>JAOQGH010000019.1:61092165-61130239 GCA_025769975.1 Gallinago jamesoni | reverse complement strand
CACTCTTTAAAAATGGTGAAGAAAAAAAAAAAAAAAAAAAGCATAGGCACAGATCAGAGTTTCAAATTGCTGTCTCGGAAGAAAATAACAATAATAATAATAATAATAATAATAATAATAAAAAACCCAACAAAAAACAAACGGGAGCTTGGGCTAATCAGTCATGCGGTAAGTAATTCAGTAATTAGAGTCCGAGGAGATAAAGCAGACGACCCTTTTTTTTCAGGACAGATCGCTCCCACCTCATTGTCTCGACAAAGCCTCGCAGCCTACTTCTTACCCCCCCCTCCTCCTTCCCCCACCTCTTTACTCCCCCTTCCCCCCCCACCCCCCACGTCAGACGGTCTCGGAGCTTTAGCTTAGTATTTTTAATTAGCCGGCGATGGGAAGCTAAAAGCCGTAATGAATTGCCGGTGGCGGGCAGAGGGAGTGGGAGGGGGGGGGAGGCGAGGGGAGTTGGGGGGGGGGGGAGGAGGGGCGCTCGCGCCAGCAACCGCCAACCCCCGAGGCGCGGCGGTTCCGTTACAGTTCAGGCCTCCCGCGTCACGTGAGGCCGGCGGGCTCCATTGGCTGTCGTGACAACAAAAAAAAGATAGAAAAAAGAAAGAAAAAAAAAGGGGGGGGGAAAGAAATGGGTGACAAGCGCATCCAGCGAGCGCCGGCCGGGTCTTTAACACGACAAAAAAAACCCAAACAAAAACCCAAACACTCACATCGCGACAGGCGGGCTCCCACCGCCGCTACCCCCACCCTGAGGGGGCACGGAGGGGGAAGGTGGGGGCGGCGAAGCAGCTCAGGAACCCGCCGTTACCTCGGGGCCGACCGGCGACCCCCGCCCGCCCCCCCCTTCCCCCTTTTCACCCCCCAGCTCCAGCCCGGCACGGAGCAGTGGCGCCCGTGCCGCCGGGATGGGTCCGTACCCTTCTCCCCCCCCCCCGCCCGCCATCGCCGCTCCTAACGAGCGCTGGGCTCTGGGGGCCGAGGGGAAAAGGCGGGGGGGGGGAGGGGAGGCCTGCAGGCTTGTCTGGAATGGTGTCACTTTTATTTTTCCCCCTTGGTTAGTTAAAACCCCAAAAAGGCACTATGCTTTAACGCCCCCCGAGTGCACCGTCAAGTATGATTTGTGTGGCTACAGTGCTTTCACCCTCTTATTTCCCTCACATAACTCATCCTGCTTGTGGGGATTCCTTTTTTTTTTTTCTGCTTAAAACCCCGAAAAAGAAAAAAAAAAAAAAAAACAACTACTTATCTCAACTCCCAAAACTCTTAACACTCCCCTTTGCAGAGAAAAAAAAAAAAAATCCCCTCTAAGTGCTATAGACACACCACGCAACCGTACTTACGGTCTGTATTGGATCGAGTTGACCTTTTCCTTCTAACTGCATTTGAGTGTGTTTTTGTTGCAGCCGCTTTTTTTTTATTTTTAGGGAAAAAAAAAAAACTAATGTCTTCAACAGATTTATTGTGTTTGGAAGACGAGAGCACACCAGATACCATGAACCCTCCTTTCTAGAAACAAAATTAAAACAACAAAAAAAAAAAGGAAAAGGGGGGAGGGAGGGGAGGGGATAGAGGAGAAGGAGCAGCGCCTACGCCCGTCCCCGCAGCGCCGGGCACCCACGGGGGGACGCGGGCGCTGCCCCGCGGCGCGGCCGTGGCGGGGGAGTGGGACCCGCTCCGCCGCGCTACCTGAGAGCGACTTTTCTTTGTTCGCAGTGCCCTGTCCCTCCCGGCCAATCAGAAGCCAGCTTTTATGAAACCGGGCTCTCTGATTGGCCCGCCGCTCCTCCTGTCTGCCGGCGAGGGTGAGAGACGGAGACAGGCACACACACCGTACAGACACACACACACTCACTCACACTGTACACACACGCACACTGTACACACACACACGCACGCACACATGCACTCACATGGCGCCCACGCACACACAAACACACACGGCACACAAGCACGCACGCGGAGACGCTCACCCGGCGCCCAGTGCCACAGCCGGCAGCCTCCTGCTGCAGCCAGATACAAACCATGTTTCCCATTTCAATTATCCTATGTAACATTTAGGGCTCAGGGAAAAGGGGGAAAAAAAAAAAAGAGGGAGGAGGGGAGAATTAAAAAAAAAGAAAACCAAGGTGGAGAGTAGCCCTGCCAAGACTCACACATTGGGAGGAAGACTCCCTCATTTCGCTTTAATTTAATTTCAGGGCAGTTTTCGAAGCGATGATGGATGATTTTTTTTTTTTTCTGTGCCGGTTTCAAAGAGGCAATTTAGAATCTCACTCATAATTTTTAAATGCCCCCTCATTCAAAATTATAACAGCTTGAAGCCAGCGAGAGGGCTGCTGATACACATGTGCAATTATTTTCGTGCTTAGTGGAGGAGAAAAGCAAACAGTGTCTGGAGGAAGAGGCTGGAGGGAGGTTCGGGGCAGGGCAGCACCCTCACCTCTGCCCGGGGGGGGGGAAGTAGGGGAATGGGTGGACACCGAGGCTCTGCTGCGCTTTCCCACCAGCCTGCTCTCTTGCATTCCCTCTCTTCCCCCCCTTTCCCCCCCCCTCACGTATTTTATTCCATGTTCATTTTTACAATATGGCTTAAGCTAGGCAGGTCGGGTTTTATTCTTTCTTTTTTTTTTTTTTCCCCTCTCTTTTTCGGAAGGAGGGGGAGCAGAAAATAACCCTTTTGTTTCCAGGCTGCTGATTTACTGCTGCAGGCACTGAACTGTGAATGCCAGCGACCGTATAACTACCACGTGAACATCCTTTCACAGGAATTAGTAACACAAATCTTCCCTATCGGGCTTTGTGTAGCTCGAAAATATCCCCCTTAATCATCCCTTTTGTTTAGGTTGGGAGCCATTATGCTACACCACTGCGTTAAATTGCGTTTAACCCTTCGCGGACGGCGGTGGGGGGCGGGGGTGGCGGCCGCCTGCGGCACCGGGGGGTCGGACCCTGTCCTTTTTCGTGCCCTTAAGCACGGTTTACTCTCCCCCACACTTTTTTTTTTCTTTTTCTTTCCGCCCCTCCCCCCCCCCTTCCCTTTTCCCTTGATCTCACTGGGAATTATCTCCCTGTGAAAATCGATAGGGGATGTTTTTCTTGCCAAACGCACGCGTTGCCCAAGTCAAGGTTTCCGGCGAGAGCAGTCAAAGCGTGGCATTTTACGATGTCCTGCACACCCGTGACAGGGTGACAAAATACCTCTTTGGACGTCGTCCAGCTGAGCAAATTACGGGCGTCGGCGTCCCCGCGTTACACGCTTTCCCGTCAAAGGGGTGATTAGCGGAGGGGGGAAAACCTTCTAAACCTGCGCGCTGCGCGGGCACCGGAGAAGGTGGCGCAGGATGGGGTTGAGGGGGGCGGAAGAGGGTAAAAGCCGCCTGTGGCTACCAGGCCATGCCTTGGCTACCAGGCCACCATGCCCAGGTCCTTCGGGAGGCCAGGCTGCCCTCACGGCCCCGTGAGCCCCGGCGGCCCATCTGCCCCCCTTTCCCCCTCCCATTCTCCTCCGGCCCCCTTCCAAGGGCTCTGGGGTCACCGGCACACGGTGCCATGGGCAGCCTGGAAGCCGCCAGGAAAAAATCCCGCTTCATGTCCCCTTGGTGCAAAGACATTTCCCCTTCAGGGGCTGATAATGGAGGGTTTATGAGCAGGGGTAAGTTCATTGGCAAGGAGGCCTTTGATCACATATAAATTTTTAAGTGATTACAAAGGGGAAATGAGAACAACAACAACAACAAAATAGAAAACAAAGTCACGGGGTGCGTGTAGTGCTGGGGAGTGAGGGCGTCCCCTGCCCGCCCGACCCGGCGCCGGGACGATGGCCGGTGTGGCTGCCCAGGTGGCTGGGACACTGCCGGTGGCACCAGGGGATGGCCGGGCATCTGCAATTCGCGGGGGAAGGAGCATGCATAATGTTACCAGGTACTGAAAATCACAGGTTCCCCCGGGGTAACTTTTGAGTGATTTCTCTCAATGGTTTGCGAAAATTTTAACACCAGCAACACCGAGCCTCCTTTTTTTTAGTCTGTTTAGTCGCGGATCACTGTTCCTGTTTCTTTACAAGTATGTATTTTTCAGATTTAGGTAATGGCCCTGATTTTTCAATATCGACCTCTGTTTAGACACGTTTCACTTTGGGCTGCTTCTCGTCTGCGAAATTACAGTCATTTTCACATTATTATACAGTGAGTAGGAGACAGTTTGTATTTAGCGTTGGGTGGGGGAAGGGGTATTATGGGAAGTGATCTGCTACGGTCAGCACATAATTTCAGCCCAAAGAAAATTGCTTCTGAATAGATGGTCTGTTAACTAGCCAACGAACAGTCACTGGGAGAGATTGCAAAAATGCCTCTGCTTTATCTGCGTTACACCATCATTTTAATTTCTGAAAGCAGCGGTCCGTGGAAGAGCCGTTTCTCCAACCGCAGCTGCCAATTGATGGGTAAAATATCCTCACAAACCTCCCCAGATCACGAAATTCAGAGGGGACCCTCCCCTCTCGCCCCTCCCCCTCCCGTCTTTTGTCTATGGCTGTACAGGGAAGGAAGCCTGCCAAACCTACTGCATGGTTACCGAACCAGGGTTTTTTTTACCCATTTCTGTGGCAGAAATTACAGCAAGACCACTCGTGGGTGCATCTGCAGCCGCCAATTCCCATGAGTGGGCTGCAAGAAGACTGCTTAACTTACATTGTCTTGTCAGGTTGGAAATGTCCCCGTTTCACAAAGAGGCCAGCGCCTGCTGGGTGACTTAGTGGCTCTTTTTCGCCTTAATTTCTGCCTGCTCGCCAAATTAAATTACAAGTTTGTATTCGCGTACGTTTTATAAGACAGGCAGAAGGCCAATAAATTAGCGATGTTTGTCTAAAATAGGAAATCCGTTTTTAATTGATGCAGCTGCAGAGCGCTAATAATCCCAAAGAAATCCCCATCATCCACCCTTCCCCCTTTCTTTTTCTTTCTTTTGTTTTAATCTTAACCTTGCCTGACATATGCATCGTACAAGGTGAGAAAAATTACCGCCAAAAGCCTATTTTGGGGGAGGGGGGGGGAGGAGGAAGGAATGTGCAGTGGTTGTCCCCCTACACTCCCGCACAAGCTTAAAACCACGTTTGTTACGAGGAAACGTTCTTTTTTCTTTTTTTTTTTTTTTTCATTTTTTTCCCTTCTCCCGGAACAGCCTGACGACAAGATGATTGTGGGGGCCGGGGCGCTGGGGGGGGTGGGGGGAAGGGGGGTAACGGTACACCCTCCCACCGCCGCCGCTTGTGTCCCCCCCCCCCCGCCAGCCGCCGGCCCCACCGTTCCCCCGGCCGCCGGCGCCCCGGGCGCGGAGCGGGCAGCGACCAATCAGCGGTCCAGAAATCGCTTTCCCGACCTCTCATTGGCTGACGCTGTGCGGGGGTGCGCCCGGCTCCGCGGCGGGTCGGGGAGGGGGGAGGGGGGGAGGTGTGGGGGAGGGGGAGGGGGGGAGGGGGAGAAGGCGGTGTCCGGGTCAGCCACCTCGGTTCCCTGGTCCCCGAAATCCCGGGGCATCTGTGCCCCGAGGCTGGGCAGGGTGGGGGAATAAAGGCTACGGCAAACACTTATTTAGGGGAGACTTCGGGAAGGGCTCTTTTCCAATCCTCGCCGATGGCCCCGTCCCGCTAATAGAAGAAGAAATTTAAGATCATAAGGTGGTAAATTTATTACGGTCTGAAAATGCCACGTAGCCGTACCATCACTTGCAGCGAGGCCTTAATTTCCTTCCCTCAGACGACCTCTTCCAACTGCACCCGTTGTCCCCGCGATTCGCGTTGCCGGAGAGGTGTGCGTGTGTGCAGGCAGTCTCCAGCTCTGCAAAGATCAAACCACTGTTCTTTTTTCTTCAACTTCGCACTAAGGAGAGGACAAAAATCGCTTTCTCTTGAGGACTTATTTGTCAGATTAATAAAGTGAACAATGAGTAGCACTTGTCTCAAATGCAGGATTTTGCACATAAA
Organism: Gallinago jamesoni; assembly: GCA_025769975.1. Classification (NCBI taxonomy): domain Eukaryota; kingdom Metazoa; phylum Chordata; class Aves; order Charadriiformes; family Scolopacidae; genus Gallinago; species Gallinago jamesoni. The sequence continues at coordinate 61,124,256 of JAOQGH010000019.1, read as the reverse complement.
GGGTGCAGATTTGAAAGTGGTACAGTGGAAATTGCCACATAGGTCCGAAAATTTTGGATTAGCACAACCAATCCTTACAACCCTCAGAATTTGTCACAGCCTGTCCTGCAGTCTCACAGAGAATCTTTTAATTGGTGTGTGCAAGCTACTGGCTCTACGGATTAGTTGTGGGTAATTTATTACAGCATTGCAGACTGCCAGTGATCCATAAACCAGAGTGTGGGAACTGATGATACAAACATACAGAGAAGTCATTATACACTTGGCAGATACTTATGTTAGATATTACTTTTTGTTTTGAAAGAGGCAATGCTAACAATGTTTTCTTCTTCTTTAGAACAGTTGATCGACTCTTCTACATTTATCTGCATATTCACAAGGAGTCTCAGTTTGTTATCTAGTCTAAAGGTCAGTGTCTCTGATGTTTCAGCACACAAATATAGGTTATATATGGAAACAAAATGCTGCTGTGGTTTTTATAGAAGAGCAACAAAAGCAGCCTGGCAAGTGGCAACCAGAGGGAATGATTTCTGAAAGACTCTGTCTGTGTGTGTATGTGTATTTATTTGGGAGTAGGGTGAGAGTGACAGGGTAGTAAATATCTTTCTGAGAGCACAGGGCATTTAAAAAAAAAAAAAAAAGCAAAAAAAAAAACCAACTGTTGAAGATTTTAAAAAAAAAACCCTAATAGTGAAATGTGCTAAACAGTGAAATAAATAGTGTCCCAAAGGAAGTTCTTAAGTCCCATTGCATAGGACTTGAACATTACGCTGGAAAAAGCACTAAAAATAAATACTATGGGGAATGACTCCATTCTGGCATTAGAATGGACTGAACAACCTAGTAAGTCTTTTCCATTTTGTAACTTAATAGTTCTGTGAAGTTCTGCTGTAGAATTTGAACTACAAGCCTTTTACACAGACATGAACATAGCCTTCAGTTCTCTGTATAGATACTCGGTTTCTCCTCAAGTAATTTAAACAACAGCTTACTTATTTATGTAGTGCATTGTATAAACATTCAGATAATACTAAAAACATGTATTTATTGGTTAATAGATTGTGTGCAATCAGAGACAGACAATACATGTTAAAATCTGTTATAGCCTGTTGTCATAGCCTTACAGAGTATTTTTACAGCTATTTTCATACAAAATAGCTTATTGCTTCACAGTCTATTGTAATTTGTAATAGAAATGATGGATGCAGATTCAGTATTTTAGTCAGGCAGCATCCACATTACAGTAGTGCTAAGGTGAGAAGTGTACAAAAGGCTAGTGGCTGAGTGCCACACTTCAGGTTTTCAGAGAGAACAAATGAGCATGGGGAAATGAAGCTGAGGCACAGGGAGTAGGATTGGATTGTTTTATTAGAGAGAAGGCTAGGGGTCATAGGCCAGGGAGAGGGAAGATGAGTCTTGAAATGGAATTTGCAGAGATGGAGCCAGTTAAATGTAAGTAGAGACTGTAGCAGAGTCAGGTGTGAGGGGGATTTGTTGTCCAATGTGAAAGAAGAGCAAGAAGCATGATGCTGGATGAGCAGAAGGAATTGGCTAGTGGTAAGATCAGATAGTACATGCTAGGCATAAGATAAAGATGACTAAGAGGCAGAGTGTGTATTGGCTGGTGAAGTGAGAAATGAATCTGTGAAAATTTTCGAAGCCAAGGTTAGGTATGTCATCCTCAGGGGAGGAACAAGGAAACCCACTGCTACATTTTTGACACAAAGGAGCTTGAAGAGGAATGACCCTGAAAACTCTTAAAGAAGTTATCAGAATGTGTTTGGGAGTTGACGTCTGGTAGATTTGAACACTGCAGAGGTGTGGAAGGAGAAAATAAATGCTCTGGGACAAGATGAATGCCTGAGATCTTGATAATCAGGCTGAGAGGCATTTTAATAAATGAAGCACATGGGCCACTGGAGCTACAAGTGAAGAGGGTATCCCTAAGAACTTCTCTGTATGTACCAGAGCAGGCAGCTGTGGCCTCTTGCTTTACTGAATGTCCTTGTTAGTCTCTTCTTGTTTCCTCGGCTGCACTGGGACAGAAGGAGAAGCACACAAAGAAACCTTCGTACCCTCAGCTGCACAATAAGGGACCTGCTTCAAAAGAAGTGTGAGGAGAAAGAGGTCAAGACAGTAGGGAAGAAGGAGAGTGGGACAGAAAAGATGACAGTGTAAATACAAAAGGGGAAGAATGATCTCATTCGTGCAGAGGATGAGGATTTGGCAGGGTCTGTTGTCAGCTGTCTCACAATTATTATGTGACTTGGGAAGTTCATGGTGCTTCCCTCTGTGACTTGGCCAACTTGCCTTGAAATAGTAACTAAAACAATGCGTGGATGTAAAAACATCCCCAGCCAAAAATAATGCAGCTATGTTTTTTAGTGAAAGGGAGCCTGGATCAGGCAAGACATAACTCACTTGCAAGGCATATATTCTCTATGGGGTCACCTGAAACATTGCAGAACTCCGATCTTGATGTTTGAGAAGAAGACCCATCCAGCCTTGAGATATTTCCTGCACAGATATGATTGCAAAAGTTTAATTTAAAGAGGAAGGAAGTGTGATAAGAAAACGGCAAGAAAAAGATTCTGAGGAATGCACAGATTTAGAAGTCCAGTGGTCTCAAGTCACCAAAAGATTTAATGTTGTGAGAATTTCCCACAAAAGGCAATAAATCACCTGAGAATCCAGAAAATTTTATCCAGCATTCAAAATTATTTGGTGATGTCTTACTCTGTCAAGATATGATACGTGTACAACACTCTTAATAATCTTGTTATGCTCCTTGGTTCACCGTCAAGGAGTTGTACCACAGCAGGGGCTGTAAAACTTAGCTGGTGTTACACACCACAGCTGTGACACAACAAAATAATAAGCATCATTGTCATTGGTTGACCATCCTTCTCATTAGGGAAGAAAGTGGTGATTGTAGCTAAACTGAGTGTGTCACTTATGTCTCTGTTTCAAAGCAGGGGCATGTGCTCAAGCTGGCACTGTTCATCTCAGACGCTAGCCAGAGGTAACCTGTTTAGCTGGTGAGCCTCTGGGCAATCTGGACTTTGAAACCTGTGGGTCTTCTCATCACAATGCTTCTGCTGCCTCACTAATTTCGCATAACAGTGACTGCTTACCGTACAGGGTGCCCTGGGGACTGTATTTGTTACACGCATTGAGATCAAGCATAAAGTGATTAAGGACATCTGCATTAGATTTAGACATGTGTATTGCAAATAACTATTATTAAAGCAGACCTTCCAGTGACTGAAACTGCCCTCTTCTTTGGAACTAGAGAAAAGAAAGACAGTCCAAAGAGTCACACACAGGTCTTAGCTTTATCTGCCTTGTGTAAAGAGGCTTGGTGCTTTCAAACCCTTTAAGTAGGGACGGTAGCTGACTTTTTTCTTTTCTGCTCTGAACAGCCACAGGGATGTGAAAAAAGACCTGGTGCACATTTCATAATTCTGGTTAAAGAAGTCTTGAGTCCTTGAGTCCTGAGGAGATGCTCAGGGATTTTTCTGGAGCCTAAGGTTTTCTGTGGTGTCCTAGAGCCAGAAGTGCTATTTTTTTAACTGTCTTCCAACAGAAATCCTAAAGAACTTGGAAGAAATGCTGAGAGGATCACTGCTTCTACAGAGTGTATTCTAACTTTTATTCATTAAGAATGCCCAACAGAAGATGTCCAAATTGTACTTACAAGATAAGATGACTTATGAATTACTCCATACACTGGACCACAGAATAGTGTTTTGCTGAGTCCTTGTCCTTCCCTTTCTCATTAGATTTGAAATTTAGGAATAAATTATAGAATCTTTACTATAAAATTTTGCTTTTTCATTTTCCACTTCTATAATTATAAGTGTACACATGTAATGCCCTCAGCATTAAAACACTTGGGTTAAAATTCCTCCCATAAAAGCCATAGCTTTTAAACAGTGTTGCTGGTTTTTAACTTTAATAGCGATATTAATAGCTATCTGTAAGTACATTGATATTAATAAGAAGTATTAAAACACAGAGGTTTTATTTGGAAAATGAATTTATGTGAACTATTTTTAGCTGTAAATCTTTTTGTCTGGCACTCTGTATTTTGCTGGTGAAACACATTCCTCTGAGGTCAAATAAAAATTTGTAATCAAATGCAGACCAACTTTCTCTTGTACTGCTGTTAAAAATGGTGAACTAGTTCTGAAATATAATCCTTTAGCATATTATTAATGAAAACATTTAGCACTGAGGTCAAGGTTTTTCCAGAAAAAAAAAGCAAAAAAAAAAAAGGAAAGAGCACTTTTTCTGTCTACTCTTCTTACTTGTTCTTTGTAAAAAAATCTATTGGCTTTTGAGGGGAAAATATTATTGACAAGACCGCATTTGCAAGTGCATAAACTAGACAATGGTCTCTACATGATTGCTTTGCAAGGAGTAGGTGTGAGAACTGTGCCATCATTGGGGACTACCCCTATGACATCCTTAGTTCCACAGGCTTCAGTGTGAGGAAGAATGCCAGAGTGTGACCCTAAGCAGAAAATATGAAGCCCTAAGTATTATCTGCCCAACATTTTAACATGTTCATATACTTCAGAGCGATCAGAAACTTCCAAGGATACGTTGCTGTATTCACACACAGTGTCACAACAACTCAGATTGCAGATAATTGTTCCGAAATTCAGTTCTCCGGAAGGTATTTATAGAAAGAGCTTTGAGGAAAATGTGGTTGTGTTCCCTTTATTTCTCTCTATTTTAGCCTTATTAAAAGGAGAAACTATGCATCTGAAAAGAAAAACATGAAGAGGAGACCCCATTGCCATTACTTTGGAGAGCTGAGAAGTGGAGAATGAAAAAGCCATTGGTCTCAGTTTTACTACCACAATGGCCTTTTATGAGAGGGATTAGATACGCCTAGAGCTGGTGCAGCATTCAGTGCTGCCCTGGACAACAATCTGGAAAGAAAGACGATAAAAATCAGTTTGTCATAAGGTTAAATCACCACAGACTAGCTAGATTGGCTTTTCAGATTGTTTTTCATTTGGGGAAAAGAGGAAAAGCAGAAAGAAAGAGAGAAATATGGCTTAAAAGCTGTTTGGGTTCTTTTTTCCCCCCTTCTCTCTCTTCTTTTTTTTTTTTTTTTTTTTTCCTTTCCTGCAAGATGTAGCATTCAGAAAACATGTTTAGCGAGTTGAGGCATTAAAAAGATCAGTCTTTGGTTGCTGAATGAAAGACTGTTGTGCATGTGACTCACATACTAAACAGAAATCTGCCTTCAAAGCCTATTTTACTGCCTAATTATATATACACAAAATGTAGCTGTCTGTTTCAATCAAATCCTAGGAAAAAGAATAAAACTCCTCTTAAGATGCAATTTTCATGGTTTTTCATAACCTCAGAACACACACTGCTAATGCAAAAGGGGGAAGTACAGCTGCAAGGTCCAGATAAGGCACCATAATTGTTTTTCTTTTAATTATTACTTTATAAAGACATTATACCTCCTACTCAGAATGAGGAAAATTAGTGTCCTCTCCTTTTCTTTTTTTTTCCCCTCTTTTTAATGTTTTCTTTTTTTTTTTTTACCCTCCCAAGAAAGCTTGTTGTTCTGTGTTTCAGGAGCAGCCAGCAGCTATGGAAAGTACTTTTAAGCAGCCTCTGTTAATAACAAGCTTTCAGACGGGATCTAGGAATTCCAACCCTCTACAAACCTTTGTATTGCACTGAGCACTCCATATGAACAAAACCAAATACGGAGTGAAAGAATGCACCATAAAACATAAAATAATTGCTGGCAATCAGCTCTCTTGGAAACTTCCAAGCTGGACAACATGTGTGAGCCATTTCTTTTATGAGAGACAAAGAAACCCCAAACCGATTTTAGCTCTTCCTGCAGTACTGTGAGTATAGGCATGTGTGTGAGTATGTGTATATACACATACATATATATATATTAATCCCACTAGTCAGAGGTCTTTTTTAATAACTTCAACTATAAAGTTTGATAAGCCATTACTAATTTACATCCTCTTGCAGATACAAATCATTAAAAGGAAATGATGTTTTAATGGCTTATCCAATATATATCTAATTGCTCCTTAAAGTTTCTTACTCTGAAGACATCACTGGATATCTCCCTGGGAGACCAGAGCAGTAGAGATAGACATTACCTTTGCAAACCTCTGTGCTGGTGGAAGAGGTACTGCCTGTCACCTGCCAAGGGATAGCACATCATATTCTTTCTGACCTGAGCACTCCTTAGACCATTCTACCCAACGTGAGACAAATTAGCAAAACCATCTTCCTCACTGTTTAAGTAGTTGAACCCACTTAGGCAGGAGTTAGTAAGAGGGAGCTCTTACTGGAAGGGGTGAAAGTTAGTAACTTCTGAGAAGAGGCGTTGGAGTACAGTGAAAAACAAATCACAATGGGCTTAGAAAATAACTCTATTCCATCTGCAACGGTTGTTTACAACCTAATAGTCATATCTTGAAGCTTTGTCTATTTTTGTTAACCCGTTTATTCTAGTAGAATATTCTTGCTAATTACTAAAGGTAATAAGGTCAAAATTAGTCACTGAGAATTTAATTCAAAACCACATTTTCTGTCCCAGTCACTGGCGTTACTCACAAAAAGGCTGATCTCTCCAAAACTGGGCAATGTCTTTTAATTACAGAATTAATTAGATAAGGGGCCCGACATGTTCTGCTGTGCAATGTATGTGCATTCAGCCAGAAGAAGTTTTCTGGCAAACCTTTCTCCCATCTAATCAACGTCTAGTAATTTAAACTCTGACATAATGCAGCGATGGGGTGAATGGGTAAGGTTCGGGAGTTCTGCTTGGTGTGGCGAGCTTGCAGGTTTGCTGTTCTTCTGAATGCCCCAGCAAATGGGTATCCAGCTCACATGGATGGCGTCTTCTCTCTCCCAGACTGGTATAATGGAGGCTTGTTGAACATAATGACTGTACTTTAGCCAGACAATAGGTATGCTAAGGAGATTAGCTGAAGCTACTTCCCTTACCTGCCTGCAGGGAGGGAATTTGGAGAACAAACACAGAACAAAAGACCTATGGATCAAGTGAAGTTACTGCAAAGTATGCAGGGGTGTGACTTTACAGCACACTAGCTACTGCACTCTTTCTCACATGGGCATCCTTTGTGCAGGGTAAGGGTGCAGCTCAGCCAGACACTTGAGCTGCTCTAGCAGCTGCCAAAAGGGGCTGTCCCATTCTTCAGGCCCTGCTTTCCCACTTTTTCTCCAGCCCTTCAAGCTGTGTGGTCTCATCCTCTCCGTTGCACAGCTCTGGCACTCGTTTGACCCCTAAGTGAGTCAGTGGAGTTTGTTAAGCCAACAAAAAACTGTGGAGTGTTTTGTGGGGTGAGTTTGCTGCTGGCTGAGTGAGCTGAATCAGCTCGCTGTGCAGTCAGAGGGGCAGCTGGGTCACCTCTAAGGGGGTCACTGGCAGCATGTAGGTTAGGTGAGAGTGAGGGAGAGGAAACTGAGGGCTGGACAGAGCAGGACCACCCCTTTTGGTCACAGCAAACCGTGAAATTGGGTTATGTCATTTCATCTAACTACACTGTAAGGACAGAGACTTGTCTCTTCTCAGACTGTCCCAGCTGCCATCACCAGATCTGCTGGCTGAATTGCCAAAAAAAAATATGTTTTAAACATAAACCAATCCCATGCGTTTTGACAGGCACAGACTAAGACATACTCATGAAAGCACTTAATTCAGAGGAACAGGTGAAAACTTTTGGTACCTAAAGACAGAAACCACTTCCTCTGGCTCAGCTGCAGTAAAAAGAAATTATCTGCTTCTGTCCGTAGAGCGTCTACATGGTGAGGGATTTAGTAGAGAAGAATTACTGTGCCATAAATTCACAACAGCATACAGTAACTTCCTCACTGAGGAAAAAAAAAGTGCAAAGAAATCAAGGGAGTCAGAGAGACACATGGAAAATCCTGGGCAAATGAAGGGAAGAAATAAACCTGCATTCATAGGACAGCAGAGGAGTTTGGCTGTTAGATCAACATATGTAATAGATGATGAGCTGAGCTGAAGGCAGTAAATGGTTTGGAAGACAAATGGTTTGGAACAGTCACACAGAATATTGAGTCACACAGGCCATTGACTACAGAAGAATGTTCCAAAACGGTGAGAAATCGGGAGTGAAGAAATAATTGCAAGAGTTACTGTTTCTTGTCTTGGTCTATGTATTTTTGTGTTGAGTGAAATTCATTGAGTGATTTTTAGAAACCTAAAATAAATTTCTGTATGACTTCTTTCAGGTAGCAGGAACCTGATACAAATTCATCTGATTTCTCACCACGAGAGAAGCCCACTGGCTTCTCTCCTGTCTTCTGAGCAGACTGCTTATTTGTTGAAGCATTGTGTGCCTGTCTCAGACTCACCCACGGGGACTGCTTTGTGCTGTATCTGCCTTGGCCTTCAGTGCATCAGTCTGGGACGCATTTGCTGGCACACATGGAGCACATATTCATATTTTTTCACAGAGGATTTCAGCATTCTTATTCTTCACTGTGAATTTAACAAAACCAGATCTTTTTAGTGACATTCTTGACACACTGGCTTTGTCTCTTCAGCTCTAAAGTTGAACAAGGAGAAATATGTCTAAGAGACATCCCAACTCCTGGCATAGGTTCACTATTCCAAATCTATAATGGGATATCAGTCATCCAATCAATCAATCAATTAAAAAAAAAAGTACTCAGAAAAACATTGTCAGGTTGTTATAGTGGAATTTTGTAACTGTAGTAATACCACCAAGTGAGCATAGTACTATGACATCACCTAAAGCCAATGGGGCAATTGTCTCAGATAAAGACAGTAGTAAACTCTGATTTCTAGGGGCAATGTTGCACATGCAGTTTGAAACACCGTAGGCGTGCGAGGCCCTGTCAGTTGACTTGAAACTTCCATTAATGAAATTCTTAGAAGCAAATATTCTGAAAGAGAGAAAAAAGGAATCAAAACATGTTTTATTATTGTTTTAGTTTTCTTACCTCTTATTTTCCACAAAGAGTTGAAAAAACCCAAGAAGGTGTGGTTTATTTCTCAAAGAGGTGTTCATAAATGCCACTTCAGAATATGAGGCAGAAGCCCAAATATGACAGAGATATCTAGTAGACAAACTGCTAGATAGACAGGAGGTACGGATGAGTGCAAGTTCAAGTGTCATGCATGAAGTCTGTGGCAGAACTGGGAGCACAGTCAAAATCATTGAACTCCTACCCATTTTGTAAGAGAATACCAGAGCATGGGTTTGGAAAGGACACTGTACAAGAAGTCCAAATATCTGCTCTTGCAGAAAATCATGAAATAAGTGTTTTAGGAGGTTCAGAGAATATATATTCTACATACTACTGAAACATCATAGGCCACAGAATTCATTCTCAAGTTCTTCAGCAAATATGAGACATATACCCAAACAATGAAAGCCACACCAAGACAGCAGACTTTTTTTTTTTCCCCCCAATGTTGTAAGACTCTGGAGCAGAGGGGAACTTTTTAGAGAAACCCCCTGGACAACCACTGGAAAAAGATTAATTCTATAGAGGAACATCAAGAGTACATGCCAATCAGATATGAATGAAGATTGTTTCCAGACACCAGTTTGGCATAAAGTTGTGGAAAACACACATGAAACAGATGTCTCATAAATTTCATTGCTACTAGAAGCATCTCTTGCCTTCAGCTGTGACCAGTGCCTCTGATGATCCATAAGAGGAACGTTCTTCCTAAGTGCTGGGAAGCATTAAGCTTTCTCACTGCTTTCTGCACTGGTCTGCTACAAAAAACCCACTCTTGCTCAGTGAAAGTTCATCAGGAAGGAGATAAAAAACTTGATAGTGTTTGAAGTACTGCAGAAATGTCATCATTCTCCTAAAGCTTGTAGAGTTTGGTGCTAGAAGTCCTTTCCAGGATGAGGGTCTTCACCAAGGTGAGAAGCCACTTAACTTTTCTACAGAAATCAGCCTGTCCTGTCAAGGATGCTGAGGTGGCGCTATCCCTCCTGCACGCCACCAAAGTCAGGCAGGGAGTACAGGATGTTCCAAGGAGAGAAGGATTGCCTGCAATGCTCAGTCCATCCAGCCTCAGCCAGGAGCCTTTTTGTGCTCTGATGAGATGGCTGTGTGTTATTTACTTCTGTGACTCTGTAGAGCTACATAAGGCTACAAGCTTATACAGATACAACAAGGGCAGGCCCAGATTTTGGATGTTGGCTGTGTGAAAAAAAATTCTGTTATCACTGAAGAAGACAGCGTTTAATATTTCAGGCCATTGCTAGGCATTCAGAATGGCAAAATAATGTTAATCTTCCTGCTTTAATTTTATAGTTGAGCAATTTAGTTTCCATTCCTGTTGCTGAATTGCCTAGTTTCCTAAATTTTTTTAGAAACATGAATCTTTTATTTCTGACACTTCAATATATTCTCAAGACAGAGATAGTTTCATATCACCATAGGTTTTTCTCCTTGGGGTTTTCACTAGGGATTATTTGTGTTTCAATTATCTTTTTATGACAGTGTAACATAATAAAAACAAACAAACGTTTAAGGGAAGTTTACAAGAATGGACAAAGGAATTGTTACAATCTGCCATGTAGAATATAAATGTTAAATGCATCTTTTACATTTGCAGCAACACCAGCATGAAATATGAAGCGTTATAGTACTAATGTATGTGCACATACAAAAAGAAGAGAAAGTATGAAAGTATAACTGATTTTAAATACTCTTTGGTTATTAAATTTTCTGTCTTAAAATATTGCAGGACTTTAGTACCTGGTTTTTTAAATTCCCAAAAGCCTAATTTGAGTTACATAGGAATATATTAATGCATTTTTAAAATAAATGAATAAGTAAAAAGGGGGAAAAAATCACTCCTACAATCTAGAAAGGATTTTAGTGGTTTTATTTAAAAATTCTAAAAACCGGGTTAAATGAAGGAGATGGCAACAAAGCCTTAAATATAGATGAGCTGACAACAGCATAGTAGGAAAAAATCTCATATCATTCTGAAAGCTTGCTACAGCACTGCTAACATATTTTGTTACAGTGCTCTCTTAGTCCTTCACCAAATGTCTAATTTCAGATCCGCTTCACGTGCTTTCCTTGCAGGGTTTAATGTACGTGATTAATCTTGACTCGGCTTAATACTGCTAGGAATGTGGCAATGACCTCAGCTGAACACTGGCAAAGTGATTAATGTTACATGAACTGGGATATTTTTTACTCGGGATCCTGAATAAACACAGACATGCTGTATTCCGTTACAGACCTTTGCTCAATTGAAAATGTACTGTGGTTTCAAAGAGTAATGTTTCAGATGCAATAAACAACGTTGGAGGAAACATGGCTCTTGTTAAAGAAAATGCTGTTTCAGGCTAAAGTCCCAGTGATCATAAAAGATATATGATGCAATAAACAAAATGAACCACAGGCAAGACAGGTCCATTCGATGACTAACCACTGATTGAATTTTCCAACACTCCTAGACATTCTGTGAGATAAACTATTCACAAAAGGTCCCTATTAAATATAAGGTTGTAATTTCTTTTTTATTTTTATAGCAAGGTCCAAGAACTGTATGAATGTCCCCTATTGGTTGTTTGTGGTTTTGAATTTTTTATGATATGAGAAGACAGGCAAACAGTTGCTATGATTGTCAAATGTCTTAAATCAAGTAGAGAAAATGCAATAAAACACAGTTTCCATGGCAACACATTGTAACCTAGTACCTCTGGATTATGAACCAGCTCACATCTATGATCATTATTTGTTGACAAGCATAAATTGAGCCTAAAAGCATTAATTTCAGAGATAAAACTGGAATGTTGAGCTAAGTAATAATAATGTTTAAATATTTCCAAGGTAGTGGCAGCAAATCAAGGCTAGTTATGTTGCCATTTACATAATGTTAATAAGCTAAATGAAAATGCTTCTATTTTCAAGCCTTTCAGGAAAGATATAACAAATATATACATTTCCAAACCTGCAAATAGTAATTGACATGTATTCTGTGCTGCTAAAAGAATACAATAGGACCAATTATACAAAATGATATACAAGACATTGTAATCAAATAATGTGATTTTGATTTGCAGTTCTTTGACAAAAATCTGGAGAGAAAAAAGAATAAATATTTCAACACCTGTTTACTAACACCATCTCCTGCTTCTGCACACTATGGTTCCCTATTGTCCATTGGACTTTTTTGCAGGTCGCTATGAAGCACTAAAGCAGGAAAGGGAAATTAACTTTGTTGGCAGAATTTCTGTATGCCTGTCATCACCACATATATTTCAAAAGCATAAAGATGATCGCTTTGTCTGTTTTTCACAACTCAGTAAGAATTGACCAAAACAATCAACAAGGAAAATGAACCTGTTTTCTGAGTGTTTCTCACTCATTCACCATCCTCTCAGAGCAGGAGCCCCTGGAGGTCCAGGTCTCTGCTCCAGCTCCAACAGCCAGTGCAGGAAGCTCAACACCAGGCATGTTGGACAAATTGGACATTCCCTACAAAGCTGCTCCGTGACCCCCACAGGTGTCCCTGGATGAGCTGCTTTCACAAAGCAATGGAAAGTAGCCCATGTACTGGGAGACTGATCCTTTTGTCTTACTCTGCATGCACAGAAACCATATCCCATGCCTTTCAATTATTTGAGATCATCCTGTTTCTAGAGAGGATCCAGTGTACCAGTCTGTGGTTTTTCTTCACAAAAGTTAAGGTTTGTGAACTTTTTAAGAAAACTTCTGGTGGCTTCTCACAAGGCAGTAGTGGATATTCATCTTTGTTGCTGCTGATTCAAAATCTCTGCCTTCCACAGGCTTTGGTATAATTTTCCTTAGGGCTGTGCGTCTTGAATACTGCCTTTACATTGTTGCTGGAGTTTAGAGAAGAGACTTGATAAGATAAATCCTAAACCTAGATTTGCACTTGGGGCCATATCTTAGGGGGCTGTTAAAAGAAAATTAATTGTTCTCCTTTTAGTTAAAAAAAAAAGTTGGGTTTGACCAGCACTAACCACTGGAAAGGGCCAATTCGATAAACATATGCAGCAGCTTTGGGAACAATGGAAGCATACAGCACCACACAGCTGTTTATGGCTTTAGAGTCTGGTTGTGTGAATGAATAAATCCTTCTTAAAATGCAGATTTTTTTTTTTTTTTCTGGGTAGATGGCAGCAACTTTGTAAGACATTCCTATAATATTTTGTAAAAAGCTCTTGCCAGTTGCAGAAATAAGTGAGTTTTGCCTAGCAGAACACACCTACTCCTTCACAATCATTATTATGTAAATATCCACTTAAAGACCTTTGAAAATGCAAGCTTCTTCATCTTATTTATGTATGACAATTGCTGTGATATGTGTTAATGTCTATAAATAATGCACTAAGGGCTCTAATTCTGACCGTCATTATGCCCTACACATTTTGACATTTTCTATGGCTTAGGACAAAATACAGAATTGGCTTTCATACAAATACAGTGGAGCTGGAATTTTGTATTTTAAAGATCACAGACATTCCCAGACATTGTCTGGGTACCTGAAGGGCAACACCAATCCCTTAAGGGACTGTGGGAAAGTTGAAGTAAGAAAGCTAGTTGCACCTAGTTTTGGAAAATTTTGTGCTGGCCTGAGATTCTTACAAGTTCAGTGATTCATTGAATAATGTATTGTGCTTGAAAAGAATCTTCAGTACAGAGGGAACAAAATGATGTTTAAAAATCAGAGGCATGTAGTTCTTTTCATTTTACTTGTTGCCTACCATAAATAACTCCATGAGTGGATGAAGAATTAGCAATTGATCATTGTCATTCTAGGCACAGTCAGCCCATATTTCTTTCCCTGCCCCCCCCGTTAGGTGCAATGGCACCAATAGAAACCAATGGAAAAGTAGAAACTCTGCGCAGTGGGTTGCCACTGAAGCCAAAGCTTTTTCTTCTGATCTCTCTGTGATCTGAACACGTGGTCCATGGTTTGTATCTTTCTGTTTTAGGCAGAATAAGCCTCCTATTTGGATTGCTCCTCCTGTATGAGCATCTGCCTCAGGTGCTATATCCTTAGCTTGGCACCTCTGCATCAAACAATGCCTGAGATGTGCTCCAGTTTCCATAGGAGGATCTGTTTTGCTCCATGTCCTGCCGCTATGTTGGAACTCCGTAGCTTCACCTTTCTTGCATATTGTGTCTTCTCTGTAGCTTGCTTATTACATGGTGACTTTGGAGGTAATCAAAGCTACAAGTTTTGAATAGAATCTGAATTCTGAGGGTAATTTCTGAAGCATATTCATAACTAGACAAGGAATCCCATAATCCTGTATGTAGATAGATACCTCTACAGTTCTCGAGACAGCTAAAGTACATCAGCAGTACTAAGTGTTCAAACGTTCAGGTGATGGACAAAGTATAAAAACATATTCAGATTAGATAACTATATATTTTTATATTTTTCTCAATTATCTTATTAAGAAAAGAGAGTTTATAAGAAAGTCTGAACTTGGTAGCATCCAACATAAGCTTTCTTCAGAAAAGACTGGGCTGTTGTAATCTTTAGGGTGATTCTTGGGCTGTATTGCTAAAGGACATGGCAGGATCAAATATTTTCCAATGCAGTCACAAAGTTTAGTTTCAGTGACAGTGGCTGAAGCATTCCTCGAGGATCTGGTGTTTCTTTAGGGGAGGCTATTTCAGTGGACACCATAGTTATGTGCCTCGTTTTACAGCTTGATCTGCTTGCTTCATGGTGGTGCAATTTCCACTGGTTTTCAGCAGTGAAGCTGGCATGAGCTTCATGTTGTACTGTTATCTTTTTTCCTTTTTTTTTTCTGTCATCCAAAGCGTGCCTTCCTCAAAGCCAGTAGAGTTATCTAGAAGTAAAAGCTAAAGAACGTAATTGTGGATTGGAAAAGCACAAGAACGTCTCTTTCGCCTATTAAATTCCCAATTAAACACATCATTGGTCCAAATCATTTGCAAAGGCCAGTGGAAGGTCATGTATTTTATGTTACTTAGGAAGAACAGCTTATAGTTGGCATAACTGTCCTGCTGAGCAGACGATATGCAAACAGGAAATCTATATGTACATTTTTAAGGGGCCAAAGGAAAATCCACAGGAAAGCTTTAGGCTGCAGGAACTGTTTAAGGTTTGCTTATTGTTGTGGTTTCAGCCAAAATCACTGCAACCGGACCAACAGATGGCCCTTCCCCACCCCCGCCCCTCCCAAAAGAGAGGAGAGGAAGAGATAAGGAGACAGAGAGAGCAGTTTAGAACAAACTAAACTACTTTAATGAAGAATTAATATTAAAATAAAAAAAGAAGAAAATAATGAAATAGATACAATATATACAAAACAGTATCAGGCTCCCAGGATGACAGTCCTGTCACCGGCAGGCACTGGGGAAGTCCCAGACTGGACTCAGCAATGGATGGGAACTGAATTCCAGCTCTGGAGTCAGGCACACACAGACTGGGTTCAAAGGCAGTTGAACAGACAGTGTCCTCTTCAGACGTCGGCCATCCTGGTGGAAGCCAAAGGAGGAAGGAGAGGGGCTGACCCTTTGATCCCTCAGCTTTTATACTGAGCATGAGGCAGATGGGATGGAATACCCCAGCTGGTCAGGTTTGGGTCACCTGTTCTGTCCGTTCCTCCCCACAGGTTGGACCCCTCTACATTTTTCCGTTTCTGACCCTCTAAGGGGCAAATAATGAAAACTGACTGACCTTGGTTGTTAAGCAATAAGTATAAGCATGGACCTCTCTGCATACCCTTCCTTGGCATTTAGCACAAACATTGGCCTTATCATCCTGAGAACGAGCAGTTTTCTCCACAATATTCTGTTAATTTCAGAGAGTTAGAGGAGGCCTAGCTAAAATGTAAAATTACAGAACACAAAATTTATTCAGTTTTACCTCAAACCGGGACACTTATAATGCGTATTAAAGGTTGAAAGACCATAACAGACGTATTGAGCTATTGTATTCTCTCCTCTCCTCTCCTCTCCTCTCCTCTCCTCTCCTCTCCTCTCCTCTCCTCTCCTCTCCTCTCCTTTCTTTTTTCTTTCAAACTGTATATATACTGCTGTGGATATTCATAGTTCTGTATTTACTTTAAATATATCATGGCATATATGCTCACAGTTTTATGCTAAAAATCACTATGAAATTTGTTAAGCAGACTTAATAAACACTTGAAGTATCCACTTTCTGTTTTAGCTATCATGTTTAAAGGATGCAGCTCATTCAGTTCAGTGAGAAGTTGCTCAGACAAAACCAAATTAGAAGCTGAATGAAGCCAAACAAAATGACATCATATGTGAGTTTAAAATTGGGCCTCCTACATCTTGGCCGTTAACACCTGTCTCTCTGATTCAAAAGGAGCTTCGTCTACATTGCAAAGTATTTCAGCTAAAAGGGATAACCTATGTCGAGTTACAGAAGCTTAGGAGTAATATTAAAACATAAAACTCCAGGGTGTTTGTACTGCTGCTTTGTCCGAGAGACATGAGAAGAGATGAATTTACTAATGGTACATTCATGGGGGTTTTATGCAATGTTTTAAAATTCATCCCTTGCCCCTTACTGCAGATGGAGGAAGGGCCCACAAACGGGTTGCTGAGCAGCCTGAAGCCTGGTCCTTGGTTGCCACTGCAACCCCTGGGGTGCAGCCCTCACCTCCAGGGTGAGTGAGGTCAAGGCCCCACCTCTTGGTTGAACCCCAACAAGCCTGGCAGGGTTGAACGCTGACAAGTCTGACAGGGTTGAACACCAACAAGCCTGGCAGGGTTGAACACCAACAAGTCTGGCAGGGCAGGCCCGGCATGGCTGCGCCCAGCCTGCTCTCTGAGCCCCGCAGGCCCAGCACCGGCTGACAAAGCTCCCTCCTTCACTGTGCGGTCCTGCTTCATCAGCGGCACATTACAACCCTAAAGGTTTATGACACTTGCATTTACTCTAATGCAGTTATGACTATTGACTTACACACATTAAGAGTATGTTGCACTGGGAGCAAAATTTTTTGGGTGGTGTGGTTTGTTTCTTGTTTCTTTCCTCCTCCCCACCCCCCCCACTTCGTGCTTCACAGAGAATATTTTTTCCTCCGCTTTAATTAATTGGCTCTTGGATTGGATTTAGAAGGTAAGAGACGTGTTTGCCTAGCTGCAAGCTAGAGTGCTTTATTCTTTAATTCCAGCTTCACAGAATGAGGTAGTAGCTGTCATAGCCAATCCAATGCATTTAATCTTCTAAACTCAGTTTTGAGAGAAAAAAACCAAACACTTCTACTCCTACCTTGGGAAAAGAAATAAGGCCAAACCAAACTTGAGACAGTTGAAATTATGGTCTATTCAGATTAGGTGGGCGAAGGAAAGGCATGCCCTTGTTCCACCTCCTCTTATCATTAGTAATTCTATTCCATTCTTATCTGATTATGCAGGGACACATTAACTCACTGGCAAATGAATACGCGATGGAAAAAACTCCCTCAAATGCAAATTAAACAGGAGTTGCTGATATTGAACACAAGGAAGCTTCTTGTACTCCTACCCGTCTGCTGACAAGGAGCTGCCAGCCACCCTGACAAAATCTATCCTTCCTACAAAAATAAAAGCCCTAATCTAGCAAATATTGCAAAAATTATGGCTTTCTCATCTCCTTGGATGAAATCTGATATTCAGTAAACCCTTAACATTCAGACTTATGACTTATCTGACATTATATTTTTGAAATGCCACATTTCAACCTTTAAAATAAAGCAAAGAGCAAACGTAGATTGCATGTACGCATCAAGCCCAGTTGTTGAACCCATAGACACACTTTAGCCCAGTCCTCAGGGGTACATGGCTTTACCAGAGGCTTATCATCTTTCCCAGGTCAGTTCAATGACAACAGTAAAGCTCCAGCACCTTGCAGGGTTGGACAGATAGGAGAAGAACCAACATTTCAATGCATTTTTCAGGGTTTCCATTCTGGTCATCTTTCTAAGGTTTGCTAACACCCCTTCCTCCCAAGCTTTAGGAGGAGAAAGTGTCATCTGTGTGAGAACAATGCCAATCAAAACAAACAAACAAACAAAA
Organism: Gallinago jamesoni; assembly: GCA_025769975.1. Taxonomy (NCBI): domain Eukaryota; kingdom Metazoa; phylum Chordata; class Aves; order Charadriiformes; family Scolopacidae; genus Gallinago; species Gallinago jamesoni. The sequence continues at coordinate 61,106,163 of JAOQGH010000019.1, read as the reverse complement.
AAATAAGGATTAAAGATAACTCAGATAGACTATACACAAAAATGCGCGCACAGACAGACTGGAATCTGTCTGTCCGCTACTGACTACTTGTATCTTTTCAATTTTGCTAGCACTTAGTTTTCATTTTGGGCCAAAAGGAAGTCCTCATGGAGTTGTTTTTATAGCTATTCTGAGTAATTTCTGAACATTTTGCTTTATCTAGCAGTGATTTCATGGTGAATATACCACCGTACTTTAAAAAAATGACATTTATTATTACTTTTTAATAGATTAAAGGTGGACAGGAGAATGGATTAAGTACTATACATTTCTATGCTTTTTGAATACCTACCAGGCCTGATTTACAGGCAAACCAAGGATCTGTGCTTCAAGCCAGTGCATGCAAAGTACATTCAAAATTCAGGAATATTTGATTTTCAAAGTGCATGTAGTTGTATATGTTCATAAGCCATTTGTGTTAAGTGGGTACTTGTATTGCAGAGAATTGGACACATTGAGACTGCAAAAAAAACCTGGATATGTTTTTAGGTTTGTGATCAAAACTCCTATTTTGTATCTATCTACAATACAAAGCTTTTAGAAAGCAAGCATGGAAGATGGCAAACATGAATGGCAAGACACAAAAAATACAGGGTACAAATGACAGCTCGTGTTCTTTGAACTGCTTTCAGGAAAAAATCACTAATTTGCTGAGGTTCTGTGTGAGCAGATTGAGTGAAAACAATTATTTTCTGTTTTATATATGTCATGTCTCGTTACTCATACTTTTTATTTTGTTTTGTTTTTATCTGACATGGTTTTATTTTACTTCATCCTTCAGATTAAGGCAATGAAAACTAAGAACTGGCACAGTATGAATTTACAATTTATTTAATACTTTGACTTTCCAGAGCTCAAATACCTCTGATCCATTTGTTTCATGGTGTTAGTTGGCTTAACCTTTTTAGATTTCTCCAAACAAAATAACTTGAGCTGCAGCAAGCTGTTTGCCAGGGATTTGAACTCTGGAAAGAATGGAGAAAAAAGCCACTTAGTTCCTGCAGAGTGTTGGAGAAAATATATTTGCTCTTGTTTGTGTGTTAGACTCCTGTTCACCTGGTTTCATTCTTATTACTATGCTGATTTTGTCTGTACAGTATGCTCCTTTTTCCAACACTAATCCTGGTAACTGCTTCTTGAAACATACAGGGCATGAGTAAAAATAATATTAAAAATGGTATTCAGTATGAACACCCTTTCACTATAAATTGAAGTGTAAATGTAACAATTCCTGTCTATAATCTGTATTTGTTCCATGGAAAAAACTATCAAAGGTATGGTAACTGCATGAAAGGATCCCCTGTATTAGTACACACAGGTTCTTTACACACATTTTTTTTAAATGTAGCTTCTTTCACTTTGGCACAACACTGTAGCTTTTCTTTTTCCAACAAAAGGGAAGAGAAAGGGACCAGCCATACCATATAGCAATTCAGCTTGGAACAAATAATAGAAGCCATTACTTACAGGGTAGAGGACTTCAGCAGTTCTGAAAATGAGCTGAGGCTTATGGGAAATAGTCAGCTGAATTGCAAAGCTGTGTGACTCTCAAATAAGATTCAAAAGATGAAATTTTATCTTTATGTTTTTAGGGATTTTTTTTCAGTAAGATGGAGCACTGACTTCAAGCAAAATATTAAAATTCTGGAGAAAACACAAAAAGGAATCACAAGAAAAATTTGGAAGCTGAAAATAAGCCTCCCTGTTAAAGATTTGGGGCATGCAGTCAGTTTTGTTTGGCACAGAGGGGTTAAATGGGACCATTGGTTATAGTTGTAAATTCCTACAAAGGATCAGAAATTTGATGATATGGAGATCTATCAGCCATAACTGCATGGAATGAATTGGTGATAAACCTAGACAAACTCAGGCCACCTCAGTCCAATCTTCATGGGGGACACCTTTTACCAATAAACGTTATTAACTATTTTTACTGGGTGCATAGGTTTTTGACAGATTCTCCATTGCTAGTCTCCATTGCTGAGAGGAATATGTCCCCAACTCTGGACATGACCTACAACCAATTTCTTCAGCTTTATTGCTCTGGCTTCTTGGACAGCAGTACGGCATCAATGTGGAGCAAGGCTTCCATTTCTGAGCATCAGTGACCTGATATAGCCATCCTTGCTAAGCAGAACAAGCCTGTGAAGACACAGTATATGCCCTCCCTGCTGAAACTGGACTGGGGAAATGGCAAGGGGCAATGCAGGGCAGCCACTTCCCAGCATATTCTGGCCCTGCTGCCATGAGGAGCAGCCATCAACCCTGTCCACAACCTGGCAGAACATGCATGGATCTAGCTGGGCTTGAGAATGTGTGACATGACCGCTGGATACGTGATACCTGGTACCTATGTCATCGTAACCCCACATCTCTCCCACTGTGGCAAGCAGCATTAGCTTCCATAAGCGTGAGAGTAATTTAGCAATAATCCAGCCCTTGGTTCAGTTTGAGGAAACAACATGAGTGCTTCTTGCTTGTGTTTTTGTGAGAAGGATACACAACTGACAGAAAAAAAAACCCACCAAACCAACTCACAATTAAAGAGCACTGGTTCATTTTGTATGAGTAACTAGGCAGCCTTCAAGCCATGACGAAATTGAAACACAAGTGACCCAGCTGGGATAGGCTCTGTTTCTAAATGAAATGCCTGTGTTGTTTGACTCTCTTTTTGGATAGCTTCATTTAAAATGGACTGGCTTCACACTGTCAATGCCCTTCAACAGCTTTGCCTGAACCTCCACATTATCCTCAGGTCAAATTAGAAACCTCATTCAGCCAGTCATCATGGCTGGCTCAGAGCAAAGAAAGTTACAGTCAGAGTAATAGGAAATAATTTCAAATAATGTCTTCTTATGACTGTGAATTCCGAGGTTTTGGTTTTCTGAAATATATATATATAAAAGCACACAGACATGAAAAGAGTGAGAGTGTTTGCCAGGTGTTATGTTTTCCAGCCTCTTACAGCTCCAAAAATATTCTAAGGAAGATTTTATGGTGAATGTTTTCCGATTTAGCACAATTAGAGCAACTAAATATTTGACCTGTTTTCCTTGGAGGAGTGTTTTCAATGGATCCTTATACAGCAACAATCTCTCTATTCTTGTGAAAGCTGTGGGTTTGGATGGTATTTTTAAAATTTTTTTTAATTTAATGACTGCCACATTCCACTGCAAAAAAAAATATAAAAATAATAAATTGCGGTAGTCTTTTTCTCCTTTGCTTCTCTGCTGCTTTTCATTTCAGGTGGATGATGTAAAGTCCTATTTATGAAGAAGCAATCTGTGATCAGCATCTGAGAGCTCTTTATACACTGTGCTAACAATGTTTTGATATAGTTTCCCCCCCACCCCCTCCCCCAGCGGGCTTCCTTCGCTGCCTGGCGGTGTCTGCCGTGCTTCTGCTGAAGCCTTTGCTGGCAGGCTGCCCGGCAAGCAGCTCTCCTGTAGATTTCAGCCTCTCTCCAGGAGTTGCCTGCCTTCAGCATAATGGGCAACATTGAAAGCAGCAAGGCGTTCGGTCGACAAGGTCAGAGTGCCTTTCATTCCTGCAATAATCAACCAGTGTAGCTCTTCCTCAGACCTGGGGAGAGAGAAGATAGAGGTCAAAAGAGCAATTACATTTCACGTTGACTCCAGGAAAGGCTTGGAACACAAAACTGAAAAGAAAACAGCATAGAGCCTCTCTCTCCCACATTCCTTTTCTGGTCATTATTATTAGAACAGTGCAGCAACCATGTCCATTATAAGCACTATAACACGAAGAAACATTTTCCTCTGGTGGATGAGATCCTTCTTCTCAGGCATTTAACGCTGTCAGCATATTGCGAAGGAATGTAAATGAGAAACACCATGTATAATCAGATACAGTGAGTAAAGGCTATTAATTACATTTAAAATGTTAACCCTAGCCAACTGCGGAGCAAGTAGTTGCACTAATTTCATCTGTAATCAGTCTTTGAATTATTGTAACTTTATTTATTTAGTATTAAGACAGTAATTTAGGAATATAATTTAGATGGAAATGTCAGTAATTTTCTTCTGGCATATTGTCATTACAAAGCTGTCTTTATTTGACCCTACAGCTGCTGGGCCTAATTACTTTAATGGCATTAATTGTAGTGACCATTGTGGTATTGTAGATTTTAATTGCTATTACTGCATAGCTGAGATCATTGCGAAATGCGTCATGTTTGTTTCACAGACATCGTCTGTTGCTTCCTTATATTCTTAAAGCATAGCCTGCCAAGGATTCAGCCAAAAAATCTCCATGAAGCATAAATCTGGACAGCCCTTTAGGCAGGGCAACCTGCAAGCTCTAATGTTAATATACTGTGATAGTCGAAGAATGTAACTGATCCATTTACTCATTGCCCTGCCCTGTCTTTATGAAAGCTGAATTAGCTTGGTGTTGACAAAGGATTAAGAAACTTGGTAGTGACATTCCTCACAGTAAACAAAACCTCCCTCATTCCACATTTCACATTGAAGGCAGACACTTCAAGAATATTCACTTCTTTGTTTCCAGCTATAGAATGCAAACACGGCTTTATTCCACAGTTTCCTATGAAACGAAATGTGAGTACAATGTCTCTATCCCACGGAACACCTGGTATTATTCACTCTTCTGTTGAAAGCACTATATCACTAATGGATTGAAAAACATATTTATTTTATCAACCATGACAAGCATCGGGATTTTTTTTTTCTTTGCAACATTACGGGTGCATGGCAAGAGGAAAAGACACAAAATTTCACTGAAGATATTTTGAGAGAGCTCAGATTTCTGTAAGTACAATAAGCTTAGTAGCCAACATTTGAAAATTGCATTGATAAAAATCACCATGGCTCTAGGCCAGGTCCTTAAACTTAGACATCACCAAAGCAAAACAAATTGAGGATTCAGGGGCAGCTGAATCAAGACCAAATAGGGATTTCTTTAGATGGTGAAAGGTGTTCACAGGCCAGTGGACTGTATTGCTGTGGCCCTTCCAGCTCTGACATCTCTCCAGCCATGTCAACATTTGACGCATTGGGAACAGTGGCTAAGATTCATTTGTGAGAGTTGGCACTGTTTTCTCTTCCATTTTAGTGATATCTGTTGGACACAAATGCTATTCAAATGTTTGGCACAAGCTTTTCTAACTGCGTATTTTTTTTCCTCCCTATGGCTACCACTTGCTAAAGGAATGAGTCTGAAGTGGGAGTTCTGTGGTGTGTATCATCAGGAAAGATACGACCTTAAAAGGACATGGTTTGGGACGGTGTTGCAATGGAAAATTCTGCTCATTTCCCTTTTCCTTAAGTTCAAGTGAACTTTACTGATACATGGACAGGTTACAGGAAAGAAAGCATTTGTAAAAATGTTCCACTCCTGCAATAATAATCAGCTAGATGGTCTGTGTGGAGAGAGAGGAATTAAAGGAATACGAGTGTTAACTTTCTCATTATTATTCTAAAAACCACGCAAACCTTTCAAATTATGACAAGATGCATCCACTTTCCCCTCTTAAGATGTTTGCCTGCCATGATGATGTTTATGAATGATTAGAAATACACACGATACACCTTGAAAATTTGCTCTTTCAAACAAATATATTGATTACTCACCTCTGCATTACCTGGGATAACCTTAACAAAGGAGATGCCAGATCAATAAGTGATCTTGATTCTATACTGTTGCCCTCATAAAAATAGGTGATAAGACAAGGCCATCCTACAGAACTACAAAGAGATTACTTTATTAAAGAGGGAATTAACTGCATGACCTAATGTTACACGCAGAGACAGGAATTACCCTGAAAGGAGAAAAATGCAATACTGGTAAATCATTGCTAAGTCTGTATTATCTCTGTGTTTCCATTCCTATTTTATTTATAAGTTCTGTACCAGTAGTATACAGAATTTTTGAGTCATGTCTTATTTATAAGATGAAGTGTCACGAAGCCTCACCATTCACTGCAAACCTTAGGCTGCAGGTTTAGGCACCTGTAAGCTGCCAAAATCACAGCCATCCCTATGCACTGCTAATGTTGCCCAGTCCCTCTGTTGTGCTGACCTACATCATGCCAGAAGCAGCATTTGTGAAGCAGAGACTAAAAGCAGCTGAGGGAACCGATCCATCCAAAACACGCAGAGGCGGTTCATGCTGGGCTGTCTTTCAGCAGTATCAGTTTCCTAATCCTGCCTCACAACACAAGCACACAAGCTTTTCTGCTGGCGCTGGATACGAGGTGGCACCAGCCTGCAGAGGAGTAGCCAGCAGCGAAGATGGCAGAGACTTCTCCAGCAGCAGGGATGGCGTAGGTGCACCTCAAAGTATGACTTTAATATTCTGGCATACTTCTGTGATCTCTTCCCTCAGCTCTTTTCTGTATAATGTAAAGTAACATTATTGCAAACAAAATGCAACTATTAATTGGCTAAGTATGTCTGACAACAGCATTATAACTACTTAGAGAAGTATTTAAGCCTGGATTTATTTTTTTTTAAAGTAGTGACTGTGATGCAGGTTGCTTTACTGCATACCTTAAAACCCACAATTTTCAGAAAATTGTGTCCTACTTGATATGTCTCATGATAAAAATGGAGTCATTCAAAATGGTGGCCTCAGTGTGTGGAGAGATGACGAGCAGGGTCTGGATGTGGATGAGCTGCAGAGAGGGTGAGATGTCCTAGCTGACATCACTCAGCATCTGTAGCAGAGCTCATTTACTGGGACTGGCGTTTGGGGTGGCTGACTGATGGATGTACTTCTCCAGAAAAGTAACTGTATTAGTTTACTCCCTTGTCTCCATGTAGTGACTATAAGGAATAGCTTAGAAAAGTACAAAACTCCCCAACAGCACATGATATAGTCCAATCAGTTAAAAAATAATAAACCTTTTCCTATAAAAGTCAAGGAAAAAACTCTCATCAACATTGTTCAGAACAGGAAAAAGACCAATAGTCTATAAAATGTGCGTATGTGCTCTGTTTATGGAAATCTATGCAAAATGAAACATATGGTAATGCCACATGGAAGGAAATATTTCAAAAAAAATATTTGCTAAAGGAATAAGTCTGTCAAGGGAAGAGTTAGTGATGGAGCTTTTTAAACAATGTTAAACATTTCAATCCAGACTTGCCCTCATTTTTTAACTTCAGCTGTTATTGATGGGAATTATTTATTTAATTTCATTTTACTTTATTTTCTGGTACCTATCCAGACTTCTTGGAATCCTCTAAAATTTAATATCTAACCAGAAAATGTGGCATTTCCCAGTAAAAAAAATCTTTATTCATTAAATTGCCTATTATGCATTTTATCCTTAGCAGATTCTCACAGAACCCTAAAAGAGGCCTGACAATAGCACAACATAAAAAAATCAGCTAAGTCATCCATAATCTTGAGCTTCTTCTGTTACAAACTTGCAGAGTCCCTAAATACCTACAAAGATAAGAAAGACTTTGCAGCATGCCCTGAAGAGCAATGAATGTACAGCTTGGGACAAGGTAGCAAGGTAGGAGTTGATTAAACTACTCCAAAGTCAAGTCTTTTATCATCAGAAACTGCTCTTGAAACCAAACTGAATTCCTCTGAGGTTGATCATTATCTGACTATGACAACCTGTAGAACAGCTACGATGCAAAATTCCCCTTGAGAATGAGTCCACAAACTTGCATAAAATCTCCATGTTAGCAATCCCTAAATCTCCAATGATGTCTTTCCAACAACTTCTCAATCTCTATAAATTGCCAAGAAGTCATGGCTTCACGTCATTTCATGTTTTCATGTTTTCCTCAGTGAAAATAAAAGACAAGGTAACCCATCTGTACTACAGCTTGTAATTATGTTACATGTTTTCTTTGATGCTGAAACAAGGTTAAGTTCTTCTTGACTTAAGACAGGTTCTTCCTTTTCCCTGTCCTTGGCTGCTTGTTTCTACCTGCACACCAAAGATTATTGCTCGTCCAGCATGGATGGTTCAGAAGTTGGGGGGGGTGGGGGGGGGTGGGTGCTGAGGGAAACAGGAATACTGTTGCCTAGAGCATGAAGTGACACTTTACAAATAAATCAAAAAAAAAAAAAGGAAAAAGTGCTTTAGTATTTAGAGGACATCTTCAATACTGACATGGAAAGTTTGTCTTCATCTTCTTTGTCATAAAAAAAAGGTACTTAGCATCATGCAAACCTACAAGAGATTTTGTACAGGGAAAAACTGCACATTGTATCCCAGCATATACTGTAAGATTTGTGTTAGTTAAAGGCAGTTTCATGACACGTAGTATAAAATTTAAATAATACACAAGTGGTGCATCAAGGAAAGTTGAGATTAATCTTCTCTGGTGGTGTTGTCCAACTTAACAGACAGTTATGACCTTTCAAAAATGGATTTCCATGTATAGTTGTTTTCCCCAAAGAATAGCATGAAACATTGTTATTAATGCTGCAGTAGCTATTAGAGATATTAGGAAGTCCACAGGAATAAATAATGGCCAAGTTCTTACAGCATGAAGTGCAGTTAACTCAAATTTCCTTCGGGACAGAGGTTGTTACCTTATTAGAAATAGGAGCAGTGAATCAGCAAAGTCTTAGGGAAAACAAAAAAGCTGTGAAAGGGTAGGGTGTCCAGATGAACACCACATATGCATGAGAACAGGCAGTATTTTTGCTTTTTATCAATCTAGGTATGAAAGAACTTCAGAGGGGATGAGCAAGGATGCTAAAGTTTTTCCAGTGGCTCATCATATGGTTGCTGAAATTTCTGCAGCTTCTTCTTTGTCCTGGTTTCTCTTGGTCAGTGTTGTTTACTCCCAAATGAAATCCCTCTGAAGGCTTTATAATACTTCCCCTCATTTTTTATGTGCAAGAGCCAGGGGCTCTCGGCATGGCTCCTGAAAAGGGTGTCATGGGTGTCAGGCAAGAGAACCTTGCTGGACAGTGGATCCTGAGCTTTCCAGAATGTGAAGGGGAGATTTTCTCAGACACAATGGACATTGATCTTATCCCTAAGTCAATGAATAAATAACAAAACACAAGAATAAAATTGCTATAAATACTAATATATTTTATTTTAATGCTTACTTATATTTCATATTTTGCTATTAGTATATTTAAGATTTAATAGTTAATTATTTTCATTATTGTTTTCCTTATTTTAATATAATTAAATTAACTATAAGTCATTAAATTAGCTAATAAAATATTTGAATTTTTTTGCTGATGGACAGATCCTCTTGAGGAAATCTCAATGGCTCTTCAAATCATTTCTCAAGATGAAAAATAATACAGTATAATCTCTTGCACTGATCTGGGTTTTTTTTGTGTTTTTTTTTTGTGTTTGTTTGTTTTGGATTTTTTTGTGTGTGTGTGGTTTTTGGTTTTTTTTAGTAAAATGTCCAGAATTGAGTTTTTGTTCCATGTTGCTCTTTACAAGAACACTTCTTGAAACATCTTGGACAACAAGCAAGTGAATCAGCAATTAATGACTGAATGTATCTGCCACCTTTGAATTTCCTATGCTTTGCTCATGAGGAAAAGCAGAATTGAAAATACATCCAACAAAGTGCAACGAAGCTCAGCCTGATCATTTAGAAATTCAAGCTCATGGCATCCTACTGGCTTCAACGACAGCCGTGTGTGCTAAGTCTATGATGAATACGATTCAGTCTAAGGACCTGTAGTTATAATTTTCCTCCCCTTTTGATATATGAAGGACACAAAGATGTGTAAAAAACCCTTCAGAATAACTCCTTCAAGTAAGTTTTAACAACCATTGAGTGGAACGGTATTTGTTCAATTTCCTTCAACAATTTTCTTGTAACTTTGGATAAAATTGAATCATTATCCATAGAGTAGGTGGTGTAATTTTGGTTATGATCCACATTTGGTCTTTTGCTTAATAAATGGATGTAAGCCTCATTTTATCAGACAAAGTCAATCCTGCTGTAACAGTGGAATCACTAATGGCCTCATCATTTTTCATAAATCTTTTTATTGCTCTTTTGTTCCCTTTAGCTCCTTTTTTATTGTTTTTCAGCTTTTTTTTGCCTTTTACAGCTTTTCTTTTCTATATTCCTTCTGTTTTTCTCTTGTCATCCTTTCTTTGTGAGTAAATGTCTTCTGATGCTCCCCAGTACTCTCCTCAGTTGGCAATTAACTTTGCCTGCTTATGTTTCCCCTTTTTAAAGCTAGTATTTCATGTACTCACCTAGTCCCATAGTCTTCTAACTCTGCCTTTGTGGAGTAATATAGCAAGAATTGTCAGATGAATAAGATGCATCATGTCTATTTTTAGCCCTTTCCATACCCATATGAACAGCACCTGAAGCAGGAATCAGCAAAAAGTTTAGACAATCAGCTCTCTCTCTGTGATCCTGCTAATCATGTATTATTTTCTTTGAAATAAACTAGCTTCAACAAAAAGACTTATGAGTGCCTCAGACCCCTATGCCCTATAATTTTCTGATTTTGGTGAGGAAAAAGTAGAGGGAGGTGATGGTTTTATTTCCCTTTGGCTGGAGAGGCACCTGATGAGATGACTTGCTATGCAAGTCTTATTCTTTCTAGGTGTATTTAAAAGAGAGATAAATCATCCTCAAAGAATAAAAATAAATTTTGGAAAGCCACCTGAATTTAAGCATGTACCTTTAGAAGGTTATTTTCTCTGCATTCCTTATCAAATTAGTAAAGAAAAATAGGTTCTGCCTGAAGAAGCAGGTATTTAAACAGGCTGACTCACTGACTGCAGTCTAACATCCTGGTTAGCACTTTTGTTAGAAACACAACATGACATGTAGGGAATACTTAAAATCAGTCAGGAATTCTTGTGGCATATAGTGAAATTGAAGTTTCAGTCATGTTTTTGGACAGTTAGGTGAATGATTTACCATTTGCACTTGCAATACAGAAGGTATGTTTTCACATGAAATTGTGTCTATCTAGATATATTTATAGCAGGTGAGGACCTTTTCCTCGAGGGTAACGACAGGGTCATTTTCTATTTTTGATGTTCTTTGTTTTGAAATCATCAAGGAGAAAACTGTGAAAAAAGGTTCAAAATTTGCCATGAATTTAGTGAGAGAATTATATTTTATTTTGCAGGCTTTTGGAAGCACCACAAAAGGCCTAAAATAGCTTGTGACAACAGACATCTGTAATAAATATCATTCAAATTCAAGGGACTACATATAAGAATTCTATGTAACTTCCCTCAAGTTCCAGCTCCTTATTAATTCAACCATTTGAATGCTAGACAAAAACCAGCATTGTCCAGATGTCCTGATGTGAAAGGATCAATGGAGAAAACAAGAAGGGGCGATGTTTCCTGCATAGCTAGCTAAAGAAACACAGTAAGGAAAGGAGATGAACAGATGGAGGGAGCAGCGAAGGAGGAAGCCAAAACAACAAACAAACAAACAAGCATTCTCTATGTGGCAGATTACAGTCCAGGCTTCAAGAATCCTTCTGAAAACATGTACAAGAAAAAGCTCTGCAAACCGTTTTTGTCCTGGCTGTCCTGTGAACAAACAACTCTGTGGAGTCACAGGCTCTTTCTTAACTGTGGCTACTTGCAGCAGATTCACTGTGACTTACTTTTGAGTCATGCAAAAGGAAAAATGTGCACCATAAGCAAAATTAACATGTGTGATACAGCAAGCAACAGTTCCTCTAGAGTCCTGGGGTTAACCACAGAGTAATAACAAAAACAAAGAGTAGTAGTAAAAACAGTTACACAGCTAGAGTTGTATAACAAACAAAAATGGTGATCACTGACATTTCAGGCTTGAATTTGAAAGGTCAAATGTGCAATCATGCAGAAAAACCTTGCATGCAGTAGCTTGCCTAATCTGTTCCTCAGTTACCATAGCTGAGAGTGAATCAGTCCTGGTGCGTGCAGTTGTTGCCTGACAATTGCCTAACTCCCCACCTGCAAATATCAAATTCACACGCTCAGTCTTTTTTACTGAACATATGTGCTTACATATGCAATGTATTTCTGACTCTTTAAAACAATCAAAGCGCTCAGCCTGTATTTGGTGACTGAAGTTCTTGTCCAGAATGTGGCAGGAACATGAAACCTGGGCCACCACCTGCTCTCCTGGATTAGAGGCAACAGGAGAGCACTAAGTCCCATCCCCCATGAATGTGATTAGCCCCAAAACACTTTGCTTTAGCAAGTCTTTCGTATAAAACAACAAAGGTATAATGAGTTACAGGAAAAGAGTGAGTGAGATCAAAGGAACTTTCCATTTCAAGGAACTTCTTATATGGGAATGCAGACCAACAGGATGGCTATTGTTACTGATTAAGAGAATGAATTGGCTGGAAATCTGCAGAAGCTCAGGTGTTACAAGCAACAGACATGCAACATAATAAAAGCCCCAGCACTACACAAGATTTCACAATTTCTTTTGGCTGCCTTTGCTAGTTTATCCACTCAATATTGTGCAATCATGATGCCGAGAGGTATTTTGATGAAGTTCTCAGAGTCATCTCTGAAAAAAACCCAAAGCTTTCTTCTCTAGAAACTCCTTGTAAATGGCTCCTATTGAGGGATTCAGTCGAAAACTGAAAAAGCTCAGCTGTTTTATCCTGTGAAATGATGGTACTAGTTCCTCAAAACCTTTCTGTATAAATTTAAAAGAACAAGCAGAGCACCTGCACATATGTGCAAAACTTGCATCTGTAGACCTAACCAGCCAGTCTGCCAGTTCCTGTTTGCACAGGCATATGTGAGTGTTAACGAGCCTCACCAGACTAAATCTGCTAGCTGAGATCTACAATAGGGCCGAGTTAAGACAGCCTGTGTTGAGACAGCTTTGTGGTCCTCAAGTAGTAGTACATCAGAGATTCAACACTGGTCTGAAAGGGTAAGTAAAAGGAGGCTGGCTGTGGGCTGCTCGAGCATGCAGCTCCCCTGACGTTCATGAGGCAGAGTTTTTTTAGGTGAGTGATTTCTACTCTGGGGAAGAAGGCTGTGAGCTCTGGAAGGCAGCTGAACAAGGGGTCCTATGGCTGATGCTATGACTCCATCTACCTTGACAGCACAAAGATGTTGTGCCTGTCTAATCCTTGGACCCAGAGAACTTAGTGGGGTTTGTTTGTAATTACAAATCAGAAGAAATCAAGGAACAGTGGCATCCATAAGTTCAGCAGTCCTGCCAAGGGCCCTGGGCTGTTTTACAGATGAAGCAAAGGAAGGAGGATGCAGAGATAATTCACAACTATCTCTCCATAAAGCACAGCTCAGCTGACCCAAAGGCATAGCTAAAAAAAGATAATACTAGAATCTGCTTAGCTCTGTCATATTTGTGCCTTGTAAGCATTATTTTGAGGTTATGCAAAATAATTGTGTTAAACCCTTAAACCCCCCCACTCTGGATCCAAGGTTTTACTGTTGCTTTTGTGAAGGAAGTCTCATGTGCTGTTTTGTTAGAAAATGAAGCTCAGTTCATGGCCACATGATTAAAACAGCCTCTTTCCTCTCCCCTAAAAAAATAAAATCTCATGAGCTCACTTACAAAAGCAACAGTCAAATCCTGGGGTTTGCTGTAGTATATAAAAACACTTAGCACCATTAACCATTTCCTGGGATAATCAACTCATGCAGCAGCAGGGTGAGTAAATGAGTGAAAGGCCTCAGAAGATTTTTTTATTTCTTTTATCTGAAGCCTGCTGCGGAAGTGCATAAGGCACAGTTGCAGGAACAGTTCAGCAATTACAAAAACAGAAGAAACCAGGAGAAGGGGGAGGCTGATCAGACATGAAAGAGGGCAGAGGAACATTAAACATATAAAATATCATTTGGCAGTGTTCTATGAAATCTTGTCTTCAGGTTATGTGACAGTAGGGTTTTTTTGGTATTATTATTATTGGCCTTCAAACTTTTTCCAAATTCCATAGTAAGGGCAAAATGTTACTATTTCCCTGGCTATAATTTTTAGAAATGTGAAATAAAGGGCATTTCACTCCCCT
>JAOQGH010000019.1:61059235-61092065 GCA_025769975.1 Gallinago jamesoni | reverse complement strand
CCCCCCCCCCCCCCCCCCCCCCCACTTCTGAGGCCGTCGTTGCTAATGGCCTGATTCTGCGTGGTGCTGGGTGACCTCCACTCCCATTGAGGCAGTGAAGCCCTCAGCAACATTCACAATGGGCCTTTTTTCCCCAAAAGGTATGAAAAAGATACTCAGTAAACCCAATAGCTATTAAACTAAAAAGATGGGAGAAGAAAGGAGAGAAAGTCTCACAGCTAAAATGTATAGACCTGCTGTAATGCCAAAGGCTTTATCTTAGAGTGGCCTTGGCTTAACTTTCATGTCAGGACTGACTCTGAACTGTGCTCAGACAGCTCTGCCCACCAGTGCACAGGCTGCTTCAGAGAAGAAGGAGCCATTCCTTCACCCCAGCTTCATCTTTTACCATGCTGTGCCATTGTGCAACATCAAGAGGTGCCGATTCCAATAAAGGTCATGTTGTTAATGGGAGGGAAAAAAAAAAGAAAAAAAGAAAAGTGCTCTCTCTGCAAAAACTGCATATTAAACCTGTGATGTTTAATCTGATTCTGCTGAACTTGGGCTGGCACAGGCAGTCCCAAACTCCATACAGTGTGGGATTTAATGCCATTAGTAGATAATTAATAACAATCTAATCTCCACCCCAACACCTCTGCAGAGAACGAGAGCCAGGGCATAACCCGGTCAAGCGCCAACTCCCTGCAGTGCGGTTCCTGCCAAGCCTACATGTTATAATATGAAAAATAGGTGCTGAAATGTTTATGTCAAATAAGGAGGTGTAGGAGTACTCCTAGCTGAAATAAAACAAAACCGAAAAAAAAAAAAAAAGGCCTTTGAAAAGGCACATATCTATATGTGAAGATCCCTCACTATGTGTTCAGATCTCCTTCCTTGCTGAAGCAAAGGGCAGCCCGGTGCCTGGGCAGCCCCTCAGATGCGGCAGGAGTATGTGTGATACAGCGCCCTGGGAATCTCTGGTGTCAGCCTGGCTTACATCTGCTGGGGGGTTCAGCACGCCTTTTGAACAGGCAGTCGGTATACACAAGCTCCATCTGAAGCGTACCTAAATCTCACAAATTACAGTATTTAAAGAATTCAAAAATCACCCTTCATCCAGCTGAATTCCCTGATTTGTGTGTAGAAGTTGGAACTATAACAAACCCGTGGAGCTGTTCTCAGCAGGCTGGTGAGACCAAACCTACTTCCCGTACACCTAGAGTAGCAGATCTGTTTGTTGTGCAAGTAACAAGGTCACTGACTGTTCAGCTGTGGGAGCAAACTCGATTAAGAGTGGTGATAATCTTTTGAAAGATAGTAATTTATCTCCATTTGAAGAGTATTATCTTTGTTCTACAGCTATCACAGAGAACAAGGTTAACAAATATTCCATGATGAATTTTTGAAAGCTTTAGTCAGATCTTGTACGTTTAAGCCTTTCTAAATGCCTGTCAAAGGCAAGGAAACAAAGTGTCAAATTTGTACACAGACTTACCTAATGGCCTTTATCTGAGAAAGTGGTTTATGATTTATACAGTCTCTACCTTTACTTAAACAATTTCTCTTTTGCTCTGTAGTGAAAGCAATCTTCTAGCATTGCTCACCTGGGAGAGATTAGGCCCAAAGACTGATCTTACTGAAAGAAGTTAGGAGATTCAAAACATAAAGAGGCATGGTGCAAACAGTAGGATAATCAGCTTTTATTACTAATTGCTTGCGAATTGTTGGTTGACTGTGTTTAGATATAAAAGTTATAAACGCATTCTATATTGAAAGGGATTGTGCTTTTAAAATGTTTTCGATGATTCTATGACTCTATGATCCTATTATCCTTAACTTTCAAGTAAACTGTCACCTTCAATGACATTGCATAAATCTGAATAAAAGTGCATATTTTCTGTCCTTGAAATAACATTAGAAGCACAAATAGATATGAGTAAGAGCTCCACATCATATACAAATTCATAGAGCTCTTTCTCTCAAGAAAAAAGGGAAGAAACGATTTCTGGATTTCACGACGAAATAATCAATATTGCATACTATTTACTGTTTTAGAGAACTGATTCTTGTAGCCTCTTTCTGGGAGTCTTTGTTTTACATACAGGATAGCTGTCTGGATAACAGAAAGAAGGTACATATCTTTTATGCAGATAAATTACATATATGTGCATGGGTACAGGTATGAATAAGTGTGTGTGTGTGTGTGTGTATATACTACATATATATATATATATGTACATTTATGCACCTGTACCTATATCCACAGACATGATGTTTATTTAACCACAAGGCCTATAATTTTAGGAATATATCAGAATGGGAAAATAGAACAAATGCATCAAGTCTTCTTTGCACGAATTCATACTGGTGAAATTTCTGTGCAATTGTTCTGTCATCAAATGATCTCAACTGGTTAGGGCATGCAATAGATTTTGCTGACTTCAGTGAAAAAGATTTTGAGACTACTTAAGCATAAAGTTATAATTTTGAACACACATTCTAAATTGAGAATTTGCACCTGGAATTTAAGCAAGATCCTTGAGATGTTAATGCCACTTGATCCGAGGAGTTGTAACTCTTCTGTTTTTCTCAGGACCTAGCTATGAGACTCTAGATAACGTTTTTACTGATGGCAACTGACTTCCTAGTGAGCTCTGTTACCAGCTCTTTCAGCGGCTCTGCAGTTACCATTTGGTCTGAGAATTAGCACTGTTGAAAGTGTGCCAAGGCCACCGTGTACTTTGAGACAGTGTTTTCCTCTGGCTCCTTTTTGATTGACAGTTCTATTACAGATATCTTGTGGAATTGCTAGAAAGGATTATGGACATGAGGAAATATATAGTACCTGTGATACAGGTACACCCACATATCAAGGATCAAACCTGTAAAATGAAAGGTACATGCAATAATACTAGTTGTATTTAATTTACATTTCCAGACAAGTCAAGGATCCATATTGCAGTGATGAAATGAGAATAATAATGTGTGTGTCATGTCAAAAATGATGCCAGAGTTGTCCAACCTATAGTTTACAAACTATGTGGTATGGGAAACTAAGTTAACTACGGTTCATAGGCAAATGTAGGTACAGTCCAAATCAGGAGAAGAAAATGGAACAGAGCCAGTCAAGACCGCCCAGAATTTGTGAAATGCAGGAATGCATGCACATGTGATTTGGAGGATATTCATAGCCAGCCTACTGTAACAGGGTGCACCAGACCTGCAAGGCAGATGGCCAATAGGTAAAAAAAAAAAAAAATCCTGCCAAAGCAAGCATATTAAGACACTCATTATGCGTGCGGAGTAGCTCTAACTTATTAGACAAGTGTTCTAAGCAGACAGAGGATAATAAAGAGTTTTGGCCAAGTGAAACACTGCAACAGCTTTGCAAATCTGAACTTCGTGATAACTCAAGCTAAAAAGCATATGATCTGAATGTCAGGACATTAAATGGGTAAACAGTTCATTGTCTTAAGTGCTTGTACCCCCATGTATCCTGGACATGGGTTCATAATACATTAGTGAGTATCTAGAAAGGAAAAAAAAAATTGTTAGATCATAATTTTCCATTTCCATACTGTCTAATGTTTGTCTGTTACTGCTACAGTATTTGGCAGTGAGAAGGCAGTTCTTTTCAGGTAGTTTGGCCCACGCCGTAGTAATGGTTAACAAATGAGACAACAAGAACAAAGAAATACCACATTAACATTGGGCTTGACCTTACCTCACCTCATTAGCCCTCCAAAATCTTGTTACCTTGTTAACCTTGTCAATACAAGAAAAGTCTGAAAATTACAGCAGCTGTAATTATCTCAGGCACTAAAGCCTTTATGCATAGTAACATTTTTTTCTTTAAAAGTACATAAACAAAGCTGTAAAGTTGGCGTCTACTGACATAAAATACAGACAAGGGAATAGACAATCTAAGATAGATAGGTGTTTCTCCACAAGGGGAGATCTCTTGTTCAAAGCTACGTAAGACTGATAATGACCAAGAGTTTTTGCCATGTGGTGGAGTAGAGTGCCAGGGTCCCTCAGCAGACCGTGCAGAAACAGATCTTCAGCAGCACAAGGTACACACTTTATAGTTCCATCTGGCTGTGCCCTTACCGTCTCTACCATTCTGTCCTGAACCAGGTCAGTGGAAGCCTGTATGATGAAGGAACAGCAGAAGACTTGAACAAACATTCTTATAAACCATAAACCTAGATGACCTGTGGCAGTCATGCAAATGCAGGAGTTTCAGGTTGGCTCAGACTCAGCAGGATGATGTCAAGCTGGTGGTGTGACCTCACTCAGTGAGGACATATTTAATGATGTGTCTGTTCCTGGTGGCCCTCTCCTTTGCCCAGTGATTCCAGTTTTAGGAAAAGATATTACCATTAGATCCAAGTTGGATTTGGACTCATTGTGGGAATAATATGTGTTCTGGATTACTGATTGCAAATAAGACAGATAAGCTGAAGGACCTGTTATTATTATGAAATCTAAATTAAAGAGATTGCTGTTTGTCAGCACAGAGAAACTCTGGAAAGTCCATGGAAAAAGAAAGATGAAAAAATCTTACTGTTTTCAAGCAAATCCTCCCTTAATTTATGAAAATGATAAAAGGAAAGTAGAACTGATGACACAGAAATCATCGCTTTCCCTCTGGTCTTGTCCCAGAATATTTAATGTTTCCAGAATATTAAAATTCAGTGAATGGCAACATAGAAAGCTTCCCAAGCAATTGAGTAATTACCAGTGTATTTCATGAGACAGAGGCACACAATAAATAACATCTGCAAAATGCAAACAGATGTGCAAATAAGATTCTACATGGGTGAATCTGAAACTGGCATGTTTTTGCACACTTATATAGTCTCATTCCTTGCACATGACAAGTTGTCCTCTTTCACTTCATTGTTCTCCTTGTACATTTGGCTTCTGCATTGTGGTAGGTTGACTGTGACTGGCAGGTAAGTCCCCACCCCGTTGATCACTCACTTTCCCCCAGCTGGATAGGGGAGAGAATCAGAAGGGCAAAAGTGAGAAAAATTCATAGGTCAAGATAAAGACATTTTAATAAATGAATGTAAAAAAATTAAAATACTCCAAGTGATGCAAAGGCACTCACCACCTCATCAGGAGAATGATGCTCAGCCACCTCTGAGTAATGGCTACTTTGGGAACCATCCACTCCACTCTCAAGTTTTATTTCTGAGTATAGCATTGTATGGTGTGGAATATCTCTATGGCCAGTTGTGGTCAGCTGTCCCGGCTGCACTTCCTCCCAACCTCTTGTCCACTCTCAATCAGCTCTCTGGGGCAGACAGAGAGACAGAGGAGGCCTTGACACTATGCAAGCACTGCTCAGCAACAGCCAAAACATTTGGGTTATCAACACTTTTTTGGTCACAAATCTAAAACATAGCACCACACGGGCTACGATGAAGAAAGTTAACTCCATCCCAGCCAGACTCAATACACATATCAACTTATATATTAGTATTGAGAAAACATAGCTCAGTCAATAACTTATTCTTCTAAATAACACTGGCAAGTGGGCGATGATAAAGAAGATGTTGCCTCCAAATTGTGTAAAACTACTCTTAAATACTAGGCAGTATTCCAAGACAGCAGAGTTTTGTTTGCACCAGTGAGAGAAGATAGTAGCCGGCACAATTAGTACCTCCTGCAGAGGACAGAAAGAATGTATTTTGCAGCAGGACAGTATTGTCAAGTCCACAGATTCAATAGGTTCTACATATTTGCGCTGCAGCTTTTTTTCTGGGAACTGGACACATCATTCTTGGGGATACATTATGCATTAGCTTATAAAGTCCACAGAAATATAAGGAAAGCACAGCCATGGTCCATGGTGAAGTACAGTGAAGTGAACCAAACTTCATACAATCTCCAAAGTATTTATTTATGGGGGTACTCATATGGGTTTTTTTTGTTGTTTGGACTTCTTATGACATGTAAAACACTTCCTCATTAATAAATGGATTTTCCAACAGTGTGAATTGTCAACACTGAATGTTAAAGAAAAGTAGAGTTTCTGAAGTGTTCATTCTTTGCACTCACAAAAGTGGCATTTTGAGGCACCAAAAACTAGACAATGTCGTCTGGGAAAAATAGAGTGATCCATTAGAAAAATGTCTTCCTTTTCTCTTGTTTATCCAATAAAACTGTCTTCTCTACTGTCATCTACTAGTTCTGATGTTTATGTTCTTGATTCTATAGCTTAGAAGTCTGAAACAGAAAGAGACCCATTTGGTGTCTGTTTAGGGAAGCTTATAGCATCCCTTATGAGTCTTGTTCCCATTAAACAAGAACGGTAGGAGAAATCAGATCAGCACTACCCTAAACTAAAGCCATGCAAGTTCCTTATAAAAACAGGCCATAGCTGGAAGAATGAATCCTTCAGTTCAAGGAATAAAACTCTGTAGCTCACCCTCAACACACCCACTGGAGCCTGGTTATAGTCCAATAAATAAGACCTCTTAAACACTGTTTGAGAGGCTATACTTTTTTTAGCTTAACTAAAACATCTAGAAATAATGGAAAATGAAACTAATATGTCAGTATTGACAAGAAATATTACCAGCCCTAGCTAAAATCAATTCCTCCTTCACATATTTTATATTATTTTATTTACAGGCCTTTCTGTTGCTCTCATCTCCACCTTACCTAAGGCCTTTGTAGACACCAATGAGGTTAGACAGCACCAGGGAGACCTGAAAGATTAGTGTCTTCATTTTTCAGATGAGAGAATGGAGTCACCTTGCAGGAACACCTTGCAGAAGTGCCTTCTTCCAGAACAGAGAGGACACAAGAAGCTTAACAGAAATTGTTTACCATGACAATATCAGTTGAATTTCAGGAATTCTACTCAATTCAACACCTTAATTTTAATACTGTCTTCTTTAGAGGCGAGTAGCATGTATAGCCTACATAAATTGATTTGATTCAACATACCTAACATTTATCAACACCATTTGAGATCAATGAAGAAAAATATCTGTTGATTGAAAGGGAGGAAAAAAAGTAAAAGAAAGCATTATAAAATATATTTTAATGTTTTTAAGAAGGTAGCTTAAATATAAATATTTCTTCTGTTTTGTGTTACAAGCTAAAAGTGAGTAGCTCCACATTGCTCAAATATGAATTGAGTAAACTCTTAATCTATATTTACCTGCTTTCAAACATCCATTAGGTTACAATTATCATGATGCTTACATGTTCTTTCTCTATTTTTAGGGTAAACTAAAATCTTAATTGTTCTCTGCTACTGTGAACTTTTTTACTGTAGACCATGCTTTTTTTCACATGTTAAAAGAAAAAGAATGACCTAAAATCTGAAGTATGTGTATGTAAGGCCTAATAAACAGCTTTAGTAAAATTCCCCTGGGCTTATAAAATTCTGTTTGTTCAGATTCTGCCTCTGAAAAAGAGAGACTTAAAAATGACCCAAGATTATTTAGATGAGGAGAAAGACAATTACATGACAACTTGTTGTTACCAATTGTGCTTATGACAAACAAGCTTCATTCCATCTCACCCAGCAAATACAGTAATCCAGGCAAATTATTCATTAGGAATGAATCAGTGCCATTGTTGAGAGTCAAGATTTTAATGGCCAGTTGGTTTAAAGAAGGATTCTCTGAAAGGAATTGGTCAACTGCCAGAAGCTGTTTGCAATGACAAATTGCTCACAATGAATTGTTTAGAGAGAAAACACTACTTTTTGTTTATGAAACAAATCTGCATACCAGTCAGTTGAGCTTGAGGATGAAGGATGTTTGGTGTAAGGTCATGAATGCATCATTGGTTTGCTTTCCTTAATACATGCTGTTTATTTCTCTTGAATCCATAACTGCTAAATAGCAGTAAAAAAGTAGTTAGCAACTCCAGAATTGGGTCCATTACTGTCACAGAGAAAGGGTGCCTGGCAATCTTTTCATATCCATCTCTTTTCTTCATTGCCAATCTTCCTGTATTCAAGGGGTAATCTGAAAATACCTGTGTGCAATGACTCGTGGACATTTTCAGGAAAACTAATGATTGCGCTGGATTGTTGAAATTCAGTCACCTGTCTTCCACAGCTGCAAAGCGTCTCTAAGCGTCTCATTCAACCCAGCTAGCTCCTGTGAAGAAGCAATATGATTGCCAGTGCTCCCTCAGAGCTGCTAAGAAATAACCATTAAAATTTGCTTTTAACAGTATTTCTTACAGCACAGTAATTTAATAAGATGTGTTGTTCGCAGACGTTGCAGAGGTTGTTTGCACAATAGTCAGCAAGTACAATCAGATTAATGGTTTTGCCAGCAAATGTTATTGTAAACGCACTCAGAAGACTGCAATCAATTTTCTCCATAGCACAGAACACAGCCTGTGTCCACTTGCACAACACCGTGCGATATTCTCTCTTGCTTACACAGAAACAATTTCCAAGAGGCCATGCTGCATTTCGAGGGCATTTATCTTTGTCCTAGTCTAAATATAATGTAAACCTGCCTGTTCTTTAAAGACTATGTTTTCACACAGAGAATTGCCTTTGTGCAAGAAAGTTTCTATGGAAATCCATTACTACATTTTTCTGGCTAAAAAAACCTTCCCATTAGCTCTGCATCATTTCAAATTTTATGTTTCATGCACTAACTGACTACAGGTGTGTTAATACATACCTGATGGACAAGGGGGATGTTTTGCAGGCAAATTATCTACCTACTTTTCAGAAGAGGGGAAACCTTCTAACAAACAGAATCCTAAACCATTTGTACGAGACAAGAGAAACGCAACTCCAGTGTATTCAAATGCTTTATAGTATATATAAAAAGAAAAAGACCATTTATTGCAGATTTAATGGCTGTGGTGTGAAACTGTGAGGACTCTCTCTGCAATTGACTTTACTAAGCATGAAAATAGACTACTGTAGCTTTCTAAGGTGTCTCTCTCTCCACAGTCTGTACAGTGATATGAGCTGAGCATTTCTGTATTTGCCAGGCAGGAGATCTATTCAAGCAGCACAAAAAGGTGGAAGAAGCAAGGAATAAGTATAATCAATTCAGCACAAAAGCGGGCTAAATTAGTCAGATATTAATCTGCTGTTAGCAGTAAGCCAACTACAGAGCTAAGTACTGGTCAGCCATTGAGTACTTCAGCAAAGAATCCACTGACATTCATTCTGCTGTACTTTAGAGCAAAAACTATTATAATTATTTTATATATTTGTCCCTCAAATGTTTTTTTTTTTAAGTTTTTTATCTTGATATTTATGCTATTAAATACCAGTATACAGAAAATGGAATGCACGTGGGATAGAAATCAACGAAATTCACAAGCTGTTATGTACTTCCAAGGTTGCAGCTTCTTAGTGCACAGGTTTCTGTATCAGTGAGAGCACCAGAATAATGACCAGGTTTATTTTTACACTTTGCAGTTTTTATGCTTCCAGGTCAGTCATATACATCAGTTATCAGTACAGGCATGATTTGATATTTGCAAAAAAAGCAGTGATGTAAAGGCAGATTGGATTTAAGAGGATGTCTTCTCTCAGTCTTCACCTCTACTCAGCTCCTTACTCCTGTTGAAGATTACTACTCAAATACGTCAGTTTGATTGTTTGCTCACCGTGTTTTAATATATATCTGTCCAGGAAGTATGTTTGGGTTATGTGTGGTCATTTCATAGAACCAGCATAGGGCACAATCACAAAAATAGTACCGCAATACATTTCAGGGAGCATAATGGGGAAGGAGTGCACTGATCTGGTATAAAGACTAATAGTAAAAAAAAAAACCACCCAAAAAACCCAAAAAAGAAACCCTAAGTGTTCATCCCCTTTTGTGCCATGAAACTCGTTGCTGATTTGATTTATACTGCTATCCCAGAGGCAGTGGTGGAGAATGTAGAAGATCCCACACACTGAGGCTCTTTCTCAGTCCCTTGTGTCATGGAAAAACATTTGTAATTGAAGAAAACCCTCCAAAAATCCTAGATGACTGTCTAGTTTTGACCACAATGATAATCAACTTTATAGTCCTTTGAAAACAAAACTGATCTCAAAGCTGATAACATTTCCTCTGTCAGTGGAGTGTAAATACTTTATTTTTTAGCTTGTCTGTTATCTTATTCCTGACAAAACACAGGTTTTGTGCCAAGTTTAGACTGAAAACTACTTATTTGGTAGTAAGCTGTGACTTTTTTGTAATTTTCATTTAGTTAGAAAACTCATAGATCATTTAAAGATAGTTGCAAGGTGAACAAAAGAAATGGGAAGGCTTTTTTGGTCTCTGAACTTTTTCCTGAGAGCTTTAGGATATTTATCCCTAATTAGTCTGAACGCACATATAATGAGTAATAGAGAAGAAGAATCATGTCTCATTTCTGCATTCAAAGTAACTCTACTGGAGTCAGCAAGTCTTTAAGATCATTGTATGAATAAGTTTTGTTAATGTTAGGACACTTTTGCAAATAAAAGTAGTGCTGAAAGTCTGAAACACAAGGCAGATTTGCTGTGACGTATTAAGAATGCTTATGGGAGTAAAAGCAAGTTTGTGTAGAACCCAATCGTGGTCAAAAATGTTGTGCTGTCAAAAATCGTCTTTAACTATAATCATGGTCATTACATCTGCAGATAGGAATATCTGTCTTTCTATTTTTCTTCTGTTCATTTCTGACTTCCACAGGCTTTGTTTATCAGCTTAACCAAAAAAAAAAAAAAAAAAAGGAAAAGAAGCTCTGACTCCTGCAAAAGTGAACCTTGCCCTCAAGTATGGGCAAGCATTTAGAATAGATCCTGATTTTTGTGCAACTTATTGCATTGCCTCGTCAGGTTGAAGTACTGAGCTACAGAGAATGGCTTTCTATTCCAGTGTGTAGGGATTACCAAGTGAGCTGCTCTTTTTCCCCTTCCAAGTACTAATCTTCTTTCCTGCAGCTGAGTAATGGCACAGGAGGAACAGCAAAATAGAGGTCCCTGATCTATGTAAATATTATTTTTGTGCTTTTTTTAATGCTGGTTTTGACATACTCAGCTGTAAACAGTTTTTTGCAGGCTTTCTAATTTGGTCCATCACAACATCTCAGCAAGTCAAACAAGTCTCTGTGACTCGGGCAGATAACCACTACACAGAAAGGGTGTCTATAAACAGAGGCAGAAAAAAATACAAGTTCACATCTGGGTCAGTGAACAATTGCTGGTGTCTGGGAAACAATGTCAGTGAACAGCAGCACTTAACATTGCTTCAAAAAATAAAGTGCTCCTGGTCAAATCCGACTTTCATTGAAATCAGAGGCAATCTTTATCCTGATTATAATGGGAACTCGGTAGAAATGTAATCCAAATACCAAGCTGATTACATCCTTAATATGTTCCACAAATCTAGCTATTTATTAGAAACATGGAATACTACATAAATCATCATCTGAAAATCAGAGTGCCTTTGGACATAACCAAAACAAACAAACAAAAAGAAATGGGAAATGTTGAAAACCAGTTTGTCATTGGCAGAAGAGTTGAGAGAACTTACTAATGTTCTATTTATGAGCACTTGCAGAAATGCTCTAGAGGTTTATCTGTTTCTACTTTGCATTCAAAAAATGGTATGCAATTTAAAAATAAAATCTTAAATATACACCAGCATTACTGAACTCAGCATAAAGGGTGGTTTTGCATTGGCACATAGCTAAGAGCAGTGAACTGGCAAATATTGGTAAATATTTGAAACTTGCTCATACAAGTCCTTGTTTGCACCTGGTGGGTGTGTACAAGTGCAGGACTTTGCAGATGCACTGCATCTCTTGTTACAGCAAACTTTGAATATAAGCGCTTGTTTCCAAATTCTGCCCCACCTTTCAAGGTAAAAGCAGATAAAAATGCTGATTTCACAGGACAAGAAGTGTGGTAGTTTGACATCACTCTTGGCTGTCAGGGGCTTTCAAAATTTCTTTGCCGAAAAACTTCAGCTACATTTGATACTGGAGAAATGTCCTAACAGTGCCTAGAAATGACATTTCAACCTATCTGCAAGTCCAATGACTCCATTTTGAAGTCCAAACAGAAAAATGAGGGGACAGTGGTGACAAGGGAAGTGCAGGAGTGGAGCTGCTGCACCCAGATGTCAGCTGTTGGTGTCTTTCTGCCCACATCCAGCACACTGAGAGGTCCAGAGTGTCCCTGTTTCATCTGTAATGGGGAGTATTGTTAAACGTGTAAGAAAGCAAGGAATATTAGTCTCCACATGAAAATGGCCTCCTTGTGTTCCCTGTACATACTCTTTGCTTCTGAGATTTAGACCACCTGGTAGAAGTCAGGCCTTCTCTTGAAAGGCACAGCTTCATCCATGGCATGAACCATCCTGTTAAGTCTCCCATGAACTATTTGGATATTTAGTCAGTCTATTCCTCCCATTTGTGCCCAGAAAGATGAAAGCCACCTCTTTCAGCTTACTGTACTGTCCTGATCATGCTGCCTTTGGTTCTATTTTCTTGATGATCCCAAACCCACACTATTAATGAATGAGCTGCACCTACTGCAGTGATGAGCCACGTGTTTCTGGCAGATGAAGCTTTGCAACGCTTACCCCATTGAAGCGTTTGATGTTTTTCCCGTATGCTTCTATTTTTTCCTGTCCCTTTGCCAGTGCATTCATTATAAAACTAGTCATTGTGTTACTGATGCTTCTGAAATTTGATTACTTGGATGAAAAATAAACGATCTTACCCCAAAGAAAGTAACCAGGAACGAATACATTGTGGCAGAAGAAACTGTGATAGAAAGGAACAGAAAAGAGGGATGAACACAGACTAGGAAGTAAAACATGGGGCCTTTAGGAAAGCAACAGAGGAAAAGCAAGAACGGTGGACAAATAAAAATGACTAATAGCTTAGTAAGTGCTCAAAGATTTTACAGCTTAGACTCCAGTTTCTCAATACTTATTTTGACTTTGTGCTCTCAGCTGTATTGTCCAGGACTTTTTCTAAAAATGTAAAAGTATGTATTGCTATAGAGAATATTAAAATGATAATTTCTAAAGTTAGTTGATCCAATCTGGATGTGAAATCAGATAATACTTGAATATTTTAGCCAATTAAATTACTTACTGCCTAGTAGGTTTTCCATTTCTCTCTGTGTTAAGTAATATTTATAGCATAATTAAGATGCTTAAAACTTTTCATTAAAGCTTCTTGGTGCATTTAGAATGTAATTAAATCATTGTGAGTTTTCAGCCTTCATTAGACCTTTTTTAAAGAAGTGGAAGATCATTACCTATAAACAACATATATTCCATGATAGCTGTTTTGTTCTGCTTAATGAAAAAGAGCTAAAACCTCATGGAAATATTTTAATGCACAACATTGCAGCCTGTTTCAGAAATTTGTTCCAAAAAAACCCAAAACAAACCACCATAATTTTATTCCACGTTGCTAATTATATTACAGCTTAAAGAATCAGAGTAGGTATAGTAATAATTTTTAAGAAGAGCTGTAATGTTAAAACAGAATCATGTAACTTCCCAAAAATCAGGTACAATGGTATCATGTGGCTCATGTGGGCTTGTAAAACTTATTCTCAATATAGTTAGTTTTTGGGTCACCATTATTTAAATATTGTTTCCCCCTTCCTATTAACCAGTGCAGCCTGATTTTCTAAAGTTGTAGGTTGTCCAGAGTATGTCATTTATTAATGTTAATAACACTGATGTGAAATCTTGATGTATTTGACAACTGTGGGACTTTCCTAGCACGGTCAGAGCAAAAGTTTAATACAACTCAGAAACTTACTGAGGAAAACCCATCCTGCCCCATGCTGAGCTCAGTCATTTGGCTGTAACGTTGAGAAAAATTAACCTGGTGACAGCTTTTGGCAAATCAGGAAGCACAAGAAAAAAAGAGAGAGAGAGAGAAAAGGAAGAATATTATGGCAACTCCAATAATATGAATGTAGAGCTACTTCAGGAGTATATTTTTTTTTTTAAATTAGGTCTCAAATTTAATGTAGAGCTACTTCAGGACTATTTTTTTAAAAATTAGGTCTCAAATTTTATTTTCTCAAAGAATAATGCATTTACTACTGTATTCTTTTGAATAAAAACTCCCAACAAGATAAAGTCTCATTGCGCCTGTCCCAAAGAGCTTACCTTTTAAATTTGCAGAAGAATACAATAGACTCATCAATCTTTTTTTTTTTTTTTTTTTCCAGTAAAGATTTGTAATTTTCATTGTTCTTTTCTTTTGAAAATGGAATGATGTAAGTGTCTAGTTGCAAATGCTGGGGCATACCTGAGCTGATATTTTGTCTGGCTAGAGAGCTAGGCATTGATATTTACAGCTAATCCAGTAATATGACTTGGGGGGAATGAACAGTTTTCCAAAGATCAAAGCAGGACCATGAGCAGAACCCAGATTCCTGAATCCCATGCATGTGCTAAGTGTAGCACTATAAATTTAGAATAGCTCTAAAATTGATTACTTTGACCCTAGCTTCTAACATTTGCAGAGCCACAATCACCAGTTCCTGTGTTATTGTAGCTGACTCTTCAAGAGTTGACCCTAAACTATAAAAATAAAATAAGTGGGCAGAAATATAGTGATCACCAAATTCTCAGTGCAATTTTTTAATTCCTCTTGTTTCATTTGGAAACTGCACTATTCATCTTATAAGGTAAGTGAAATAATACTCTTACAGGCTCTCAGTCTTTCCCTTTCAGATTACTATTCTAACTTCCAAATTATAAATCCATTTTTCAACCAGGGACTAATGCCAGCAGGCTAAATATTTCATGTTGGGGTTTCTGTTCTACGAATTCTATAGTTTGCCAGTATTATGTGCTCCATGACTGGCTGTTATTAAGCCCAAATATTCACAGAAACATCTCTGTGGTACATGGCCATGTTCAGTTTCTATTATTGTTCAAAACATGTAATTCAAGTTCAAGTGGGGTTTTGCAACAAGGCAGAAATCTTAGAGCTAGAAATGAACTCTCTCTAACCCAGGACCTTTCTGCCTCTTGGTTTCTCACTCTTTCTTTTTCTCTCCACCAAGCCCAAAGACAGATAACACTTTCCTGCTGTGAATTTTTTTAAATCACCCAACAGCTCTGGCAAATAAGAGCTGTCATAGTTTTCGGATGAGAAAATCATCTGCAGCTCACACAGATCTATGAGCTGATAGGAGTTAATTGACAGCTTGCAGGATTTCGTCTCCAGGCAGAGTTAGAGGGAATGGGAGCCCTGTGGGTTTCACTTGGGCAGAGATAAAGCAGGTTTTATTCAGTGCTCATGGAGAGAGCATAATTAACCTTTTAGAAGTTTTAAGAATGATCAAATTGTTATTCATTTTTGCAAATGAGAAAAGAGAGCTTCTTTCTCTGCCAGGAAAATGCCAGTGCAGATTTCAAGGTCATTTGATGATTTCCTTTGACTGAAAAGACGGAATTTGGAAAAAGAAAAAGAAGAGGAAAATATGAAGATAGAGAAATGTCATCATAAAATCATGCATCATTCAGGATGTGCAATTAACAAATGTCCTTTTCTAACATAATGTACTTTAGGTAGCATTTACTGCATGTTCATATTAGCCTGCTGGACTCTGAAGGTGGTGGTTTCCATTGTTATTTTAAATAAGAAACTTGGTGTAGTAGCTGTCTGTTATGTAGGTGGAATAATTTTTTAAAAATCTGTTCTTAATGGAGAAAATGGACCATTATACAAGGTCAGTGGCTTGGCTTTCAAGATATGTGATATAATATTTGATGGTGAGGCACTGAAACAGTGGTGAAGCACTGGAACATGTTGCCCAGAGAAGCTGTGGATGCCCTGTTCCTAGAAGTGTTCGAGGCCAGGTTGGATGGGGCTTTGAGCAACCTGCTCTAGTGGGAGGTGTCCCTGCCCATGGCAGGAGGGTTGGACCAGGTGATTTTTAAGGTCTCTTCCAACACAAGCCATTCTATGGTTCTGTGTTTCTATGACTGTCAAATGCTGTAAATTTCTAGAGCTATTATGTGAATACAGAATAGGAGAATTCTGTAAATTAAAAACAAATATATTTTAAGTCCCTTTAAACAATAATATATAAACCAGCTAATAACTGAGAGTCATGATGCCCTAAGCACTCTTTGATGGAAAAACAAAACTCTCAGACTTTTGCTTGTTGACTAGACAATAGCTTTGTAAAATACAGACTAATATAACCATGGTTCAGTTTCTGACTGACTGAGTTTCACTTTTTTAGAACGGCTGACACAGCACAAGATACCATTCAAAATTATAGCCTCTTTTCTCCTTGTATTCTTTGTTGCTAATTTTTAGGACAATGAGAAGAACAGCTTATCTCCTATACACAAATAGATCCAGAGTCTTGTGTTGCATAGAAGCAATGTGCCACTCAGCACTAAGAAACCATGAACAAGCATATCAATAAACTCATTCTTCCAATCTAAGCTGCAGGTTCAATGATGCTTTCCTTATCCCAGTCTCGTAGAACATCCTTTTTTGCCCATCCCAGCATGGCAACATTTTCTACATGCAGGCTGACACTCTCTTTCTTCTCCCTGCCTCCCCCTTCTCTCCCTCTCTCACTTTTCCCCCCTACCCTCTGTTTTCCCAGACTTTTTAGACTTGGGATCCACACAGTATGATAAAAATCATTGCAACATGTCACATCCCCTTTTCTGAGCTGGAGGTACTAAGCAATCTCCAACAGCTCAAGTTTTCAAGAGTTTTTCTGCTACAATAAACGTATAAACCACTGGTTGTGAAAGTCTCTCCTGATAGATGGGCTACTGGACCCTACACTGTAACTGGTTGCTGTAGGATGCGCTCTGTGCCTCTGCTTTATTTTTCTTTTCCTGGATGGAGATGTGAGTGCTAAAGTTGTTGAAACTTTTGATTCACTCTTTTCATAAAAAACCTTGTAAATAAGTTTACTGCTTGAAGAAATCTACTTAGAGAATGAGAGATCAGAGACTTTGCAGTGAGGCTTTAAAGAGCACTTTCGTTCACAAAGATTATCTTATCTTGTTTTACTTAAAGTAAATCCTTATATTCCAGTACATGAGGAAGAGATTGTTTTGTCTTCCTAAAACCCACATGTGAGGACAAGGCATTCTTGGCATGATTTCTGTTTATGTTACCTGCTCTTTATAGTGTTTCTTTTTTTTTTCCTTTCCTAAATGCTATTGTCTTTTTTATTTAGGCAGGCTGGATGGTAAACTGATGCCTTCGGTTACTCTCAAAAAAGTGCTGAGACTGTGGTTGTCTTGAACTAAATCTTTATTCTTAAAACATATTTAAATATCATAGGATAAAGAAATCACAAATAATAGCTCCTTTTTTGTGGCAAGATCGTTACTGTATTACTGAATTTATCAACAAAGAATGTAGAGGGTTAGGCTATGAAAATCTATTTTTTTCACGTTTTCATAATGCAAAATTCATGGTTCTATTCTTCACTCACATGAATGGAACAGCTCTGCACACTTTACCTCAAAACATCTGTGCTTTCCATTTTAGTTAGGTATATTATCTGTCTTCCAAAAAATAATGCAAGCCTTCCTACTGATGTACCAGAGCACCCTGTTAATAGGTGAAAATCGTAATTCTCAACCAAGGCAAATGTGAGCAGCTTTTCAACCTGAGTGCCAGTGGGTCCACAACCGGGGAACACTTCTGATGAGACTTAAAGCCTTTCCAGGTAAATCCTTTTATTACCATGAATTATTAATACTCAGATCATGGGTACCAGTAAATAGAAAGTCTTTGCAGTAATAACACTACCAGACAGTTAAATGTTCAACTATACGTTCTATCCTGAAACTCACACAGTTTTGCAAAATGTGTCTGTCATATCAGTTTCAAAAAACTAATAATGAGCTAGCTTGTATCTTCAAACTTGCAGCAGGCCTTTAGGTTTTTAATTCTGAAAAACTTATTTAGTTTTTACGATATGAAAATATAGACGTGGTGACATTTAAACTTTTGCTTTTCATAGCATTTCACACTCACACCATTTTAAAAGACAGCTATTAACATTTACAAAAATCTTTCAGAAACCAAATGTTCTAACATGCAGAATTCCAATTATACTGTGTAAGAGGGTTATCGACTATTCTTCTACAAGAATACTTTGAAGTGCTTGGTATTAAATCAAGAGCTAAAATGTCAGTTGCACATAGACAATAAATTAAGGTTTATAAAACCATGTAAGATTTATTTAATATTACAATTTTGACCTTTAGACTGCCTTAACCATAGCTTGCTTAAGGTTTCCTCTCTCTTGCCTTCCTTCTTTATCTGCCTAATCTTACTTGAATATTAAACAAAGTTTGTAATGGCAGTTATGCAAAGTAATATAAACCATTCATAGTATTGGTACTTTCCTCCAACACAGTTACATAAACCATGTTTCATTCTTCAGCTGAGATGTTTTCTGAATTGCTGAAGGAGTTCAATGAGCAGCATTCCGAGTGCTGCCAAGACACAGTTGTTTAATTTTCAGTTTTTCATTACAAACATCCAAAACTTTCAATGAAATGCAAAACTAAAAATACAAATGCGGGTCAGTTCTTGTATTCTGCCAACAGACACTGAGAGGAAGACAGGTCAAGTCAAAAAACAGAGGGCAACAGCAGGAGGGGAAGGGAACTCAGTGTTGAAGGGAAAAAACAATGCTTGAAGAAGACAGGTCTCAGTGAATTTTGTTTTGAAACACATTTCAGCTCACAATAAACAAAATACTACCCTGCAAAGGTAGGGGATGAATTAACCATCTTTTGCTGGGTTCACACTAAGGAGATTCCCTCTCCGCAGACAAAGAAGTTCCTATGCCAGAAGTTATCTATCTGAACTATTTTTGGCATCTCTCCTATCAGCAGTATTATTGATTAGTAATGACCAGAAAAGTCACGAAAGCAATTAGGGAAGGAAATACATGCTGAGTAATCTAAAAATAATCTTTGCAGCCACTTATCACTGAGGAAGCACATACTAAAAAGTGTAGCAATGTACAGCAGGAAAGACTGAGGAATGACCAGAGAATGTATACGGAAATTAGAAACTCAGCTTAACGATGTTTTTTTCTTTACAGAGCAACATGGATGGTGTGAAGGAGAGTTCATACAGAAAAAAAGCCAGGCTTTCAGATGTCATGAAGGAAACAGGGGAAGCAAATGTTGAAAACTGCATTGAAGCTCTACTCTAGATAATATTCTGCTATGAGCTGAGCTGTGAGACCCAGATGACTGAAAGGGCACACAAAGTGCCAGTGCAGAGTCACCACCTGGGAGCTTTCCCTAGACACTTTTCTTCAGATGTCTCAACTACAAAGATAAGGTTAAAATGTTGAGATTGGCTGGACAAAGATCAGAAATTAAATTCAACTCCATGTTCATTTCATTTTATCCAGACTGTACTTTAAAGATCCAAAGAGGTCACGGTTATTTTCTGAAATTTGAAGAAAGTCCTCAGAGATAAAATGTTCACTATGTCACAGCATGCTTCTTTCTCTGAAGTTGAGAGGTGAGCTATAGTAAATGGGAACACTACATTTTCTAACTCCACCTGACGGTAGCTTAACATTTCAGCTTCACCAAAGCCACGACATTGTTTCTGCTAGCTCACCTTGGAAGCAGGGATTTCAAAATAACTTGTTTGGGCTTCTTTTAGTTTTCACTTCAGCTAAGTATCAAAATAACTATGCAGAATAACATAATGCTGTTGCACAGTAAAGTATTTTTCCTCCAATGTGTACAGTAAACTTGAAAAATGTGTGGTGGTTTTTTTTTTGTTTTTTTTTTAGCAAGGCTTGGTTGAGGGCATACATGACTGATAACTGCTTTCCTCTCTCACCATCAACACTCAACAAAAGTCAGATTCTCAGTTGTAATTTGATCTATATGAGGAAACTCTGTTCAGATGGAGCAATTTTGCAGCTCTGCAGATCACATGCTGAATCTTCCTTTTCTAACACTTACCATCTCATATTCTTTGTCTCTTTTTTCACCTTTTTCTCCACTATTGTGGTCATCCAAGAGAAGACATTTCTAAGCAGAGATCAAG
Source organism: Gallinago jamesoni (assembly GCA_025769975.1). NCBI lineage: Eukaryota > Metazoa > Chordata > Aves > Charadriiformes > Scolopacidae > Gallinago > Gallinago jamesoni. The sequence continues at coordinate 61,072,040 of JAOQGH010000019.1, read as the reverse complement.
CATCACAGGAAAGGGTATGTTGCCTTCTCCCATAAATCTTTCCTTGGCCCACACAAGTCTCTGTTTTAATTCACTCGTTGACGTCCATTCTGCCTTTCAGCAGGCTGCAGCTTCCAGAAGGGCCCCTTTCCTTTCCTCTCTCCAATCCACAGCAACTGCATTGTTCTAGTATCAGATGAATAGCCACTTTGGCAAGAGAAGTCACAAATCACTGCAAAGATTTAGGAATTTTTCAGTACAGCTGAAGATTGCTGTGTAATGTCGTGTTCAGACAGCTTTCCCTCATCGTTCTTAACTGTCTCAGTGCCTCAACATAAAATATAAACCCTTTCTATGCAAGGTTGTCATAATTTGAGATGCAGCATTCCTGGTGTTATGTAAAGGAATATTGAGAGTCAGATCATGAAAATAATTTGAACAAAATGGATTTTGTAAATACCGTGAAGTGTAATTTCATTCAGCCTGGCACTAAAATTGGTATCAATTATTTGCAGGATTGAGGTCCCAGAGAACAGTCATCTCAGAACAATACAGTGGGCAACTTTTCCCAGAACAGAGTAGCACCCAGCAGAGAGGCAATATTAGGGAGCTGCAGGAGAGGCAAGAAAGTGAAAAGGTTTATGTTATTGACTGCAGAAAAGAGAAGCCTTCAGTCACACATCAAATCAATCAACCACTCTATTTCAGTTTAGTACATTATCCATTCATTACATTTAGTAGTGACTTTAATTGTTTGCAGTATGATGAGATTTGCAGGCTTCTTGAGAATTTCCACAAGATTAAATGTGGAGACCTAACAGTTAATTCTTTGTTATTTTTTTTCTTTCTTTTTTTTTTTTTTTTTAATGTTTCCTCTCTCTCTCTCCCCCATCACCCCACCCCTTCCCCCTACCCTGACAGTAAAGTATAAAGGGGGTGAGGGCACTCAATCAACTTAAGTGAACAACAGCAGTTTCCATACCTCTCAAGTGTCTGGATTTTATTGGAAAGTCCTTCACTTACAGGAATTTGAATTATGGTCTACACAGTGTTTTCATGTTTTGTTCTAATTTTTGCTCTGTGGCCACTGAAATTGCAAGCAGATATCTCTAAAGACCTAAGAAATGCAGTCAAATTCCTATGAGCTAAATTTATTGTGTTGACTCAAATACTGTGCAAATTTTTCCTGCCACCTAGAACCAATATTGGTTTAAAGAAGAAGTCATCAAAAAAAAAAAAAAGCAAAGAAAACAATGAACTAATCCATCTAATTTATGTGTCCAGCATCACCACTTCCATGCCCAGATATTCTTTATTTATATTGGACTGGTAAAGACTCCACAGTGCACTCTGGAATGGTAGAAATATAAGGCCAAATACACTAGAATTGGTATTTAAATACACTGAAACACTGATTAGGATACGACTAATGTTACTGAGTGTTATGGGATAAAAGAACTTGAGGATCTTGATGCCATTTGACATGTGTGGTTATTATGTGCATTTTTTTAATTTTCTCTTGTTTACTCTGGTATGCTTAGCTGCATACTGAGCTAAATAAATAAGTGAAAGAAACGATTTTCATCTGGGACATAATAACTTTCCATTTGCTTTGTGGTGCATTGTTGAACATTAAAGGACAGCTCTGTTTCCTGGATTCTGTTGAGGTTGGGTTTTGATTTAAGTGGCACTATAGACAGAGATCCTTACCGTTACCATATGCTTAAGACTTTCCTTGTATAATTCCTAAGACTGCAAGTCACCAAAACCAGCCAGTAGAACTCCCTATGTCTTTTCAAGCTGTATTTGTAATACCTGCACATTGGTGGTTGGAAAAGTAGGTTGTAAATTTGGTCATAACTCTGAAACATAAATATTTATCAACATATGATAATCAGGATTTCCTTGCAGTGATATAAAGTAGAAGAGGTTAAGTATATAGAATGAAGGTAGAATGAAAAAGTTGCTTCAGCCAAAGGCAATTTCTATAGAGGGAAGCTTCCCTTTGTTAGTGTGATATGTAATGAGCAGGACACAGGTAACTGGTGGATTTTTGGTTATTAGAATTCTATTTTCTTACCCTGCACATGTGAATTGCACCTGCTATACAGGTGCAATTGAGATGGTTGTATATATGAATAAAATAAGTGGTTGGGCAATTGGACTCACATTTTGACTGTAGACTTTGGTTTTGTGTCTTTGAATCTCTAGACCACCCACTGTAAGGACGGCTCCTTCCATCATCTACTTTGATCAGAAAAAAAGTGAAACCGTGGCACAACAATATGTAACAATTTGGAGCTAATCTTGGGAACATTAATGAATGCTCGCTCTCTGTAGTAACAGGCTCTGACCTCAGCATACAAAATGAAGAGCATTGCATGTGAATAAATTGTAGGGTAAATGCAGTCAGAATGAATGGAATTGCCCTTCACTCGGTCCTTAGAGCTCCCTGTGAACAACAGCTTGGGTGAACTTTATGCACAGACTGCCCCATATTTCATCATGTCACTGGACCTGTACTGGTTTTAGGAGAGATGGCCACCTACTACACCATGAGATAAGTAATCCCTCCAGAAGAGTCTGAAGAGACCCTGGTGTGAAGGGGATGCAGAGCCAAGTGTGAACTTCTGAGACTGGTATTGGGAAAATGTGAAATATGAAGAGAGGGAGCTGCACAGGTCACAGGAAACATAGAGAACAGGGAGGAAAGTGGAGGACAAGGAATTAAGGGCATGCAGGAGGAGAAGCAGCAGTGACACCAAGGAGGTGGTCAATGAATGGTGAGGGTAAAGGCATGAGAAAATATAGAGGGTAGAGACCGTGAGGCTGAGCAAGAGGCTTTGAGAGAATTAATACAGAGAAGCATGGGACTAAACAGAGAGGGTGAAAAAACAGTTACAGAAGAAGAAGAGCAAATGAGGAACAAGTTTTTCTCCAGGACATGGGACAGGAGAAGAATAATGCTGTTCCAACCAACTACTGCATAGGACCACACTCTTGTGTGGCTTTCAAATACTACTAAGGCTTTCACAGGCAGCCTGTTAATTAAATGGGGGAGAACAATCTGAAAATTAAAAAAAAAAAAGACAGTGAAACTTTCACTGAGGAGACACCCACTATAGCAGCTGAGCTAGGACGAGGCTCTCTTATGGTTGTTACAAGGGTTTTCACTGTACTGAACTTGGAATTATGCCAGGCACTGACCACGCAGCCCCACATCCATACAATAACCAAGGGGATTTTAATGGTTATGAATCACTGGAAGATCAAGTTTCTACCCAACACAAATGATATTGTAATACCAGGTATGAGAGGATGATAAAAGCTTAACGTTAGTTTTTTATATTTTCTTTTAAGAAGCTGTGTGGTTTTTTTAGAACTCTTGTCCTCTGCATTTTTTTTAAATATATGGAAAAAAGTGGATGGAAAGTTAACCGCCAGTAATTGGAAATAAAACCACAATGCAATCTCCTGCTTGTCTGTCTTCATTCCAATGTAATTTATCTAAAAATACATCATTTTGTACATATGGGAAGCTGGGATGAGTTCATTTGAGTGCTCTTCTAGTACAATGCAATTGTATGTTTCTCCGCTGTTAAAGGCCAGCAGAAAATTGGACACAGTGCACAAATAGATTTTTTTTTTTTTTTTTTTTTTTTTCCCTTCTGCATAACCACCCACTTTCAGGACTGGAAACTGCATAAACAAGATAGACTGGAGTGAAAATCCACTTAACATCAGATTTGTGCATTCTGCTTTAGAAGCAGCTTTTTCAGCTTATGTTCATATTTATAGAACCACCACTGGGCCAGACCCTTTAGTGAGGTGTAACTGAGAGCAGATTCAAGAGGAACATCAAGTACTTCTAGAAAATTCAACCCAGTACCCAGAATTATTTGATCTTTTATTGGCAGAGTGTGGCTGTTGTAAAAAGAAATGAAATACAGTGACCAGTTAATGCCAACTAGCTGTAGATGAATCCAACCTAAACTGGGTTCAGATAATTCTTGAAGTATGCTCTGCATTACAATCAACTTCAGGTCAGACAAATACATGTGCATATGCATGTGATCATGATATTTTGCATTTTTCCTCTTATTTTATTTTATTTTTCCTCTTAAAATGATCCTTTTAATTTTTAACAGGCACACTGACATTCTTGTGCTGATAGTCTTTTTCACAAACAGGTTATTTCTGGAGGATTCTTCTATTTTACATGCAAGCAAATAAATGGTACGCAAATAACACACACATATGCCTCCTTTCTAACTGGAAGAAGATATTTTCTTCTAAACCTGATTTAGTTTGATAAATGTGAGAATATACCGCAACAAGATACTTTAGGCTATGCAGAATACTGGACTGGAGCTACATTTAGTCATGGCATGGCAAATCCACTTATGAGTCCCCTGAGACAGCCTGGTGGGCTAGAATAACAGCTCCATTATTCGGAGTTTCATGTCTATCACCCTACTTATTAGCATAGTTTTGAGGTTAAACAATGGTGTTAGTTTTCTGTGTGCATCCTCCTACTTATTCATTATCAAATTACTTTACAATGTTTATTTAGACTGCTATCATCTAGATCAAGAATACCAGGTACTAAAAATCTAACTTTCCCAGTAACAAGACAATTTTCAGTGTACTGGTTTAGCATCTAGCTTTAATATGGAACTGGAATCACCTTAGAAACAGGTTTTGAAAGTTTTTTTTCGAGAATGAAACACTGAGTTTGATGAACTGGGAACAGTGGAAAGTCTTTCAATGGTTTCAATAGATTTTGGGTCCAGACTAAGGTCTTGTTTTTGGAAATTACTTAAATATGTGCATATATCTGTCCCTATTCAACAAAAGCATTTAAGGACATAGATCAGTGGATTTTGTTTCATGATTAAGGTCAAGTAGATTTATAAGCACTTTCCTGATCAAATAGTCAATATTGACAAAAATATCCAGCACTAAGTAAAAAAAAAATTACAAGCAATGATGCCTATGCCTAGTGTTTTTTTGTATGCTAGAGTAAAACAAAGAAATATTTTCCCCTGAGTTTAAGAGAACACTTAGCTTCCAAGCTATTGTTTACTCTCATCACACCTGTTAACACTTGATAGAAGCATTCCGGTGTGCTGCTTGCCACCCTTAGCACACCAGCAGCACACGACACCCCTCAAACACTTCATGGAACTCGCAATTTTTTCGGTTCTGCCTTCTAGAGTGGTTTTATCTATCCACTCACATGCTCATGTCTAAAAAAGCTTAAAAAAGCTTACCCACTCACCCAACCAAGGATTTTTAATCTTTTGGATGCATCAGCCCCAATTTATAAACAGCAGTAATTTAAAGCTTCTTACTAGCGACTTATTATATTTGCATGATGTGAGACCTGCCGTAGGTGTGCTTACATGCCCAGCTGAATGGTAGCATTTGATAAATACAGACAGAAAGATATGGCCCATGGTCTCAAATTATGAAATGTAGACAGTGCTCATTTTCTGGATGAATGCCTATAAAATACACTGCTCTCTCTAGGACATGCATTATTTTGCCCCTTTTCATAGGCAGCTTCCAGCTTCCAGACTGGTGTCTACTTCTCCAAAGCCTGGAATGACAGAATCTGAAGACCAGAAATTTTCTTCTTGAGGATATCATTGCTCTTTCTTGCTCCCCTATCTCTGTTTTTGCCTATGTTCACCAACAAATGGCTTAGGAAAAATCTGAGCTGAGCTAATTCAATTCATTCCTGTGTTGAAACTGAACTACAGCTGAGCAGCATTTGATGGTGTTCCCATGGCTTGTGTGCGAAGCTACAAACAAGGGGAAATTGCAAATCAGAATGAAGCTCCTGTCAGCTGTCATTTCCCACTGAAATATTTTACTGTAATTATTACTTTTTGAAAACTGGCATACATTGGAAATTACAAAGTTATTTAAGTTCTGAAGATGTACTACATTTCTGCTCTGAAGTTTTTGAAGAAATTATTTCTTTTTCTGTGTTTACACTGAAGCTTGGCTCTGCTAGAGAGAAACTATACTATGTTTTAAAGTTATGCATATGCAATGCACTTCAATTTCTCTCTTTGGCATCTCTGCACATTTATTTTTTTTTTAAGCTGTATATATAGAGAGAGAAGAACTCTTCAGCACCAATCTAATGTTTTTATAAAATGGATTGCATGACACCCAGAATATATTATGATGCATCTGTTTAACATGCAGCCTTACCAGAACTACAAATTTGATATGTTACACTTCTCTAACCTTATGTTTTCAGCACAACACTATGCCTTTTTAGCACTGACTAGGAAATCAGATTGAATGTGTCTGGGAATACAGTTTCACATTGTGCATAATCCTGGTTCTGCCACTGAAGAAAATCAATGAGGGTGAAGCATTGATCTCCTTGCAGAGTGCAAATGCAGTTAGCTCTGAAACACACTGCTGGGGATTTTGTTATTCAAGTCATTCGATCACTCAATGTGTTTGCTAACCAAGTTCTTATCATGCAGCACCTCACTAGCCTAAGCTTAGCTTCAGTTATGTATATAGTGAAAAAAGGTCCCTTTTGGAAGAAGAAAAAGGCTTTACATACATATACTACGTGTATATTTGCTCAAGGCTAAACTGAAATGCTTTTTCTTCAATGACATTTCACAATGTCACCATATATATGAAAGTCTCACAGAAGGATGTGTGAATATGAATCACTCCAGGAAAATATTCTCTTCTGTTATGATGGATTTTATTTCATTCTGTGCTGGTTAGTCAATTTGTTTTCCTTTTTTTTTAGAAAAGGAAATTTCATCAAGTATTTCTTGATGTTGCCAAAATATATGCACATTCTTGCACATAGATACCTAGGTAATTACAGGTATGACAAATGCATACACACACACATACACACACTCCTTAGACAGAGAGATGTACTTAGTTTTTTATTTATATATGAACTATATTTCATTCTTGTCAGCAAAAATATTTTCCTAACTTACAGCCTTCCAACTGCAGACAATAAATCAAGTATTTTAAAAGTGATTGCAGATGATTCATTTTGTGCTGTCATAATATAGTGTTTTCTTTAATGAAAATTTATATCATTTCCCCTGGAATAAAACTCAGTTAAATAAATTTGTACTGAAAGACACAAGAGAATTGATACATTCAGTGGTAAATGCTGGCTGGTGCTTGACATAGGCAGAACACTGACCTGGTGAAGTACTCTGATGTTATTCAATGCATCTACTTTGAGTTAAGATTTTCCATGGTATTGCTGTTGTACAAATATGTGTAGCTGAACCAGGTAGCATTTGTATTAAGACATAAAGCTCACAGATCAACATTAAGCTGAAACTATACAAAGCAGTTCCTCAGAATATTAATAATTTAAAATAATGAATTCTTCTTTAAAGCATGCTGAGAGCAGATAGCAGCTCTGATAGTAGAAAGGAAAAATACCGTCCTCTGGTTGTATTGTTGCTTCAGTACTCAATATTTAGATGAAATATTAACTGAAGCATTATAGGAAGTACAGTAGATGAAAAGGATGCACTGCAAACAAGTGTTATCTAAGAGACTAATATATATTATTCTTTATTTACTATGACCACATATTTGCCATAATTATGGTGAAAAAGTAAACAGAACAGGAGTGTTTAAAATGAAACATTTCCTCTGGCCATTCAGTGTTATATCAGGAGCAGCTGATGCTCACAAGACAGCAAGGCCTTCTATATTTAAGCAAAGAGCTGCTTTATATCAGAAACAATTACAATAAATCACCAAAAGCATCATGCAGAACTCAATTGGTGGTGAAACATGCAATGCCAATTGAGCAGCAGTATAAAATTAATAGCTGAGCTTTCCATCTGTCTGTTTCATCAGTGGAATAAATCCACTCCCTTTAAAACATTAATACTTTGAGATATTTTAATATTGCATAAATAGGTACTTTATCACAGTGGTGTGTGAATATAATAAATATAATGTCTCATGCATATAGCATTGCCTTCAAAGTACATAGCAAAAAATATGAAGAGTTACAATAGAAATTAATAAAGCACCCTGTCTCAGGTGAAAAAGAAACTCTTAAAAACCCTTACAAGCAACCAAATTAAATACATTTCTTCTTTTATGCTCACTGACTTAATTGTGTGCATCCAGTAATTTACAATTTGACTTCACAAAATGCACAATGAGGGAACCTTCTTAAATAGAGGAGTAACAGATAACCTAAACCTAAACCCAGTCCAACCTCTCTCAGCTGAGTGATACTCATACCCATGACACTACTTCTTTGCACTCTTGAACCTCCAGCTGTGACTTCAACTAACAGGAAAACTACAAACTAGGATAATATTCACATGTCAAAGTGAAACACCACATTATCTTTTCATCCTCCCTGGTCTGTTACTGCTGGTGACATTCATTACTCTTCTTTTCCTTTGGATGTCTAAATTGTGAATTTAATTTCTGCTTTTTTTTCCCTACATGCATGGATACCATTGCAAGGACTCGCTAGGTATCCTGTCGCAATGTCTCTAAAATCCATTAACTTTACTTCTATGACCAAAACTTGAATGAGCATTCCTACTACCTCTCCCTTTGAATACCGCATTCCAGAGAGGAGAATGAATGCTCCTCATTATCTGTATTTCACTCAAAATTAAACAAACAAGCAAACAAAAAGAGAATCTTTAGCTCAGTGTTTCAACTACCTGGATGAAAACACATCCCAAAACTCTTGATCCATTTCAAGGGCAACGTACCTTTTATAGTTCTGTTACTGTCTTTTTCCACCTTCCCATTTCCACCTTCCTTTTTTCTTATATATCTATTATTCTTGTTTATATGCCAACAGAAAGAAACTAATTCCCGAACTCTTGAGAAGCGGGCCACAACTATGCTCTTATTTTCTCTTTTTCTTTTTCCTCACACAGGCTCCTAGATAAAGCCTGTTTCCTCCCCAGTCATGGGAAACACAGTTTGCTTCTTTGAGAGAGATGTGAACTGACAATAAAGGTAGATCAAAATGAGATGAAAATAGACTTATCCCTTCCCTCACTTTCCCTCAACAACCCCATAAAAAACTATCATCTCAAGCCAAAAAACAACTTCCATGGAAACCCTGGAAGTACCAGAGTACCCCTTTTTATTTCACCCTTATCAGCTCTGAAACTGAAGCACAAGTCAAAGCAGGTGTGTTACTCTGAGTTGCTTTGTTCTTCTGGTTTTTATTCATAACATTACTGACTCACCTCAAAATTAAACGAGACAATAAGCTGTTTGTTTGGGTTTTTAAAATTTTTATAAAATATAAAATAAAATCACTGGAAAACATGCCATCTTGATATTCTCAGCATCCTTAAAAGAGCTGGTTTAATTATTAATTGTGAATGAAATATTTGATGACTCCAGCTTTTTTCCTGTATGTGAATCATTTGTAAACTAATCCTGATTTCCACAAAAGATCTTTTATGCATCTGTGCTGAATGGTTTATGCAAACAAATATTAGCCCATGGCTTGTTTGCAAACTGCTGACTTAAAATGTTTGTTATTCATAGCAGATGACTTATCAGAGAGTTAACACTTTATTGATTTAGTGTCCTGATAGTTTTTAACTTTTAAAGGAACCACAATAGAATCTGAACTGTATAGGAGTGGGTTTGGTTGGTAGGGGAGAGGAAGCATGGATAACCCAGATGATAAAAATGAAGCAAGGATAAATTTAAATGTATGAAATTAGATGTCATAGGACGTCTTACTTGGAGAATAAAGTGAATAAAGTAAATAAACACAAAAAATGGTTTCAAATGTAATACAATTTAAAATAAAAGGCATTTTTAATCCACAACTGAGTATCCCAGAATATACAGTTGGTGATATTGCCAATACAAATTTTCAAGTGATTTTTTTATATTCACTGAAATACTAAAAGTTTTGGAATCAGAATCTTTCATTTACAGAACTCAGAATCAGAATCTTTCATTTACAAACATTTACAGAACATACAGAATTATTATTCAATTAATCATAACCAATAATTAACACAAGTAATTTATACCAGTGAGATGAACATACACTATATACATATCTATAAGAACACAACTGCCCCATACCATTCTCTAATATTTTTCAATCCCAGTATTAAGAAATAAATTAATTTTCAATGGTACCTCATGTAATGTTACAGAGCTATTCATTTACACAAAAATTTACTCTCTGGACATGTTAATGAAACAAATGTAAATTTTAACTTGCATAATGTTATGTTAGGCAACACTGAGAGCACAATTAGCTTTCAAATTATGAAAATACAAACAGAAACAAATCCAAGATTTTCTAATTATTTTGCAACATAGAACACATTTTCACAAAAAGTGGAGAAATACAAAACCGCTCGTTGACTAGCTCCTGTTCTGTAAAGCGAATGAAAGAGGCAACACAGAAACACTTGCCAACAGGGAATGGTGCCCAAACCCATAGACCTGACATGCAATTACCGCCATCTTTGGAAGCAGCTTGACTCTCCAGGTTTGGCCTCTTGCAGTGCCTCATTGAGACACCTCAAGAAAAAATGGAGTGAAGTCAAGGTTTAATAATTTAGACCTTTTGGTGAGTATATATTAGTTATATTTTCTTTATATGTAAGAAAGTGGTGATAATCTTCAGTGACATCTTCTGCTCCTTCCTTTTGTGAGGTATAGTTGACTATTACATCAAAAACTATTGCACAAAATTATGATTCTGTAAGTTTCTGAGGAGGGATTTTAACATAATACCAGTTCTGAGTGTCTGTGGCTCAAGGAAGCAGGAACTGGCAAAAAAATAGGTTTCCTAGCATGAAAGCCATAGACCAACACCGGATGAGTGCAAGCTCCATACTGAGTGTTTCTCTGAAACAATGTCAAACCATGCAAACGTTTTGCACGCTGGTGAATTACTAATTAAACTTGACGTATTTATGTCATTGCTTTGTATACAGCACAGCAAGTGATTGCTTACATTCCTAATACTGAAAGAAAAATGCAGCATTTCCTTCTTCCAGACAAAACCAGAGCTTTGTGGCGAAGTGCACAGTGCCCTTGCTGGAACTCAGTCAATGTCAAATACTTAATCTAGACTTGAACTTCATGACTGTGCAGTCACCTCTGGTAGATGCTTAGAGACATAACAGGATTACAGGTCTAAATCTTATATATTGGTAGTTTTTGAACCTTCAAGGTGTTATCAAAACATAAATATACATTTTCGGGTGAACTCTCTGCCACAGCAACCTTCCTCAGCATACAGAGATTTGATCCGAGTCTGTGGCTCGCGCTGAGATACGCATTGCATCATTGTCTATTTTCAGCTTGTTACATTAATCAAAACCTATCCCATTTATTAAACTGCTTCCTGCGGCTCAGACATTTGAAATTCAGAGTGCCAGCAAGCAGCTGCCAGGCACCGTGAAGGAAAGAGGTGGGGTAGATTTGAGTAATGTACAAATTGAATTTCAAGTGACTGAGCAGCCTCTTTATCTCTTAGTGACACAACCAGTGATTGTAACAGTATTCTTAAAGGAAATGAAACCTAGAGCCACGGTTCAATCATTGGGTAGTTACTATAGCCCTTCCCAGCAGTCCTTCCGGAACTACTGATGAGTGTGACCTTTGCAAAAATGCACAAAGCCTTGATTTCTGCACGGTTAACCTTTACAAGCTGGAACCCTCCTGTGGAGCCTAACCACAACAGAGGGATGTTTTGGAATAAAACCACACACACATATTTTTTATGAAAGAGCAAATTTAAAAAAAAAAATAAAGGGAGGAAGAGAAAATATTTTGGCTTGGGGCATTGAACAGTTTTCCAAATACTTAATTACCTACATTTCTGTTTTGATCAGTTCTTTTCATTCATCTCTCATTCCACACGTAACAGCCAATCCAGAAGTCTCGCACCAAGGCTATATTCTCACAAATATTGCCTGTGCTTTAGAAAAGTCACTCAGCCAAGAAGCTGACAGAAATTCAGTATAATAGTGACATTGGGTGTTCCATCAAAATCATAGTGGGTACAGGCATGCTGCCCAGCCAGTTGGTGGACTCCCACCTCTCCACTGGTGGTTCTCCATTCTGCATCTGATACCCATGAGAGATTCCAGAAATACAGCTTTGTGTGTGAGTATAACAATCATAAGAGATTTTAGGAGGGGGTGAATTGCCATTCTCCCACCCCTGTACTTCAAAACTTGATCTCAGCCATTGGCATTATTTTCCTGAGCACTCAGGAACCCATGTTGCCTCAGCCAAGGGTGTGTGCTTCTAGTATTCATTCAGAGCTGCTTGAGGAAGAAAAAACACATAATTTTCCTTACCAAAATTTCAACCAAAGTGAAACAAATTGTTGGTGACCATTTCAGCCAATGACACAGAAGGTACAATAAGATGTAAGCTGGTGAAATGCTTTGTAAAGATCTCTCCTAGAGGAATCTTGAAGATACTTTATTCCTCTTCCAGGCTTTTTTCTTATTAAACTTGGTAAGACTGGTAGCTGTTTTGTAAGCTTTAAATATGTCTTTGAACAATGTGAAAGGCAAAGTAAAATTGTTTTAATTTTGCTTGATTTGGTTTCCTGAGTATGTATCTCTGTGAAAATGATCTTTGGGGTATGATCTTTGGAAAATGACTTTTTAAAAATAAATTCTTGCCATATAAACTGTACATTCATAGATTTGGCTGTATATCTTTTAGATATATGGAAAAATATCATAATAATATAATATAATATAATATAATATAATATAATATAATATAATATAATATAATATAATATAATATAATATAA
>JAOQGH010000019.1:61045241-61059135 GCA_025769975.1 Gallinago jamesoni | reverse complement strand
ATATAATATAATATAATATAATATAATATAATATAATATAATATAATATAATATAATATAATATAATATAATATATATTGGGGTATAGAAATCTTCTCTCTCACATGTGCTGTCCCAGTGTCTATCCTTGTCATTCTGGTAGTACAAAATTCCTGCAGTTGTATTTTCTTGAGTGATTTCAGTCAGCCCAAGCAATCAACTAAAGTATTTAACATAGGAAAGGATGAACAGTATCAAAATGCAAGAAGGACTAAATGATAGAAGAGTGTCACTAAAACAGCACAAACTGTATAAATAACTAACTTACAAAAGATTTTAACTTTAATAGTAAATTAGAAGCTTCATCTCGGGAGGCAATATATTAATTGTCATAATTTTTGTTTCCCTAGACAGACTGAAAGCATGTCACAGCTTTTTGCAACTCTTTCTGTAAAACTACATCTGTAAGATACATGGGTAAGAACAACTTCATTCTAACCTTCAAAGTGAAGCCACATGCTTGGACCTCAGCAGGAAAATGACTTTAATTCATTCTAGATGACCTTTTCATTGAAAAGCAAACCCCTGCCCTTAGGCTCTTTAGAAAGGTTAGGTGTACCTTTTTCCTTTTACTATTACGAGGCATGTATTTATTAGTGCTCTATAGTGTTTTTTTCACACCAATTCTAGTTAGCTTTTAGAAAAGTCAAACAACACCCACCTTCACCCCTACCCTTTTCACTTTTGTAAATCATTAACAACTTCCAGACTCCTGCTTTTGAGATCTGAGTGTAAGAAAAATTCATTCCAAAAAAAGAGGAAAAAGCAAAAGATCAACAGTATAATTGATACTGTTCAGCAAACAATAGGTCATTAAATAGCCAGCCTTCCTATTCTTTAAAAGTTGTTTTGATTGCTTTAAATAGTAAATTCAAAGGAAAAAAAAATCTTTAGTTGAATGGTATTAAATTTGCTGCTTTTAATCTCTGCCAATAAGGATTTTGGTATGGATATATGAAGTTAGCACCCAGGGGACAATGTTAATTACCAACAGAGGAAATCATGTTCTGTATGCAGATTGGTGAAAAGTCTTTATTAACTGCTAAGAAATAGTTAATTTGTCATTAGTCAGAACACTGAACCGGAGGCTGCTGCCTATGAACCATTGATTAAAGTTTATGGTAGCAATAACATCACTGAAAAACATTTGTTACCATACTTAATGACCAGATTTTAAACCATTAATCTTCCTTTGCAGGTTAACCAACCACATGGGTGTAAGCTGTTTGCAACAACCAATACCACCAATATTAATATTCAGATGTTTTAAACATCAAAGAAACTTCTTAATATATAGTCTATAGCAACTTGTGTATTAATAGCACCAAATACGAAAGAACAGGGGCTTCCATTCCAAACAGACACAGCGTGATATTGTAAATAAAAAGGTATAATTTGGCTTTTAACTAGCACGTTTCCTTAGATAGAGCACATATGCTGTACAGCAGTATAGTGCCATAGCCCTCTTCCGCAGAAGTGCTGAGAGATGGGTGAATGCACAAGAGTGCACAGGAGGTCCTTATGATGGATCAGAGTCAAAGGCAGTATCCACCGTGACCGTAACTACTGGGGCAGTGTTGTAAGCACTGTTTTGCATATCTTGCAAACATCTCATGGCGATGAGAATGTGAACTCACCCTCGGCCTTACCTATGATACAAAGGCAGACCTGCTCTGCCTGAGAGAAATAGTCTCTATTTCTGTAGGGAGTAGCAGGTAAGTGGTGTATCAGCTGGTGCAAACACAGAGGATACTAAAGCTAAATTGTAGCTTACTCTGGTGATTCCCTAATTAAACCAACATCATCTCCGCCAAATGCAAACTGATATATCTGTCCTTTAGCCTTCTACTGAGGCAGCTGCCCTTCTTGTTTTTCCCTCACTGCAGATTTCCTGGTGTCCACTGGTACAAGTCTAAGGTACAGAGCAAAGTGCTTGTGTGAGTGATTCCTTCTGCTGGGATTTGTACTTAGCTCCATTCAGTCTTGGAAAAATCAAATGGAGGATGTACTTACTCTGAAACCATTCCAGCAACATTTCTCTCAGGAGCACTTCTGGAATATGAGTGTGTCCAGATTTACTGCCTATACCCTCTAGAAATGTTTTGATTAGATTAGTGTATAGCATGTGCTTCATTCTGGAAGTAGTCATTGGGCCAGTGCCCAAAGCGAGAAGCAATGCTATTATTAGAAATCCTATTTGAAGGTTACAAACCATTGCAGGATGCTATTTCAGGACAAGTTCCACCGTACTATGACCTACTGTAAACAAAGCCTATTGCGGTGGACCAGTGACGTTTCTTATGAACCTATTTTAGCTTGGCTGAACATGCACAGCGCTATATATCTAAAAATGCATCAGTGGCAGCATTGTTAGGCTAGAGGTAAAGAACAGATAGCTTTAGCTGTGCATAAGCACCTGCCAGCTTCCACTGCACTTAACTAATGCAGTTTTGTTATATACAGCACCTCTGGGATCTCAGTAATGAAGTGACCCATCTTTAATAATTCTCCAAATCACAGCAATACAATAACATTTGTGACCCAATTACTTAAGATAGTTACTCTTGAGTAGCAAAATAATAAAGCAGGAACGTGGGGTGGTTAGATCAATAGAGATGGTAATGACGCAAACAGTAGCAAACTGCAGGGCTCTAGGATCAGTGCAGCAAGTACTTACAACAAAAGGCAGCAGCTCTGAGGAATTCAAACGCTCTCAGTCATTTCCTTTTCTGATAGCTATTTCATAATGGTGGGAAATTTCATGTACTTGTTAATTCTTAAAATATTCTCAGCCAGCTTCCATCCAGTAAACAAGCTTTTCTATTACCTGAGTGTTTAACTCAGCCAAGCTCTCAATAATAATTTAATGACTGGGTTTTGTATTACTTTGGGAATACTTGTTAACTGAATGGCTTGCACTAGAGGTTGCAATAAAATATACTTGTAACCGTGTTGGATTTGGGGGCTTTTTCTCTTTTTGAGGGTTGTATTGTTTGTTTTCTCCTATTCATTACAATGGTAGGGGAGGGGGGCAGGAAGGGAGGGGAAAAGGGTGGTTCCTTATATGCAAGGGCAAATTTTAGCAGACAAATTACTTTTGAGGTAGAAGTCATCTAAAAAGGCGATTTTCCTGAAACAAGATACTTAGAAGAAAATCCTCTCTTGGTTTAAAATGGCTATTCTAAATGCAATCTTGTGAATTTGTCCTATGGCTCATTAGTGAGCTAGTACTTAAGAATGTTTGACTTGCAGTAAGGAGCTCCCACCTGAAAATGATGAACAAGTGTTGTAACCCCAAATAACATGTGGAGGATAAGCAAGGAAAATCTGTAAGTGGATTTTCCACGTCATAGTCTGTGATACTCGCAGCACTACTTCACAACATACACGTGCTGTGCTATCGGTGGCTTTAATAATACAGTTCCCTTAGCAGGTGCACTGTAGTGGACAGGAGAGAAACAACGTATGAATATATCATTTCCCTGCATTAAGTAGGTAATAAAGTACCCAGGCAGATGCACTGCCTGTTGACTGACGTAAGGAAAATCAGGCACAAAGGCTGTTCCAGTGCAGCCATACTCGTAAAATGCTTCACCACAACCGTGGTGCAGGAGCACTGGGCCTCACTGAAGCCTTACCATTTAGTTCTTAATGAGCTTTGGTGCTCTCCTTCCTGAAAACCCTTTTATGCTTTTATGTTGACTCCATATGGCACTCTGATGAGCTCACACTTCTTCTTAAGTACTTCTGTACCAGAAAACAAGAGCAAAGCTGAAACAAAGTGAGTCTGTTTTAGTCTTTGCTTTCACTGCATGAGATAATGTGGAGGTGTTAATTACAAGACTTCACTGAGTCTTGACTAATAACAGTGTGCAAACAAATGTGTGTCAAACTTAGCTACAGAAAGCTTCTACTAATAAGGTAAAACTAGCAATTAGAGCTGACAATGAAGTCATACTTTTCCTTGAATATTCATTTATGAAGTCCTTGTTTGTCAGCTCTCTTCTATTTTCTTCAAGGAAACTAATAGGAACTCCTAGTCATTCATTAAAAATGACTTAAATATCATTTGGTGAGCGAGCACACTGGATTAATTCTCTTTTGTACTAATCCACTGACCTTTTGCATCAAAGGCAGAGAAGTAATGTTCTCTGAGATTCCCCAATCTGTGACCTTGGCATAATAGGAATAAACTGAATTCCCAGAAGATGAAAAATTACACTGACCATATAAAATCACTAACAGTGTGTCTGAAAGACCATTCATTTCATTTGAATTCTATGGTGAAACTCCTTCGGTTACAAGAAGAACGAATATGATTAGCATAATAAACTTAGTCCCGTCACTTGGTCCAGGGCTTTTTTCCCCTTCTTTACAAAGAAGTTTTGACATGCTTCTTTAAGCACACAAGCTTTGCGTTCCCATGCTGGATGAATGCATGCCAGGAGGAAGCAGGCCGCACATTCAAATCTCTTTATGTGCCTGAATCCCCAAATAAAAACAATTGCAAGCTCAAACACAACCATGCTAATACCATATCCATGGATTAATTAACCCCTTCAAACCATTTAATGATTATTCTAAAATCTATTTAATTAAATACAGATAATTTTAAGTCTTTTTTTAAATAGTATTTCTAGTGAAAAATAGAAAATACCATCCTGGAAAACCATTCACTAGAATTTATTTTATATGTAGCTGAAAAATTGAGGACATAAATTTATTAAAAAAAATAAGAATGAAAATAAAATAATTCTGTTTGGAACAGTCCTTTCTTTTATCACCAATCTCCATTTTCTCACTATGTTAGAATATAAGCCATTTCCAGTGTTAACATTTGGTTGTTATACACCACTGAAAACTGATTGCTGAAACTGTGCCGAATATAATGCTGTTCTTTCCTCATGGTGATATACGTCTGAGTAATAGTTTGTCTTCTTACCATTTGATCTATTCCCAAATACACATGTGTTTTTTATATCTATCAAGATAGCTATGGAAATCTGTAGGGATATCTGTGTCAATATCTACCTGTGTACACTGGCACACATTATCATTCTCCAATCCTTTGGCTCAAATATTGTTCTCCAGACAAAGCTCAGGGTTCCTGTTGGCTGGCTTCACTGGGAAGGAGAAGTCAAGAGAACTAAAACTGTAATCAGCCACTGCATGCTTTTGTTTCTGCTTCCATTTTTAACAACTGATGTGACTGACAAGCATAAATCTGCAAACCCAATTCAGGGACCTGGAGTCCATTCTATTTTGTGGGTGCTTGAAGAATGGGAAAGCTAAAATTTTGGTAGCTGAAGCCTCGATTTTAGTTCAAAATACATATACAGAAAAGGAGATACTATAACAATGCTGTTAATTTCACAGCCAAAACCACTTGGATATGAAAACTTTGATGTTGCATTTCTTTATCTGGCAAGAAAATATATTTGAAAATAGAAAGGTTTGCAGGTAGAGGTAAAAGGCTTTATTAGGCCAATACAGTTGTAAAACAAGCAAATTATTAATTATGAAGTACTTTATTTTGTTATTACATCAACCAGAGCTTTGGAAAAATGATCACATTCTTCAGGTACTGTTTAAAGTGCATATCATGCTATTACACCTTTAACAGAGAGTTGGTCAAAGAAGTGTTTTATGCATTCTTACTTTATTTACAAGTTTATGACTACTTACAGACACTTCAAACACAGAGATCTCTTCTGCTTTAGCAATGCAAAATCCACTACAGACTTCTGCTAAAAAATAGTTAAATAGTTTAAAAGGAACAAAATCAGGAGGAAAACTTTTGCCTTCAGTAAAACAGAAGGCAGTAAAAGAATTTTGTAAGAAAGTGTTTCTGTTAATTATTTCTTGCAGCAGGTATTGCCTGTCAAGGTAATACATTACTACACCATTTGGAAAAAACTACAGTTCTAATTAGATGAGCAAATAAATGTTCATTTCAATTTATTAATATAGCTGCAGGTCTTGTTGCAATTTATCTCTCATTTCTGAGACCAATGCATTGTAGGCTGGAAATCATTGTGGTGAAGTAACTGGCTTTAATAATGGATACAGGCAGTGAATTATTCATACAGAGGGGAGCAAGTCTTGATGCTTTCCACTCACTCCTTTAATTAACTGTGAGATGCTGACAAGCCCTATAGTGTGTCTAAACTTTCTAAGTTTATCTCCCCTGTAAATGTGAATTCTCTTGTTGCTGCAAAAATACTCTGTTTATCAACAGCTTAATCCAGAAAATACAATCCTGAAAAAGTAACTGCTCTACCACTGGTTTTTTTTTTTTTTTTTTTTTGGTATTACTTTCATGTCAGCAACCAACTTCTCAATTTCAGCCCCAAATTAGCTTAGCTCTCCTCTGCAGAATTTAGACAGCGTACAAATTTTGGAAAATGTTGCCTTATGACTTTGATATTCAATGTTCTTTCTCCACTGATAGTGATGGATGGCAAATGCACTTGAGAGAAATGTGCTATACCCAAGAGAAGTCTTTGGATCCCACAGGAGCATGGGATAACTTTGCAGTATTTTTTTTATCTTAAGGGTTGCACCAGGGTAGTGGGCTACCAGTGGCAATGGTGAGGAGAAATTCCTACCTTCTGTGAGGTCCAAGTGATCAGTCAATGCAAGACCTTTCAAAATCCTGGGCATACAACTATAGTTTTTGATTGTGCTTCATTCAACAGAACTGTTTCTGTAAGCCCAGTTATATATATGTGTGACAATTTGTTGGATCTGTCTCCAAACTAGGAAAAAATCTGAGAGAGTACAGTTCAGGAAAACTTTACTAAGGCATACAAAGTAATTGAGCTTTTCCTCTCAGTATATTGGACTAAATTTTTGTTTAAAACTGTCAGTTTGTAGCTGCTTGAAGTTAATGAGCTACAGAAGACATTTTTAAGCCCATATTTGGTGTAGCATCAAACAAACATTGCAAACTCATACCAAATGTAAGTGCATACCAAATGTAAGTACAATTATTTGTATGGGGCTCTGCATGCTATTTATATGAGTTTACCAATGTGCTTTAACGGTTTCCTGCAGGGAATCAATGATTATAGTTGCTTAATGAATAAAGAATACTAAAAAAATACCTTCAGAAATTTTTCCTCTTTTTTTTGTCCACAAGTTTCTTAATTACATGTACAGAGTAGAGCCAGAGAAATGCATTTCAGAGACACTTTGTGCTGAGATATAATTCAATGGTTTTGCTGCAGTCACATTAGCCACATGTTTAGATAATTGATTGTCCCTTATCTGACAGATCTACATTGCTATTAGCTGTTACTAAGCAAGTAAAATATGTAGTGCACATGAACATTTATTGAGCAATTTTTGTATTGCAATGGTAGGCCTTCTTTGACTTTCAGCATTTCTGAGCTGAAGAAAGAATCTGAGGGAGGTCTTATCCTACCACTTCTTTGTAGAAACTGAATCACTATTTCTGTAAATCAAATACCATGTTAAAAGCTCAGTGAAGTAAACAATGATGTATGTGAATTAGCAGCATAACTTTAGTCAATACAAATCAAAGTGGCTTTATGAAGGTATTGATGTTTTCAGCTCTTGAGAAGGTTGAATACATTTAAGCATTTACCCCTGGAGGGACTGTTGATCCGAATGAATCTATTCACTTTGAAACCAGATCATGGTCATGGCAGCAAACAAGCTTACATATACCAAACTAAATATGGCACGTATGTTAACTGTAGCAACTGTTAAGTTCATATCAATACAAGTGTTTTTCTTAATGCAACAAAATGGGCCTGAAAACAAGTACTTGATTGCAGTATACAGTATGTATTTTAACTCAATTTTCCAGATATTTTTGTAATTTCAGGTAAAGGGAGTGATGGTAGAATGCAACATTTTCACATATGCCACACAAGATGAAGAGAGCTGATTGTGATAACAGATGTGTTACTTTCTCACTTTTCCCTTAGTAGATTAAAGTAATGTCTGCTTTAAAAGAGAAACTGTGTTTTGTTTTTATGCAAGAGTTATGCGGGATGTGCCAAATGTGTTCCTGATTGCATTTGTGTAAACCTTGAGAAATTCTGGGAGTAAAATGCTGAGTAACATCATTGGTTTCAACAGAATTATTTGACATTGATGCTGATGTGCCAGGTCTAGCTGGCCCAATGTGTCAAACGTTGTTAGCATGGAAGCAGTGCATGCTAAGGGTGGTATTTGTTTCTACAGAAATAATGACTGTGTGAAAAATAATACCTTATTTCTGTTTGAATAATACAATGGAAATAGCCAGGCTTTACAGGACTAGCTGCAGGACTGGGAACCTCATGATTGTAATCATATGATGAGGGGGAAATACAATGGAATGCATCAGTCCATAAAGAAAAATACACCCTTTGGTTCAAATACAAAATACATGCTGTAAGCCTTCACCTGACAATTTAAAACCTTTTTCTCTCTCCACTGCTCTGAAGAAGTTGACCAGTACCCATGGGCTTAAAAGGTAAAATATTGCCTGTACTTTAGCCTACAAAAGGGCAAACCTCCTTTGATTCCCTTTGCCTTTTCCTCCAAGAAAACAAAAACTTATAAATATGTCTTCAAAGCCATCATGTTAATAAATGTCATCTTGCCTGAGGGTGCTTGCAAGAGACAAACGTATATTAGAGGAACCTCACAAAACTAAAAACCAAAATCCCTGTGTAGTTGGAAGCAATAGATCTTTTTAAGCACATATGAAAAAAAGAATTGTAAATTAAAATGTCCTCCACAATGGTTTTTTTGTAGGTCTCTCCTTCTCTAAAGAATAGTACACCATTCAAGTGTGGGAATGTTTCTTTTAAACATGTGTAAATCACACATTTCGCCTCGCAGGCTGCAGCAGAACCATAGCGGTTGTGGGGGTGGGGAGGACGAAATACTGGTCAAGCAGTGTGTTAATGAAACATTTACACAAGCAGTTTATGGGGTAGTAATGAAAAAGGCCTCTTTCATCCTATCCTTTCATTACTTAGCACAATCTTTAAGAGGATTAGTTTAAAAAAAAATGGGAGGGGGGAGAGGGGGGGGAGAATGTGCTTATCAGTTGATTCTCAGGACCGGTGGTGCTGAGTTCTTAATAGATTGCCCCTGGATCTGGGATTATTGCAGCACAAGCTCTTTCAGGCGTCACTACAGAACAGAAAGCAGTTTGTTTTTGCAGCATTCTCACCCTCGGATGAAGAGAGCTATTGACTTTGTGATGAAATGACAAGGGACTCTAAGTTGTTGAGGACTGATCCCTTCTGTTGCTTCGTCTTTCCCTTAAAGAAGAAACTACATATTCATAGTGATTTCTTTATGGTGGATGATGCAGATTGCATTGAGACACGCACTAATTCCTCAGCTAATATGATTAAAAGCTGCTGACACTGTGAGTTTAGGCACAGCAAGCAGCAGGCTCTCACGAAATCCCCGAGCTGGGATTCACCTCTACAAGCAATTTACCCTGGAGCAAACCGGTTAGAGTGCCTTGTGCAAATGTGGACATTTTAGCTCTGTTTGGATCAAGAATCATTTTGTACTGGAGCAGATTATGCTGGATGATGTGTATGCCTGTGTCTCCTTCTTCCTAACTATTCTTCTCTCAATATTCTGCTTTGTATGCAGTGCTGCTCTACCATGTGGCTCTGAGCTCGCTGTCACCAGCCACCACCATCACCTCTTGCACGTGAATATTCTAGCATCGTAGGGGAGCACTCCCAAGAGTCTCATATGCGCCAGACATGCTAGCAAATAGACCTTTGAAGACATCTCCAACTCAAATGAGAAAAAATGTGTACTTGGCCCATAGATCTCTTTTAATGATGCAAGGGCAGATCTTCAGCTAGCACACTGCCGAGTCCCTTGGATTGCTGCAGGGCACCCTGAGCATATACTGACCATGCAACTTGCCCAAATCAACACATAGCAGGGTTCAGCAGGAAGACAGAGACAGGTTCCTGCTGTGTAACACAGCCTAAATGGAGGGAGCTGCCCTGGGCCATCCTGATGGGTGCTACTGCTCTCTACTTTTGATTGATTAGTTTGCATTTGATAAATGCCACATGTATTTGATGGTGTTGATTAGATCTTCTTGTCTACTGGCCCTAGCACTGGTGCTGGCCTCCCAGCACTATCACCCTGTTTCAAATCTCTGCTTTCCCACTGGCCTAAGGAAATAAACTAATGTGAGGAAAATGGGCAAAACTGGCACACTGAGTGTTCATGAAATAAATTTCCATTCTTACTGGAATTTCATTATGCATTGTCATGAGGAGATTTTGGTTTCCGCCAGGTATGGGGAACAATGACAAAAGAATCTAACCAGATATTCGTCTTCAATTGCCTGATATCTTTCATTTGGTATCTTTAAATATGGGAAAAGAATACTGAATGACAAGAGAATAAGTAAACATTTCTATTAATATTTCCACTGAAATCTAATGGACTGAAATCTAATAAAATATGGAATTCTTTAAACATACTTTTCTATTGTCCGTTAGGAAATCAAACATTTTATTTTCTATCTAACCCTTAATGATATTGTATGAGAACAGTTTTCAACAACAATGAAACAAATTACAATTAAGGATCTGGTTAAAAGCATGATTAAATAAGTTTTTCACAGAAATAAAAAGAAAATGCAATGGACTCTCTGCAACTGGAATCACCAAATGAGGTGGAAGTATTTAATAATTCATTAATTATCTGCCCATTGATGATGGTTTTGGAAATGGTTTTGATAGATCATCTGAAGCAGGCCTGAAACATTTTAGTATTAAAACACACTATCCTGGCTTTAAATCCTCTTTTACTTTAGAGTTTCTATGCTTTTGTTTCCTGACAAGGAAAAGTGAAGTTAGTGGTTCGAGCACGGGAATAGGAGGGAGTAAAAAAACACAGACACATTTCCAGCTGACATTTTTTCTGTTCTGTTTCTGATTTTGACCTGGAGAACTCTATTTGGTTTTTCAGTCTGAATGGGGCTTTAACTAAGAGCATGCAACTCACAATTGGTAACTGCTTGAGCTAATTATTTTGCAGTATTGAGGATTTTCTTTTTATTCCACACAAAATGTACTTTTAGGAGAATATTATGGTACCATGGTTAAGCATTCGATAGTCAGAATAGTCAGAGGATGAGACCTGCCCTTTGCAACGGTAGCGAAATGTTAGATCAATTCAGCTGCCACAGAGACACAGCAGGATTGATAAGAATGGAAGTCTTATATGCATGTATTGCCAAAAGGTTGTTTTTATATCAGGGAGCTTAATTTGGTTTTGTTCATTGACACACATCTGCAGAGTCTGTGTCTTTTTAGCATTTCCTATAGACAACTTCCAAGGGTGATTTTGTTTTGTGGTATTTATTACATGGTATTCCAAAACACCATACAAGTCTGTCTAAAATGCTAGTCTTGCAAAAAACTATACATTTGATTTGCTTTATGTGCTGTCACGTTTTGAGACTGTGCAGTCTCCATCCTTGGAGGCTTTCAAACCCTGACTGGACAAAGCTCTGAGCACCCTGCTCTGACCTCAGTGCTGACCCTGCTGTGAGCATCACATTGGACCAGAGACCTCCTGAGGTCACTCATGACATGAATTATCCTATAATCCTAAATTAACTCATGTGATTTAAATCTAAACAATTGCAAAAGTCTTTTTTAGGATTGGGACATGAAAGTTCAGAGACAGTGGCATAGTATCCTAAAAAGGGAATAACGTGTAACCACATAATCAAGCAGGATGTGTAAGTATTAAAGGACAATAATAATACTGGAAATGCTATTGCTAGAATGGAAAGAAAGGGAGAAATAGTCAAAAGGAACACAATCTGAAGGGACAAAACCCACACTAGGTCAGAAAGTAATAAACATGTTTGCTAGGAGCTCTTAATTGCATGTGATAAACTGCCTCTCTTTCTGCACACAAGAGCAGAAAGGATCATTGTGAAATTCCTGACAGACCATAGAAGAAAACAGAATCAGTCTACTTTGCTACTTCAAATGCAAACCAGATGAAAGAAAGAAATAGCAGAGAGTTTATTCCATGTGGCTGGATCTATGCCCACAGAAAGACACAGAAGTAAATAGACTAAAAAGCTGAAGTTTTCAATTTAAGTCTAATTGGTCAATTTAAAAAAAAATGAATGAGGAAATTAAAGCTAAAAATTTGTAAAACATATGTCAATGAGTCACCATCTTAAGAAGAGCTTAAATTAAGAGGAACTTGGATTTCAAACGCATTCTCAAAGAGCCCAAAAGCCATTGCAGAGCAAACCTCAATATTTCTGTCCCTCTCACGCACACAAAAACATCTCACACAAGTGTCTTGACAAATTCGGTTCAGATTTACCTTACTGAGGATGCACGTAATCCCCTGGTTCCTCCTACTCTGTCACAAATCAGGAAATTATCAAGCAGTTCCATGTACATCAGGAAAAAGGAAGGGCAAAATGAATTTCTGAGTGTCATCACACCACAAATAAAGAGCACATTAATCTGGGAGTGGAACTGCCCACAGCTAGACTGGATTGAACTAACTTGGGTCTTGTGACAAAGATATAGCCATAAATTTGTTATGTGTTCTACATACGCTTTGTCAGAAAGCAAGGCCAATCCAGTTCTTGTGTCCCATGCCATCTCATCCCTTTACTCCAAGCTTGAGTAGCAGGTGGTATAGCACGATCAGGACCCTTTACTGTATGATGGACCTGCACAAGAGCCTTCTGCCAGCTATTCTCTCCATGCAAAGGTGCAGGCAAATTTATAGCAGTATGCTCCTTAACCACAATTTTTTCTCACTGTGCTTAAAAATGGAGAGTATTAAAGAACCCTCATCCAAACACAGCGTCGCTTTAGAAAATAAAAGGCTGTGATGCTCCCTTATGACTGTAATCAGTATTTCAAAGCCAAAAAATTCCTAACTTTGGATCCAGTTCACTCTTAGCATCATAGGCGCCTCACTTTTGTACTAACAGTTAATATAGAAAAGGAAGTGAATAAAAAACTCCAGTGACAACTTTTCTTGTTGTATTACTCCTCCTGATCACTTTGGATGCATGTGTCAAACAGTTAATTCACCATGACATTATAAAATTGTGACTAGGTCAAGAGAAAGCAAAGATTCAGTGAGCATACTGAATGTGAAGCCTCTTTTTTTCCATCACGCTTTCTTGACTACTTTTATTTTTGTATTTTTTTCTGGGGGCCTAAGTAATTTCTACTCAAAACAGCACTGCTAACTTTATTTTCCACTCCTAAAACCAAAGTAGAATCATGCTTTCGTTCTCTGGGCATTCCCATCCTGAAGTAGCTTTCCCCTATCCCTTTGTTCCTACACCACAGTTCTTCACCAACAATGGATTACAATAGCTTTGTTATATTTAGTAACAACAGGGAATAAGTATGGCTGACTTGATCTGTGTGGACATGGAGAAGATTGTTAACCTCTCTGTAGATTAATTTCCTTGTTGGTAAAATGTTTCTAAAGGATTACTGTGAGAATTCTTGGGTTTGCCTTTGAATGATGCTTTGAGATTTCCGGATGGTCAAAAAGACATATATATATTATATAAGGCATATATGTTACACATATGATATATAAATGTGTATGTATATCTATGCATCTATCTGTATGAATGTATACATGTTTGTATCACAATACAACATGTATACATAACTATCACAATTAAATTTCTATTTGATTGCTGACATCTGCTTTTGTCTTAAACGATAGGACAAGGGGCAATGGCTTCAAGTTACACCAGAGAAAGTTCAGGTTAGATATTAGGAAACATTTCTTTACTGAAAGGGTTATCAGGCATTGGAATGGGCTGCCCAGGGAG
>JAOQGH010000019.1:60976479-61045141 GCA_025769975.1 Gallinago jamesoni | reverse complement strand
TGTGGTTGGACTCGATGATCTCTGAGGTCCCTTCCAACCACCACAATTCTGTGATTCTGTGATTCTGTGATTCTGTTACTCACAATGTATTTTCCCAGCATAGTATCAATAAGTACTTTTCCTCACTGAAAATCACTCTTAACTTGTTTCTGTGCCTTTTTAACCCCTGCGTGCTTCAAGAAACCCACAGTAGAAAGTTTTGTCTTGTCATGTGCTTTAGCTTATGAATTAGGAAATAGATTCCTTCTGTTCTCCCAAGATGCGGTATTCCAGAGCTCATTGAAGCTGTGTCTTCCCTTCTTGACTTTGCTAAGATGACCTCTCTGAATCAGAAGTTTCATAGTCACTGATGTCTTCCACATGGCACAGCCCTCTACCTTTCACAATTGTACTGTTAACAGACCAGCATCTCATGCCAAATTTCAACTCATCATTTCTTAAGAAAAATAAATGCACTGAGAACACAAAATAAAACAATTTAAAAATTTAAATTGCAAAAGTTCAACTGTTAAGGCCTTGAGATAAAATTGTTGCCAGTAAATATTTTTGGTACAGTAGTAAGCACTGTATCAAAATAGAGATGAGCTGGAAAAGAAGTGGGAGAGATGAATCTTCTAGAGGCACTGATGTCTTTTTAGTGATGTAAAGCACTGTGTCACCAAAGTTATGAGTGTTGCAGAAATAGCTTTATGTGTAAGAAGTATAGGGAATAAATTACTCTAACACTTGGTAGTAACACAGAAGTGCTTACAAGTTCCTTATCCTTTTGACAAACAGGAAATTTTTCTTAGGTACAAGACAGAATTCTGTTTCGGAAACAAGACAGAGTAAAAATCCAAGTACGCCAATATAGGAGCCAGATCATTGTCAAGTACTGCCGAAAAGGGAGAGCGAAGAAGAACATTGTAGATAAGTGCTGTAATGATCCGCTTTTGCATACTGTGAAATTTATTACAGAACTAAGTATCTTTTTGTAAAACTGATTCCATTTTCTTCAGAATCTCCCAGTACCCACACCCCATAGAAAAGTATAGGCCTTCCTATTTGAATTAATTTGATTCATTATGGCAATACTGTCACATCATAGTCACAAGCTATAAAGAAATTCCCAATTATGTGCTACATTTTATACCATCCAGCAAACAAACAATAATGGAAAGAAGAAAAGATGCAAATAGATGAGTGATACCACCCCCACATTCTTGCTGGGTTTCTAGAAAGTGAAAACATTAAGAAGCATAAAAGAGAAACACACAAATTTGTCTCCCACAGAATGAGTAGCTGTTCAAAGACAAATGACAAGACATAAAATAGCATCTATAAAAGCAATGAATCATCTAACTCTACAGGAATTTACCATCATCATGCAGCTGATAAGTGAATTTGCTGTTGTTGATCATCTAGGGTAATTTCTAACAAAACATCAAACAATTCATAGGTGTATGAGGATCTCAATGGATGTTTTCATCTGCTGACAAATACATGGAGAAATATCCTGAAAGACATTAGAAAAGAATGTGCTAATTTACACCTGCCTTGCTACTTCCGTAGTGCTCTGTTCTTTGGCCTTTGAAGACTAACATAAGATCCTGAGAAATCAATGAAAAGACTCTCTCATTTCAGTGGGATTTAGAACATATCCTGAAGAAAGTTTTGTAGCATGGTTGAGGTGTGAGGTACTTTCAGTTAGAGAAGACAGAGAGTTGTATTCATTCAGCTCGCAGAGCTGTGAATTAGCAATATGAAATCATGTTGCTATCACCACCCGTGCATACAACACAATGCTAAAATATATATTTTGTTTCTTGCAATTCTTTACAGTGTGTTCGAAAAGCAACAATTTAAGCAATAGTTGAAAAGCCAACATCGCAGTATAAATTTCTAAATTGCTTTTCACTAGTGAAAGAAACAAAATAACTTGAAGGTATGGCATTTATTGTCATGATGGGAGGTGACTTGGAGTCCAAACGGACTATGGATCTCTTTACTAATTGAATTGTTCGAGCAAGAACAATTTATTGCAAAGGAATATGGCTTCAGCCATGTCTAAGGGGCAAATGTATTGATATCTTTCTTTATTCAGAAGCAGAACAGATCTCCAGAGGACTATGCCTACGCACAGATTGCTGAAAGCGTAACAGTCACGTTGACAGCCACAACACTGGAATTCCATGTATTTTATTAACGGTGGATACCTTCTGTGATGAAGTTTACTGTTGTCAGGCGAGATTCTGCTCAGGATTCCACTCTTCTTTGACCAAAGTACACATCCTTAAACTATTGTCTATCCTAGAGCTGGTGACACCATTGTGGGTGTCAAAGAAGACACCTACAGTGTCTTAATAGCACATTGTAAACACCTGAAGCCTGAGAAAAAAGATGCAAAAGCAAGGAAATAGCACTGCACATAAGACATCTTAGCAGCCTGGCAAACCTGCTGGTTTTCCTCTTTTACGTAACAATTTTAAATGCCTTTTGCTTTGGTGAATTGCTCTCTTCTACACATGCACTATTTTGTCTTCTACTCTTTACATCATATACTATAATGCTTGTCAAATGTTATATCTTTTCACAGTGATCTTCTGGAAGAGCTAATTCTATTTTAAAAGCAGCATTATATGATAGAAAGCCTAGTTTCTCTAAGGTCTTGATATTTGTGCTGAGGGTCACTGAGCCACACATGAACAGTTCATGTGCATATGAACAATTATACCATTCCTTCTGTGAAATCAGATCAGTTTCTATGTTTGCAATGACATTTGAGACAGGCTGACCGGCAAGATTTCCAAAACTGTTATTGAATGTTCTAAACTTCACAGAAATTTGTGAAGTTCTCTCTAAGTAACAGTGCAGAAAATTAAATAGAAGAGTCCACTCCACCCTGCGTTTTTACAATTAAACTGTCCAAAGGGTATAGAACATGCACAGAAGTAAATGAAGTTCAGTTTAGAGAGTATCTGTGGTACCTTAAATTTCTGCAATTTAGCAAAAGTGATTCATCGGATAAAATACGTCACGATACCATCAAATGTCAGACTTCTTACTTCATCACCATTATATATAAATCGAATCAGACTGGTAATACTGATTCAAAATTGATGTGAAATTCCACAACTCATTTGGACCTTTGTGTCAACACTTGAAAGATTATGCTTCTGAGGATGTTAGCATTACAGGGAGCTCATAAAAGCCCATCGAACTCATGACTCCTGTTAAAAAGTCTCCATGTTAAAGGAAACTAATTATTCTTCAGGAGTGAATTTCATCTTTCTGTGCAAGAAACTCACTCAAGGTCTTCACATCCCTCAAGTCCCAATTAGATCCTTACAGGAAGGCAGAAGTGGTGCTAAATGGTGTCAAAGAGATGGCACAGAACCACTAAACAGAGGAGGATTTTATTCGCTGTGAAGATTGCAACTGGAGAATGAGGAGAGTGATCTAACCAAACATGTTTTTGTCACAGGAATTTCTATCCTCATGCTCACTCAAGTGAACTCACATGGGCACGCCCGACTCATCCCTGCAAATAAACCACAGCCTCACACAACTGTTGTTGCAAGTCTGAATTGAAAATAGAAACAGAAAATAAAAATAAAAAAGAAAAAAATGCCTTCGTTAGCCCTAGTGTGACATAATAAAATAAATGCAAAAACTGTCAGAGCCTTCCTCTTCCTTTTGACCAACACTAGCCCTTGGGAACTCCAAAATAATTTAGAACTACTTATCTATGAAAAGAAAGGAATGATACATGAGGACTTCATACTTCAAATACAGTATCTAAATCAATGTATGAGAGATTATGGCTTTGGTCTAATCTAATATAATCAGAATTGTGATTTTTTTTTTCTTTTGATGAAGAGTCTTGTAGGGGGAGGAGGGGGGAGAAAACTCACTTCTGAGAAAGCATCAGCAAAGAACAAGTCACTATGACATTTCATTTCTTAGCAGCTTGAGAGATTAATGCTCTCTGCTGCAGCTCATGCAGTACCATTCCTTGCTATCCAGAAATGAAAAATCGTGTACTCAACTCATTCTTTACTGCATAAATGTTATACAAAGAGAATGGAAATTTGCATTTAGGTCTTCTTTTCTGTTAAAATATTACAGACTTGATAACATTAGGTTGAGAAATACTTTAGTGCCTGTGCACTTTCATATTCAAGATCACTGAAACAGTTTAACGTATTCTAATTACAAGGTGGGAAATGAGAGACTTAAATTATATTAAATTATGTGGGGACTACCCCGATTTGAAAAGTCTTGTCATATCTACAGTACATAGAAAATCTAATGATACATCCTTCCATACCCAGAATCACTAAGGGCAGAACTGTCCAACTTGTCAGCAGCTGACAACTGAGGAATAACATAATGTTACCAGTAGCTTTTGATGGTAACTGAACATCAGAGACAAAGGCTATTACAAGGACATTTTAGTGCAAAGAGCTATTCAAACACATGCAGTAGACACTATTGTGCCAGTAGTATACATAGCACATCATGCCTTGGTGAGGAGTGGCTTGTTGGGTGGATAATTTGGTTCAGTTATGTCTCTCCTTGAAATGGAGAGCCTTTGTCCTGTCAGTGAAATGAATGAAATTTGAGCTTGACAGAATAAGCTGTTACAGAGATGAAATTGCCATTGATTAATTTGTTACTGGAATCAACAACGTAAAGCTGACTTTACTTGATCTGAGTGTTGGGGTCAGGAAGATAAAGTGGTTACGTATTCTATACTGTCAAGAAAGATGCCTGAATTCTCACAGATACCTCTCTGCAGCATTCTTCTTTTCTTCTGCAATAGCTTTTATACCCATATAATAAATTCCCAACATACATTTTTAGGAAAACCAGCACTTCCATTGATCTTATGTCATTTCAAAACAAAGAAACTCCTCAGTTTTGTATGCTTTTATTTAGCTGTCATGCAATGTGCTGTTCAGGTGTTCTGCTGAAGACTGGCCAGACCAAACAAGAAATTTAGTTTTGATTGATTTCTAAAGATGGAAGCAGAAATTTGAGTGAGGACTTCTAAGGAATATCAGTTTTAGCATTCTTTCAGAAGAGAAGCCTCTATAAAGATGTTTCTCTAGGTCTGGAGATTGCAGTGTGAAAGAAATAGAAAGTTTTTCAGACACAAGCTCTACCACATCAATTTACAGAAGAGAATTTCATCCAGTAGTAAATAAACATTACTTGAGTTAGAAGAGGGTGACCATGGGAAGCTTGTCCTCCAAGTTTCTGTCACAGGGAGATTTCACAAGCATGAAAGTGGAAGAAATAAGGTACTAAAGTTATTTGCAAAAGCCAGTTCCCATTCAGACTACCACAGCTATGGTAATAATGGGGATAGAGAAGGGCCCCTCTCTCTGTGTCCACACCAAACCTGCACGTGAAACAGTTTATTTTCTATGTTGTCATAACTTTGGTCATTGCCTATCTGTTGTTAACTGGGATTTACTTGCCCTCATTTTCATTCCTACATATGCTGCTTCCATTGACATGTTAAAACCTAAATTTTAAGTTCAGCTTTTAAAAAAGCTGACACCTAGCCCTGTATTTCATAAAGGTTTTTCATATTTAGAATACACAAGTTCTGTCAGCTATTGTGCCATGTAACAGCATAATATTGAAGAAAAGATGCCAAACACTTCAACTAGTTGTGTTAAACTAGTGAAGGACTATGCCTAGAAGAGAGGCTGTTATTCTACTTCCTACACTTTTATGTAATGAATATCTAAGAAGTTTATGATAATTTCATTAATGTTTCATAACTACAAAAAGAAATAGAGCCATTCCAGAAATTAAGAGCACTTACTGGCTTTCCAGGGTAAAATTTGTACTGAATGTGTATCAAAAGGAAATAAAGATAAATTTATAAGGGGAAAAGAGAGATGCGATATATAACAATAAATAGCAAAAATAGGCACATATTATTTCTCTTGGCATGTTACTGTTAAGGAACATGTCTTTTGGAATACGATTTTCCAGTTTCCTTTGGGAAAGTGGTGAATCTCCCAGGAACTTCAATGGCACTTCCTGACAAGATTCCACATGATTTTACTAAACATCTGGCCTCTGTGGTATGCAATTATATTGCTCTTTTCTCTTCATGCTGACCTCCAAGTTCAACTGCCTCTGACATGAGCAGCGGGAGAGAGCAAGCAGCTCAGTACCGTGTGAAAAGAAAATCATGAAGCTGGAAGTTGAATGTAAAGTCATTATTGGGGCAAATGGAAACACTGGAGAGTGGCTCGGCATACAACTGGGGAGAAAAACACTGCACAGAGACTGTATGGTGCCAACTGTGCTGTTTATTTGTCAGTCTTCTGATGTACGGATGATGCAAAATGCCCTCATAAAGCCTTGTTTTCTGAATTCTCTTGTGAAATTATGCTTACACTTAGTAATAGGTCACCACAAAACAAAGACAGGAGGCAGAAGCTTTGGATTAGGTCAAAGAATATAAGTCTAATTGAAGGCTGGGTACTTTCTGATAGCTTTTACATCTGAAGAATGATGATGGGGAGTAACAGTTCATTTACTTTGGCTTAAAAATATATGCCAGAGGCCTCATTCTGCCAGAGACATGTACTTGTTAAGTGTTCTCTGTGATTAGGTGATTAACCCATATAATATAACACCAGCAAGTATACTTCTATTCAGCAATGCTCTCCCCAAGATAAATTACACCCACACCATGTTAATCTTCCCCTGTGGAGGGGGAGCAGGAAACAGGGACCATTACTAGGACTCACAGCAGAAGGAATGGCGCATTTGATATGCGTAAACATCAGGTGCACAGAAAGGGCACTTCTTTGTAATACTGCCCCAAGGGTGAAAATTGGACAACCAGTGTCATCATTAATCTTGCAGCACTGTCTAAAACGGTATAGTCATTTAGTTCAACAAAGCCCTTCTTAACAGCCAGGATACATATTTGATTTTGATCCAGTGACAAATGTCTTTTGATGGCTTTCTGGCAGGCCAGTAACATGCTGGATTAAGTATCTGTGAGAAAGTTGAACACAAGAGTTGCTATGGAGGGCTCCAATTTTCAGACCCTTTCTGATAAGGACAGTAATTTCTCTGCAAGACAGATTTGCAGAGTCTTTGGAGTCTACTGTGTGGCACTAATATTTATTCATACTCCTGTAATTCTATTAATAAATGAAGAATATGTAGTCACTGTAGTTTCTTGTTTGTAATTCAATCAGTGTTTAAAAATTAGTCTTATACCAAGTTTTCAATTCAGTGCTCTATTTGTGCAGCATTGAGAAGCCAGACATCAGTTGGGCACTGAAATCTTTCCAGCTCCCAAATAATGAAAACAATATTAAAGAAAGCATAATCTTTTCTCCACTAAATCATCATTTGAACATTAGGAATCTGTTCACAGGATTTAATTAGGTTATGCACATGCCAGTGCAAATGTTCTAGCCTTTAATCTTTCAAAAATATTTGGAAAGTGCTTTTTTATCTCCATGTAGAATTAATTTATATAATTCATCAGCACAGACCCAGCATGGCTGTACACTAAAACTCCTTGTTTGCTCCCGTTGAAATGTATATTACTTCCAGAAAAAAAAAAAAATCAGTGAAAACAGACAGCTAAAATCCGCTTAAAATACGAGTTCTGCAAATACTTCAGACATTTTCATAATAGCTCATGTCCCATTACCTACAGGTCTGTGGAATAGATGGCTCAGAATATGGCAGAAAATGGCATGTCTATTTACTCAACAGTCTGAATAGGAATAAGTACTTACCGTGGTAACCCTTGTGTCACACGGAGACCGAGAGAACCTTTTTTAAGACACAGATGCTACACATAAGGTATGCTGTGGATTTGCACACTGCCCTATTCATGATCAGTGAGAATGACACCATCTTACCCTCAGTGAGCCGTGTCTTGAAAACCATACTTCTGGAAAAGAACATTATTTATGTTACATATGAATAGTTACAGTTTGTGTGTTTAAGATGTGAATGCCTCTTTTTGGTTATGTACCCACTGGAACACATAACATATCCTTACCTCCTTCAGTGCTCTGGGAGGGTAATGTTGGCCTTAATGGCTAGCAATGTGGGATAGCCTTGTGAACATCACAAATGAGACTTTTATTCATTTTTCTGTAATGAAAAGAGAATGGCATACAGACAGCCTCGTGAATCCACAAAGGCTCAGAAACTGAGTGGTATAACTGGAAACAGATTATTAGGCACATAGGCACACTGAAACTTAGCAGAGGGCTATTTTTTAAAGTGGGTACCTTTTTGAATTAGGAGAAAAGAAGCTTGACTGAATACATGCTCATGTCCTTTTTACAGTTGTGCATCCGCTTGGGTGGCTGTGCAAATAAGCATATGGAGAACCTAACTTCAACACTGAACCCATTAGTATTGAGCTGAGTTTATGGTTCCCAAGGAGAGGATTATTCATAAGAGGAGATATTTGTTAACTCTGTGTATCCTCCCTCTTATCAGTCAGCTGTCTATATTTTCTTATCTCCCTCAAACATCACTTATTTTTCCCACATAAGTCTGCATAGTCCTTTATTGTATATTTGCCATCTATGGAAAGCAGATAACTATTCCTCAGCTGGTTTCACACTGTATGGATCTCGGTGACTATTCTTCCCTAGGAAGCCTTCCAAATGCTGTCATGTAGGGACTCCCTTCCAAGGAATCTTACAGGAAGCAGGCGCTATTACCACATTATTTTATTCAAGAAGAAGGAAGGAAAATGCAGCTATTTACTTCCCATCGTGGAGACAGGATGGACAAATAAGACAGAGGAATCTTTAGGTTAGGAAACCGTGATACAGAGGCTTGAAAAAAATTCCTTGTGAAGGACTCGGCACTGTTCCTGGTCTCCAGGATCCGTTTGACAACAGATCCAACTCACTGGAGGCCATATCATCCTACAAAACTATAGAAATGAAACACTTTTCAAAATGCAAACAGACAGGACAAGGGCTTGTTGTGAATATGCGGTGTGGTACACATACAAATAATCAGCGGAGAGTTATTTAAAGTGTACGTTCCTTGGTTTGTGACCGTCTGTTTTGTTCAGCGTTGGAAGAAGGTTTAGTGCTGTGAAAAATAAAAGGATGTCTTGATTCATCAAAAGGGTGCTGTTAATAGAAGCTTCCTAGCGCAATATCAAATAATGATGATATAACCCCACAATGTGTCCTGCTACTTAGTTTACCATTTTGTTTCCACGCAAATAATTTGTTGCAGTTTGCTTAAACAAAGAAATTTGTGGAGCACAGTGTGGAGATAAGGCATTTTTCCCCACCATTTCATTACTTCAGGAAGTGCCACATATTACTGTCAACTTGTTTATGTTGCATCAACAGGTTCTAACCTCTTTCCCAGGAAAAGAGCCATATTGGAATTTAATACCTCAGGAAGTTTCCTGGCAACAAGTAGACAACGACGATATTTCCTTAAGTTGCTCTGAGGGTTATCTTAGAAAAGTATCCTTTCTAAACCAGGCAGGTCTGAAGAGCTTCCAGAGCTTAGAAACTGAGGCAAAGAATACTAGAGAGAGAGGGAACATGCAGAGAAAGGCGATGAGTGCAGGCTTGCCTTTCTGATTTACTGGGTTGTTTACTCAGCCAAACAGTTTGGATTATCAGATAAACTATTGTAGATCATTGCCATTTTTCTAATGTAAATGAAACCACTTGGAGTGGGATACCTACATACTTTCAAAAATACATCATGCTAACTAATTATTTTGCAGATCCATTTTGCACAAGAAAGCAAAAAGCTCTTCTATTACCATTCTTCAAGGCATAACAACAACCTAGCCAAGAGTAGCTGAACATGTTTTAGGGAGGGTGTAGGAGAAAAATGGTTCAGTAATGAGTAATAGGAGAAGGAAGAGGTGTGAAAGACTTGTAATGTTACAGTGCTGGCTGGCTTTGATAAATTGCCACGGAGAATAGGCAAGAGTAAATATCAGAATTAAGAGTCTGCTGTTTCTCCAGGGGCTATGCTAATGACCCCACCCCAGCTCCTGCTGGAATCAAACCTCAAAGCTATTAACTCGTCCAGTTGACTGAAAAAATCCTGCCCCAAAGAATATTTTAATTTTTCATAATGTCTACAAGATGCCTAAAAAAACTCAAACTGCCAAGCCTTTATTCT
This sequence comes from Gallinago jamesoni, assembly GCA_025769975.1. Classification (NCBI taxonomy): domain Eukaryota; kingdom Metazoa; phylum Chordata; class Aves; order Charadriiformes; family Scolopacidae; genus Gallinago; species Gallinago jamesoni. The sequence continues at coordinate 61,034,980 of JAOQGH010000019.1, read as the reverse complement.
GACATCCATGGAAAGCTTCTATTTAAGTGGCTATGTGACTGATGCAGTGTATTGGAGCCTCGGGGGAAAAATATCAAGACTAAATATGGATTCATCAGTTTCTAAAACACAGCCACGTTTCGAGGAAAACATATACATCACAGTCTACTAAAAATTACCTATTTCCCATGTTTTTCATGTACAAGCAATAGATGGCTGGTTTAGCAGAGGTAAAGATTAATATTAGTCATAAGAACATGTAAAATAAATAGTTCTTTAAAAAGTACTTTTTAAATCTCATTAGTTCAATCTGACACTGAAAGAGCCCTGATTTAGAAATGATATACACTGCACAGATTGTTTGTCCAGATTTAGAGTTCTTTTATGAAATGAAAAACGTGAAGATGAATTTAATATTTCTCAAATGAATAGGCAGGGGGCTCGAAACCTTCCTTTGACAGAGGTAACTGAATTTTGTTTCAGTGTTAATAAATTCACTTTTGTAAAATCGTGGGGGTATTTTTTCTTAGATTCATTCTTAGTTACTGTCCATCAGTCTCTGTGTAAAACTACCTCCTCCATCAGAAAAAGCAACACAACCAGACAAAGAACAAATATGTAAGATTAGTACATTATGAAGAATAAAGAGCAGCTTTCAGCTCTCTGTCATGGATGGTATTTATCACATTTCTCTCTTCCCGGTTCCTAACAACGCCGAGGAGATGAAGTAGGCTGGATGCATTTTTCCTGTATAGCGTGTTTTAAAACAAAAATAATAGTAAGAAGGCTGGGAGATGATGCATGTATTTTTCTTCTTCCGGATTTTTATTTTTCTTAGAAAGAAAAAAAATACTTCTACAAAAAAAAAAAAGTGGGCTTAGACTTTTTTGTCTGTTATGCTAATATATTCATAGAAAAAGCTGGTGCTAAGGGCGGTTCTCCAATTAAGACAAATGAGGCACATTGAATTTCTCCCTCAGGGCACAGCAGGGGTGCTGGCAAAATCTACTTTATTCTTTCTGTCAGGGCTGAACTGGAAACAAAAGCATGAAAATTCAACACATCCACTTACAGAATAATAAAGGCTGTTGTTTAAAGCGTGAAGAGTTTTGGCACCCTTCTGGGGCCTTATGCAAATCATTCTTCCTCTCAACTGCTACCAAACCATCGGTCTTGGAAATTAAAGATGTACTTGGTCGGTTAACAGCTGAAAAGAGAAGAGCAGCCTGAAAGTCAATTAGATTTGTATTAAGCAAATAAATCAGGTCTGACTGATATTGGCTAAACTAAAATGCATTATTATGGTCTGACAGTAATTCTAATTTGATTGACAAATGTATGTACTGTATTATTAAACTAAATGAAAGACGAGAATAATCCTATTATTTTTTTAGAACCGTTTTCAAGCAAATAGCCTCCCCCTCCCCCAAAACACAATAAAGACCACCAATGTTGCATTGTTATCTACAGTACCATTAAAAAAACCCAGAAGTGTATTTTATGAGATATTAAAATAATTAAGACAGAGTAGGACCTGTAGAAAATGACATTTTTGCACAAATTTTTGTGCGTCTCTCTAAATACAGAAATGTATGAGGTAAAGGTTTTTAGGTGGTTGGGGTTTTTTTTTGTAGTTTGTTTTTCTTTTTCCCTTTGTGTCACCTACTAACAGAAAGCCTTATCCTGAAAGTGATGGTTGTGTATATCATATGCTAATAAAAATGCTAACACCTTGCTTGGAGTGGTACTGTTACCAGCCATAGTACCAACTGTAAGAATGACAGAAAATTTTAGAGAAAACAAAAGTTTTTAGCACATATGGTGTTAATAAGACCAATGCAGTTATTAATCAGATGCATATTTTTTCCATTCTTGGAGCAAACAAGACAAGTACTATCACAACTAACAGAACCAGTGCAATTAAGAAAAATACCCAAATCTGGCCTTATAGGATGGTATATGCAACTGTATGCAAACATAGTTTAGAAAACCACTCTTTAAGCCTATGTAGAACAGTATTTGTAATTTAAATGTCTCTATAGGTGGCTTACACTCTGTTTTTGTGTACTAACACCCAGTCTGTATGTTCCTGCCAGGGGTTTCCTTTCAGAAGCAAGGCACGCACAAACGTACTTGTGCAGTTCTGGATGTCTGACAGTCAGAGCTTCATCATCCTTTCTATTTCCTGAGCATAAATTATTAATACTGTACATCGTTTGTTTTTCTTGTGAAAGGGAAAGATACCACACTGCACTAATATAGTAGGGAGCCAGGATCTGCCTGTCAAAATACAGCACAAAAACCCAGATAGAGGAGCATTAGCTTTAAGACTTATCTACTCAGAAAGTATCATGGTAACAAGTAAAACTGTGGTGGAGTGCTGTATATAACTGGCACACCAATAAGTTCACAGTTTTGGTCACTGTTTTTTTGGCTTAGGTTTTATATATTTGAAGGATATCACAAGATTTTAATAAGGAAAACATGTCAAATAACTCTTTGCCTCAAGCTTTTCTGCATTTGTAGTTTTGTGGAATCCTGTTCTTTAGAGATAACATATGGAAAACAGAAAACGAGTGCAAGTGAGTAGATGTGGTAGTACAGAGGGAAGTGGAAAAGAATTTTGTAAATGTTTTTTAACTCCAAATTCAAGGCGAGAGCTGGCAGAATACTTAAGAAAGTATTTATAAACATATGCTGGAATAAAAATAATGTATCTACTTTGATGGTGTTCAGAGATGTTTTTATTTGTTTTCCATAAACATTTGTACAAGTGATTTTTTTTGTTTCATTTTCAAGAATGTTAATTGAAAGCAAAGGGCTGGGCAATACCCATGCAAATCATTGAAGTAAATGTATTTTTTTTCTGAAGTGAGCAGGAAACCTTCTCTAGATTTAAAAAAAAAAATTTTTTTTTTTTGACTTGCTGTGCCTCTGCTTAAAATCCTCACACCCACCCCACCTTTTTCTTCTGATACCTGCTTTATTATGTAATATCGTTATTGTAGAATAACATGATCTGTGATTTTAAAGTGCTAAATAAATGTTTGCTTTTTAAAATTCCACCTTCAAAAAGATGACCTCTTATTCATCAGTCTCAGGATTTTAGAGCCACAGAGTCAGGAGCTAATGCTGGTAGGGAGCATTTTGGGAGATTTGCAGTTTGGGAGATGCAGCCGGAGCTGCCCCCACTCCAGGCTGAACCAGCCCTTCTCCTTCAACCTCTCCTCACAGGGCAGGTGGGCAGCTGCTCCAGCCCTGACCATCTTAGTGGCTCTCTGCTTGAAATCGCCTTAAACTACCACATCCTCTGATCATGATTGTCCCTCTCATTATTTCTGGGAGTGATATTTTTCTGGTGGGAAAAAAAAAAAAAGTAAATAACTAATGAGATATTATATCTGGACCCATGTGAGATTACATTAATAAACGATGTCACCTTACCACATGTAATTTGGATAAGTTTATGCAGACAGTATAAATACAGATTAGTATTCTAGAAATAACTGTCTTCAAGTAATGCCATGGGTTTTTAGAAAGGAGGAGATGTTGGCAGTGAGCACCGAGGACGTAGAACAGGGAGGCAGTGTTGCAAGAGACGCAACAACCCTTCAGGGAAAAATGGTTCATTCTGTTGTGATCAACACTAGTCTTGACGATCAGGGTTCCTTGGCATACAGTTTACAAGTTGGGAGGGAAGTAAGGGGGACTTTTCTTCTCCCCTAAGTGCCAGCTCCCGCTCTCGTGGCTGGTTTACACCTACCTGGGTAATATTCACAAGCTGCTCACTTACTGCAACCTGAGGAGTCTACTATTTCTCCTTTGTGTCTCATACCTCAAACCCATGTCATGTGTTATTTCTTAACGATGTTAGACCCACACAGGGATTAGAAAAATGGAAGAAAAAGTTAGGGTTTTTTTCCTTTCAGTTGTGATTGACTGTCTCCTGGGCAGGAGAGAGGTCAGCTGTTTGAACCAAGTCTTTCATCTCTAATAAATACAGGAATGAAGCAAAAAGAGCCTGAAATTAAACAGAAGAACTGAAATCTCATGGGAATATTGCTCAAAAGAAATGCGAGACCAAGATTTGCACACTTCTGGGTTTAATGAAATTATCAGTACTTTTTACATTATTATTAGCTAACTTTAGAAAAAAATTAAGTCTTGAACAGTATATGGAGTCACAGTGTAATTCTTGGCAAGTCCCAGAATCACAGAAGGACTGAGGTCAGAAGGGACCTCTTTATATCATCCAATTGAAACTGTCTGCTCAAAGCAGGATCAGCTAGATCAGATTGCTCATGGCTTTGGATATCTCCATGGATGGAGGCTTCACAACTCCTCTGTGCAACCTGTTGCATTGTCTGATTACTCTCACATTTTTGTTAAAAAAAAAAAAAAACAAACACAAAAACTTCAATGGCATTTTCTGTATTTTGGTTTGTGCCCAATGCCTGTTGACTAGTCACTGGGCACCACTGAGAACAGAATCTGGCTCCATCTTCACTACTTCCCTCCACCCCACCCCCCCAATATTTATACACATGGATGGGATTACCCTCAGTCTTCCGTTTTGCAGTCTGAACAAGCTGTCCAGGCTCTCTCAGCCTCTCCTCACTTGTCATATACTCCAAAACCCTAGTGAACTTTGCAGCCCTTTGTTGGACTCACTTCAGTCTGGACTCCGTGTGTCTCAGATTGGGAAGGCCAGAACTGGACCCAGCAGTCCAGGTGTTTCTCAGTAGCAGGGGAGAAGGATCACCTCCCTTGACCTGCTGGCAACACTCCTCCTAATGCAGCCCAGAAGGTACCACTTGCTGAGGATCTGTGGGCTTCCAGTTGAGTTAACAGGAGACATATACAAGCATTGAACGTTCCACAACAATCTTCAGTAGTCAGCTCTTAAATGGAATATACTAACCCCTTGGTTTGCACAAACTCATCAACAGAAACTCAATTTTAATGGAAAGGAAGCTTCAGCAATCTCAAGGAACTCTTACTATTAGGTCACTGACACCTGTGTATCTCATAGGGAATGACTGCCATTGCTAACCTAACCACAGACAGTGCAGCTTGTGCAGGATTGAAAGGGAGTGGAGGGGACTACATGGCACCTATGACTATTTGCACTTAGTGTCACTTTGCACCTGAACCTCACGTTGGGTTTTCACATCAGGTCTCACTTCCTGCTTTTACTGCTGCTTTAACCTCTGATGTAGGAAAAGCTATTAAACAGGTCTCCTCACTCCATCTATGTGATGGGCAGATTCTTCCCTGGCCTTCAAACCTCTCCAGCAGTGAGACTGGAGACCTCTCAGGCTTCTCATGCTCTGCTCCAAAGGGAAAAAAATGTACCCCACTATCCACATCATCTTTTTCTTAAAAAAAACCAAAGACATATATTAATAAGGAAACACCCAAAAGACACAAATAGATTAAATGCCAGACTGTTGGTTTTGCTCTTCTCCCCACAGGGGGTTCCTTCCCACACAGGGCAAAAACTTTTTTCTAGCACTTCCAGTCCAAACAGATCGTCAGTTGCCAGAGACAACATTGACAGCAGTGTTCTTCTTTAAACAGATCCCACTGATGGGATCTGGCGTAGTTAGTTAGTTAGTTAGTTCAGATTTCCAGGTTGCAGATTTCCAGTACAGCAATGTATATACAGAACACCAAAAAATGTTTTGAAGACATAAAGGTACAAAGCAATGACCTGAAGCTGTTCTGCATTTTTCCATTTTTTTCCCCTCTTTTTAAACTAAATTTTAGAGTTAGGGTTGTACAGGTGTTATTTTTGCTTTAGCAGACAGCACTTGATACATACACTATCCACTTAAATACAAGTAAATCCAATCTATAGTCTATATTTAATAATGTCCAGTACCAGCAGCATATTGATGAACTTGAAGCAAAAATGAGGTGGAAATCAATCTCATTTGCAACATTTGAGCTCTCACAGTTTTATTATCAAGAAGCTGTAATAAGTACAATACAGGTCTAAAAGATATTGGAAAAATTAGAGAATTTTTTTTTTCCCCAAGAAGCATACCCTCCTCACTTTCAAACTAGAGGCTAGGTATTATTTTAATGAGATTTCTCATTTTTAAAACAAATGAGAAGAGTTCATTTAGTAAAACAGCAATTAATGTTGAGGGGATTATATCTGCCTTTTGGGTTTTTAAAGGCTTCGAAAGCTAATCTAAAAATTTGTTTTCTTAAGATAATATTTGTTAAAAACAAACCTCTATACTTTTATGTTTAATAAGCTGAAGACTCACAATTTAAAGTAAATAATACAACAGTACTATAAAACTCAGGATACCCAACGCATCTCTTATAACTATATAAATAATTCATGATTATATGATCACTTTTTAATAGCAATTCCCCATCTTACAACTCCATTTTAAAGCCACAGTAGGATTTTTCTCTCACACACATATATATGAATAATATTTAATTTTCCTGCTAGACTTTTATTAGGATTCTTTTGCATCTCTAGGCATTTTCAAATTAGCAACTTCCTATTAACTTCAGATAATTTAAAACAAGTAACTTGACATACCTACTAAAATCTAACAGTGATGACATAATGAGGTTTCATCACTTCTTTTCATTTCACATACTTTTCATTTTGATTGCCTTTATTGAGCGGCACTTGATGGACATTTAATACACTTGTGTTATTGTCTCATGGGTAGCCTTATCATCTACCACTTACAAAAGCTACCCCAACTTCTTTGCTGAAGTTACCTGTAATTTACTGGTGTTTGTGGTAATTTACCAAAGAAAATATTTTTTTGAAAAAGAAAAGAGCCTCTGTGCTACTTTCCACAAAGATATATAGCTCTTCAGCATGGTGACTTAAGTATCAGGACGGAATTGAGGTTTGAATCCCAAGGTTTAGTTCTTACATGGTGTAGTTGTTAGGAAACCTTTACCTTGAGAAAGAACTGGAAAGAAAATATAAACTTGTGATGCAAGTGTTTCAGTATTACAAAAATATGACAGGCCATAACTGAATTCTTAATATGATCTCATGGACAATGTTGCTGACTGTCTGAAAAACGTATTTTAAAAATCGCTTATTGATATTATGGGATTTATAGAATTTAAAACAATAGACTGGAAAAATATACAACCAGGTTTTCACAGCCCTTTTCATTTTAGCTTTTCACAGAACTTTTTGAACACTACTGAACCAGGCTTCAGAGCACATCCCTGAGGTATGCAATACCAAGAAAAAATAGTTCTTGAACTGACACTAGTGGAAAATAATGTAATTATGAAAGACAACAAATTACTAGCAGTACAGGAGAATAGATGTCCATGCTCTCTGTGTCTGTCCCAGAGAGTCATTGCAGTGTCAGGATGTTCTTTTGTCTGCTAGAAACATATCAGAGCTTTTGTCAATGCTAAATGTGAGTTGCCACAAAGTGAGAGGATACCACAAATCTAGACCAATTACTGTTTCAGATCAAAGCAAAGGTCTATTTTCTACTGATGCTTCAACACGTCAGCATGATTTATAAGGCCTGGCTAAAGCAGAATGGAGAATATGAGGAGGGCTGCTTGCCTTATACAAAGACATTTAATGTAGAAATTTGAAAAAGAAAATTAAAAAATGTTGTTTGCATTTCTGAGCACTGAGCACTGAGGCTGTAAACCTCACCCACTCTTTTAGGCAATTTGAATGGCTATCATGCTATTATAGTGCAACCTGGGAAAGTTTTAACCCTGTAAAATTTAGAAAGCTATCCACTGCCCCCCATAAATTACTTTCAAGTTTGGAGGTCTACTAGACTATGTAATGTGGCCTGCAAAGTACAATCTGTATTTCCCCTGCGTCACTCTGAAGATTTTCCCTGAAATCAACCAGGTCACCTGGTACTGTGAAATATGCAGTCTCTCCTTGTGTCCCACCTCTCCAGGGCACTAGTACTCCTTTTATTCAAGTCTTAAAGAAGAACACCCTTATATTAAATAGTCTTAAAACTGGGCAAGGGGCAGTGATTTCTTCACAAGCTTGCTAGCTTAGTCAGATGGAACTTATATCACGAGTTTGTACTGGTTCCAGGGCATCATTTTCAGGGTGTCCTGGAGCTGGTCGGTAAAGAATGTATTGTTATTCTGTAAGCTTTCAACTCTGTGGACAAGAAACTATAAGACACATATTTCATGTGGAAATGGTCAGTCAGCTAATTCTTTCTCCACAGAAATCATAGACATTGCTTCTATTTCATCCTTGCATCTCTTTTGTATCCCTGTATCCCTCTTGCAACCAGAGCAGGCAAAGATGCCAAAGAGGGACTGCACATCTGTCCATACTTCAATGGATAGAAGTGGAAAGTTTTGTCCTCTTCATCACTTATGAGTCATAAATAGCATTAAATTTGCTTAGACTACACATCATATGTATGGTTTTTCTATCTATGCAATGACCAAAAAGGTCAATCATCTGGAATTGGATGTTTCCAGTTCACTTTGTGTTCTGTAATTTTCTGTTAAATCCAAAATATCTGGGAAGGACTTTTCCAATCATGTAACCTCCTTACAAGGAATTAAAAAAAAAAAAAAAAGCCTCAGGCAGCTGTTTATTAGCAGAGATTCCAAAGCTAATCTACTAAAAAGGCAGAGGGGGAGAGGAGGAATAAAATGATGCAGGATGATTCGCTGAACCTATTTCTATGGTTTAGGTTTGTAGTGCCAGAACTAAAATAACAGTGGTCAAAGATCCTCAGACAGAATGTTTATTCTAAATTACTGGTGTCTGGTAGATTCCAAGTTAAATTACTTTTGGGGCATTGCAAAATGAAATGTTTATTTTAATGCTGTAGTTATCTCCCTGCACTCCCATCCCTCCTGAAAGTGTGAAACTGGAAAGGAAAAAAAAATTGTCAGCTCTAACTATATTTTTTCAGCTGGACATTGTGCATACTTGTGGAATGTATCTGCACAAATACCATACTTCTTTTACATTCGGGAAGTGATATTTCAGAACAAGCTCTTGTAAAACAATACTCCATTTTCTGTGGTTTGGGGAGAAGCCAACATAAAATTTAGATTTCTTCCTTTTTCATACACGAACTCTATAATAAACAAAACTAACTCCATAAAGCAGATTTACAATGCTGCCATTGTGTGGGGTTCAGCACAACTACAAAATATTACATTGCACGAAATTAATGCTGCTGAAAATATATGTTGCCAGCAGCTTGGATAATTACAAGGAAAGGCCGTTAGTAATGAATTCCTTTTACTCAGAATTCAAATCTCAGGACTGAATGTTGCCCATTATTGCAGTTCAAAGGCAACTATCTCTAGAATTGTTCTTTTAATGTTTGCTCGATGGTTTTAGTTGTTCTTTTCTTGTAGGCACACAATTGCTGTCTTGATCTTTGTGATAAAAAGAGCTACATTGAAGCTTTGTAGTGAATCCAGTTGGCTTGGTAATGTGCCCGTAGTCAGAATTCCAAAGTGGGAAGACAAAAGCTTAGAAAATATAAGGCTGAGAGCTGTTTGTTCAGGGCTGTGGGAATCTAACACAGACCTACCAAACCAATGAGTTCTCTCCATTACGTCCACATTCATAAAGTAACTATCCAATTCTACGCTCTTTTGTCTTTTCCCAAACCAGAGTTTTAACCACACTTTAAACAAATGTGGCAACTTCTTTGTAGCTCCACTCCTACCAAAATTCCCAGCGTGCTGTAATTCTTTCCCTTCACGTTAAAGCTCCATTAGCTTAGCTCTTTCAAAGTTGCATTTATTTCCCTAAATAACTACGCATCAACAGAAAGGGTTTTGCTTAAACAGACAAAAGCAAAAGCTGCTTTTAAAAACAAGTGTCAGCTTTCACAGGGTCACAAATTACATTCCAAAGATATTTTATAAGGCTTTCCAAAAATAAAATTAGAAAGCATGTCTGTCATTTATATCTTAATTGAAAACATGGGATTCTAGGTTGTATCTGAGTAATCTGTTGCATCTGTAGATCTCAAAGGACTTTGTAAAATGCTCTGTAAAAGCTGAGGCACAGAGGCTAAGGCACAGAGATCATGTTCCAAGTCAGACAGCATGAGGAACAAAGCATGGGGCTGGCAACAGCAGCTCCACTGTATGTCTTGCTACACTGCTACACTGAAATGCAAAACAGGAGCAAAGGAGCTAGCAGAAGGATGGAGAGGGAGGAAGAGTGAGTGAGTCTTGGCTACCTTCTCAGCAGCTGGAGCAGCAGCTCATTGCTGGTGGCCTTCCATAAGTGCAACAGCAGCTGACTTGAATGACAGAATGACAGCTAGAGCAAATGTGTGGCTGTCATTCCAGATGAATGATATTTGGCTGGGGCATTGTGGCAAGATTTACACCTAAGAGAACCTTCGGAAAATATGCAAGAAACCAATGCTATATAAGTCCACTGAGCTGAGATAAACTCAGAGGGGTCAGCCAAACCAAGAAAGCATTAGTTATATTGTTTCAGAGGAGAGGCTAGCTGCCCTTCTCAAGATGTCCAGAAGATTGACAGCCAGACGTGCTTTGGCAAAGGCAAGAGGTTACCAGTTCCTCAAGCCACATTAAAAAGTACTGTGGGACCAAACCTTCCCAGAAACAGGTGTTGGCCATGGCTCAGGCATGAAATGTAGAGGTATCTTAAATTCTCTCTCCCTTCACTTCTTCCCTGAGGCATAGGACAGGGTGGGGACCTTGAAGGTTACCTCAAAATTAGATGGCAAGGTTAGCATCTCCTGGTGCCTTTGTTCTTTTTCTTTCCTTTCTTGAAACCAAACATAAGTCAACACATCAATCACAAAGTAATACAGTTGATTAAAAAGACACAGGTGAGATAGGAGAGAGGGGCAATGGTGACAGCTTGTTCCCCAGACAGATGATAGGATATTTTGCTTCAGAACACAGAGCTGTTGTGGCTTACGACACCTTTCTGCTTGCAGAGGCGTTTCTGGACCAACTCTTGCGTTGGTGGCCTGTGCAGCTGCTCAGCCCAAAACTCATTCACATTACTCTTCGTGCCGTTGTAGGTGGTCAGTGAGTGGGTAGGCATGCACAACGTCGTGGGCACAAATAGGAATTAGCTGGCTGTCCTCACAAAGCCTGCATGGTCAGTGCCCTTGCATTTGCACCACTTAAGACTATGACCAGGCTGTATATTAGGCCCAGGGCTTCAGCACCCGGAGTTGACTGCTGACCTTGCGGGTTGAACAGTAACAAGTTGCAGATTGCCGTCCGGATCACGTCACTAGCTGACAAAGGGAACTCAGGACTGGCCTTAGTCAAACAACAAGAATGATCAGGTAGAATCCATTATCAAAACATCTCCTGCTAATTCCTTTCATTTAGGGTGAAATGGAAAGGTGTCCCATCTTCTATCTGTAGAACCAGATCCCTGGCCAAGGGGATAGCTGCCGGTCTTTTAACAGCACTTCTGCTTTAATTCACTAGGAGGTAATCCTAAAAAACCCTAATGCTCAAGAAACTTTTTATGTTGAGATAAGTCCTGATTGCTATGAAGATAGCAGCTACCATAGCTTTCAAGGAAAGCTGTTTCCCTAGCAGTGTGGGGACTTTTCTGTCGGGAATTAAATGGCTGGGTAATCCCACTAAAGAATATAAGGAACAATATTGTCACAGTGAGTGACATCGGGAGGAGATCTTTGAATCTGACAAGACTTTTCTCCTGCTGCTCTTCTCGATTTACAGCTTCTGTATGGAGCAAAAGCTTGGTGTTGTGTACTGAAACTGAAATAGCAAGGAGAATGGCTGAATGGAGGCACTTATTAATTTTGCATTAAACAACTCACCTGGTATCTCATGGGGAGTTAATTGTCATTGAAAATGCTATTTCATGGCTATTCAATGAGCTATATAAAAATCTCCTTAAGGAGTCTACTAATAAGAAATAACTTTTCCTCTTCAGTTCAAATATCTTGAACCTGGTTTATGAATGACCTGAAATCTTAGTTTGCACTCTATCTACTTTTTATTTCAAATAGTTTCAGTAGCTTCACTTCTACCATCCAGACATGCGCAAAATGAATGACCCTGGTGTTTTGTTTTGTTTTTTTTTCCAGTTCTGAAAACCTGGTTCAGTCTCTATGTGATTAAAAACAAATTTAAAAAAATCTCGATTAGTACTCTCTGACACTTCAGTTGGTTAAACAGCCTTAAAAAAGTGACCAAAATGATGGGTTTTACTCAGACGAGAATTCTATTTTCTGCATTAAAATTAAAATATAATTTCATGTTCAATACCTTCTTTGCTGGATATTTATTTATCTAATGTTACCTTTCTAAGTTTTACAAAAAGCAGGCCATTTTATTTCTCATATGAATTAGTTTAACTGCACTTAGCAAGTGGGCAACATACATGTCATTTACACTTCTCTTATTGCTGCTTCTTGCCTTCACTACTTACAGGCACCCCTGAAAACATGTCAGGTGTAAGAAGCTTCTCATTAGATATGTTTATTTTTAACAAACACTTGTGCAATTTCATTATAATTTTCTGCAATACATCATCCTAAGTTTTATGATCTGTTTCTACCTCAACTAATTTCTTCCTTTCTTTCAACTTATATGAACTTTCTCACAGTCATAAACAGTTGCCATCTCTCTCCACCTCAACTACAACATATTCCTATTGCATTATAGTCAGGGTTCAAGAAGTATTTAGAGTTAATTTGTCAAAAGGACAGATCCCCATACATGCCATGTTGAAGTGACTCAGACATGACATCCCTTGTTACTCTCCAGCTGTCTTAATGAAGGTGCCTTGTAATGGTCTTGTTTAATTCCCCATAGTTTCTTTGCAGCACTTATCTAGTGCTATCCTCCCTTGTTCACACATACAATTCTGAATAAATTCTATGAAAAATTCAGAGTACACATGTACCCATGAAACTCTCCAAGAGTTAGTTTGAAAGCTGTCTAGAATTTCTTGCATATCTTCTGCTTCTGGTTAGGAACACATGTGATGGGGTTACATCCTCAAGTCCAGCCTGTTACCTTTTTTATAATTTCCCCTCTTCCTTGATTTCTTCCACAAAATTTATCAATCTCTTTAACTTTCTTGATCCTACAACTTGTTTTGGAAGGCTGTACCAGTTTGGCAAACTAATAAAAGGGGTAGGTAAGATTATCCATCTTTTGATAATAAGTATAATTTTCTAAACAAAGAAAGATACTGGATAATCCAGCAGGAAGTAATTTGAAAATCACAGTGTGAATTTGCCTCGTTCTTACTTACCTTTGTGACTTCAACTATTCCTTCCTCCAGAATTTGTTCTAAGGCTTTGCATGTTCCTGAGATTTATTCTTGCCTTGATCACTCTCCTTAAATGCAAGTAGTTAATTTGCATTTTGTGTGCCAACCATCACTCAAGTTGGTTAATTTTAAAAAACACTTAGTAATGGACCTGCAGCTTCCTAGGCAGGATCTCTCAAGACTCAGGGTGGAGAGTATTTAGCCCATCTATCTTAAGAGCTCTGAGAGTAAAGATGACTCCAATCTTATAGCTGTGAGACTTGCTTCCATGTGATGAAACAAAAACTCTTACTCAACTCAAATATTTTTTGAGAAATTGTTTTTACCTTCAAAAATTTATTGTTCTTTGAATTAACACAAAACATCACGTCTTGATTTTTCATGATCAAACTAAAGAATCAATTATTCACTGAGATTTCATTTGAATCAGATAAATGCAAAATCTGGTTCTCATTTATGAGTGCAACATAAATAAAATTATCTTTATAATTTGCTTCCCAGTTTATGGTATATGGCTGTAAGCATACATAGCTGCGTAATATAAAATGATTTTTAGAAATAATATTTTTCTGTTAAAACTGATTTAAGGTGGTCTTTCAAAAAGAAAGGTGACATTTGTCTATCATTCCTTACCTTAATTGACCCTAGAAATATTTAACTGCCAAGGACCTCTCTGTTTCTATAAAGATAAATTACTAAAAAAAGAAAATCTAGTTCTTACCGTTCCCTTGTTTCCCTACAGGATTTTGTTACTAAAAGGAGGACTGATACCTGAGATGACATTTTATCTGTTCCCAGCTGAGATTACTGAGAATGGTGACGCTTGGACTGCTGCAGGCTGAGGTCATCAGTCCTTTGGGATTCATCTCCTATTACCTTATTGGTATAAAATATTGTTTAGAAATCAGTTCAGGTGACTTATTATACAAGAACATCTTTAATGTTTCCCCCCCTGAAGATCTGTAACAGTTCTCATTCCCACTACTCTCTCTTTATCATTTGTGACTTTGCAACTACATCCCTGTGTAAACCACTTCGTCCAAAGCATCTAACACCCAAGTAGTGAACAAGGAATCCAGGAATAGCATGCTATGACTATTACATGGGAGGAGAAAGCAAAATCTGGAATAAAGACTCCTTTTACAGATCAAGGTTGTAGGTCCCAATAGCATGCCTTTTCTGCAATGTCCTGGTCAAGCTGCACTGCTTGGAAGTGTGTTCCATGTACTCTTTGTGAGTGTTTTTAACACAGATATTAAATTTTACTTCAAATGATGTGAGATAGTATATTTTAGTATTTAGGCTAGTGTGCATTTAAAAACAACAACAAACCAACCTAAAAAAGACAATACCACAAATCCAAATACAATACACAGGGCATGGTCATGTTTGTCTTCTAAAAAGCTTTTAAGACATCATTAATTAATGGGCCATTTCAGATGTTAACAACCAAGTTACTTTAAGGTGCTTATAGTATATAAGCATATGAAGATTAAGAGTGCTATACTTTGTTTTCTGAATAGCAAAATGTGAAGTAATTCAAGCAGGAAGATTCTGGGGTAAAGAACCGGTTGCATTGCAGCTGAAATAATGTTCTGCCTTTAAAGAGAGAAATAAAAAATATAATTCACTCTCTTCATACCGAACCATTGTTATATGCTTCTAGAAAAAACAAGTATGCATACTTATTAACATCTTCAAATTCAAATTTTTAATTGAATAGAAACTGTGCCTCTGACTGCATCTGTTTCTGTCAAACACACAGATACTTCTCTTTATAATGCCCTTCCTCCACCAGGGATCCCTGAGCTAATTCATGACACTTGACATTAATCACATGCACAGATCAACAAAGACTTTGCTTTCATATAAAACTAATTTAGAACATATTTCTAAATTGCTGCTTGTTATTGCAGTCAATTTAATTAGCTAGTTAATGACAATATCTGTTCATAATCCAAGTAGTCAAAAATACCAAGTTCAGTAATTAGACCATATAATTCCTTAACAACTCAATTTTATAATGGAAAAGTGCTGTGCTTTAAGTCAATTTGCTTCTAATACTCTCCTATATTCAAAATTAGAAATTCCTTAGTGTATTCTTTTGACATTCAAAGCTTGAGAGGGAATATTTGGGTTAGAAAGCTCAGCTCCCCTCTGTATTCCACATTAAATTGCATGTAAGTTATATTGCATTTTCTACCATTTGCTCAGACCTTACTGAGTGTATCCTATTTATCTAAATACTGTGCTGAAGAATCTACTTTAAAACAATTGAAAAAAATTAATCTTTGTTAGACAACTATAATGATAAAATAATTACAGAGTACTGTAGCAAGTATTATTTGACCTTATTATCAACACAGACATTGAACATTATTTCAATCGATGTGACAAAGGAAAGCATAGTTTAGCATTTAAGACTGTTTTAAAAAATCCCCCACAAACCTAAGACAGTACCACAAATCCAAACTGACACTTATAGTAACCCATGGCAATAAAAAAAATCCTGTCAAAAAAGCATTAGAATAAGCTAATTTCATTTCTCCCAGCTGCCTGCCTTTCAATTCTTTATCCCTGCTATCAGGTTTGAATAAATTTCATCTCTCACACTACAAGTAATGAGCAGGCAATGACTTATGAAGCAAAGAGACCAAGTTGAGACAGAATTAGAATACAATTTTAATGAGACAGAGCTGAGAAAGTGGAAGTGTTACTCTTTTGACAGACTTGGCAAAATACCCAACATTATTTCAAATGCTCTTTCCTCTCTGTAGAGAAACTGTCATTTTTAAAAAAATGGGAATACTCAGGAGAATACTTTTAGGGGTATATTGTTAATGTAATTTAAGTGAAGAAGTAGTTATTAAAGAATTTGCTTTATAGAAGACCAGATAGGACTTGAATTAAATGCACTAGAAGCTACCCTGGATGACAGACGAACAGAGGAACTTGATGCTCTGCTCTGCTGGTACCCTAACTTTGTCTAAGTCTTATGAACGTATCCTTTGTGCTCTCCCTTCAAGTGGTACTTAAAAAAAAAATCTCCCAAATGGCTTTGTTACTGGAACAAGTTGAAAGAATAGTAACTAGAATATACAAGTACTACTTTGTTTCCTAAGTACCCCTACCTGAAATCTTCAGTTCTCACATTTGCCTGCTCCATACTTCTCTCTTTGAGTAAGCTACAAAACAAGTTTAGAGTACAGGCTAAGCCTGCATGATTCAGGGATCTAAGACTCTGTCTATACTGCTTTTTCCTGACAAACCTGAAATCATCCTGGTTATACTCCAAGCTAGCTGGAGGTAAGCCAGGTCTGATCCAAAAATTGTGTAGCTACTTTAGTGCCTCTTAGTAGGGCTTATTATCTTGGGCTCAATGCCATGCTAATGTGGTTACACAGCTTCTAGTCTGGACTAAGTTCAGGTCCAGTTGGTTTGGAGTTGGTTCTCATTTGCCTGCCTTCAGCTGTGTAGATATGGACTGACAAAACCAAGCTTTGTCACTTTTTAGCATACAAACCCAGTTCATTCTCACTTGAAAAGAATGAAATTTTTTTTTTAAGTATATTAAAATTCTTACGTAAAGTTACTGAAACAAATGAGCAAGTCAGACTATGTAAAAGGGTGCATAGAAAGGGGTAACAGGAAAAAAAAATCCAGTCCCAATCTCAAATTACACACAAATATAAATTATCACATCTAGTATTATTAATCAAAGGAGGGCACATAGTTTCCCCATAGAAAAATTAAGAATTTCACAGACTCAGGCAAAACATGATTCAATATTTCTGATAAACAGTTAGTTCAGGTACTCCATACCCAAAATTCACAGTGTTAAAAGAGAAGACTACATTGAACATGCTGTTGTATGAAGCAAAAATTCTGGAGTATAACTATACAAATTTAAGTCCTTTTCCTTTTTGGACTCTCTTTCAAAATGGCATTACCACTTCTCATTTCTATTTGTTTACCTGAAATCAGTCCAACTTTTCAAATAGGTAAGTATTGACCAATATCCTGTTGATGCTGAAGAAGTTTTATTTCATGATTCCATAGAGTGTCAAACAAGTTAATAAGAAGGCTATAGCAGTCATCTGCCTCACTCAGTCTTACTGGAAGGCTTTAGACTGGGTTGAGTGTGTATTCTTGAAAAGGTAACGCATTGTATGGGGTAAGTCAATAATTTTCTTTTATGTGGGTACTCAATTAAAGCCATGTCACTTTTTCAGTTTTTCCATTAAACCTCCTTCCCAAATGAAATCTCTGCCTTCATGATTTCAGCTACTTGGAGCAAAGATACCTTCTCATTTTGCCCTTGTGTTTTCAGAACTTGCTCTAGGTACAGTGATCCATGTACTAAGACTTCACATCTCAAAATCTTAAAGACAGTGCATTTATTTTTGCTGAAGAAAACCAAGGAGAATACTGAAACCAGACAGCGTGAAAGGAAAATACACTCCATATTAAAACAGTAGAGATTTGCTTCACAGGATTATTTATCTTTGCTACAGTAATCTTTATGCTTAGTAAATTGTATCCACAGATATTATATTGGCAGTGAATGGGCTAATGCAGGGTATGATTTGAAGGGAACTGTTCTCTGGCACTAGAGAAGGGAGGCTACATCTCACCTGATAGATTAGGTCATGAGTGGTCATTTAGCAGACAGACTCTTTCAAACTGCTCACTCCAGAGAAGAGAAACACATTTTATTTAAGTTGTCAGTAACCCTTATAGCCAGCTGGTCAATTAGATCAGCCCTGAGAAGACAATTATCTTTGCTGTACATAGTGCCTAGCTCCCTTTCTCTAGGAGATCTTGATTCTGCCTTGAATGAAATCAGCACAGCAAATGATCTAATCCGGATTAAGAAAAATCTGAGGGAGACAGTAGCTCACACAGCTGCAACACCCTAGACATTAGGTTTTCTGGTGGCCGTCCACTGAGATCGGTGGTTAAGTATGTCTTACTGCACCCGGAAAACCAAATTAAAAGTCAAAACCAGTGGCATGTTTGTTCCATGTATTCCCATAATTTGTTCAACCTTATCCTGCCATGATGTTCTTACCTTGCAAGAGGGATCAGTCCTGCCAGCCAAGCAGACCCAGTGTGGTTTGATGTCTGATGTGACAGAGGAACAGTAAGGCACATATTGTCCCAGGGCATTTGCCCCTTAAGGCAAAACACTTTCTTAATCTTAGCCGTAGGATTATGGAACACTCAAAAAAAAAAACCTAAATAATAAAAGGTAAACAGATTAGGGGAAAAAAAAGAAGCAAACTCATCTTCCAGGAAGTCTGCTGCCTTTAGAACCTAGAAATTAGGTGCTTATGACTCATTTTCTTTATTAACCCTGAGGTTACCTGATTATATGTCCATGTCTTTAGACGATTCTGAAGTTTGTAATAATTCCTCAGCCTCCTTCCAAGCACACACTGACATGTGCTGTTACAAGGCATTCCTGGTAAAAATCTACTGAAACAGCCATCCCATGGTGAGTCGTAGCCAGGAAAATGTGGGCAATGATCCTTTAGAACTGTTCATCAGGTGAGGTGGTTATATCACAACCTTGAAGTCATATGCTTCTAGGGTACCTTGTGGTGACACTGCCAGGGAGCTGAGACGCTGCCTGGGTACAGAATGCATCACGATATCTTGACCAAGACACCGGATCCCCAGGTAAATAGAAGAAGGCCCCCCAAAAGATCCAGTGAAATTATACTTCATTTATTTTGAGAAGGCGATGCAATGTTTAGAATATAAAGTAAACAAAAAAACAAACAAACACACTCCCTATATCAAACAAAATAAATTCACAAATCCCCAGATATTAAGTTTAGCTGTTATTTCTGTAGTATTCTGTTTTCTATTCATAATTATTCAATCTCTTGCAGTACTTAACAAAGTTAATGTAGCTAAGAATATCCTATCATCACTGGAAAAACTGTTTGATGAGAAGTTCTACCCCGCAATATCAGAGGGCATGTCCGTGTGTCTGCAGCTTTCAGTAATAATAAAAAGCAACATTTTTTAAATGACAGATTATCTTCTATTCTTTCAAACTTTCTTTCCCCTTCCTAAGGATCTTGCAGTTGTGATTCATATCCATATCCAAAGCTGAAAAATACTGAATTTGCAAGGAAGAACTATGAGAAACTGAGAGAGGACAAGAGAAGGTTTTATACAAAATAAAAGGGCAACTCACAAAGTATTTTCTACTCTTGCTTAACAGAGCTGTTGGTTGCCTTTCAAGGACATTTCCACAGCCTAAGGTTTTTCTTCATTTTACACAAATATAACTCAATCAGATATAACCGTATGAAGGGAAGTTTAAGAACAAGGAGAAAATTAGAAATACAAGCAGTTTTCACTGCATTACTGTATTTTTCTTTATTAATCCACTAAAAAGAAAAGCAAACAAACATTACTTGCTTCCCACATTTACACAGGCAAACCACTTGTCAATTGGCTTGATGTTCATGAGGTGAGAGTATAACAACAGCAAAGTAATCCTGCATGTGCTAATCAAACTTTTAACTAAAAACTAACAGCAGTAGAGCACCACATCACCACTAAATAAGAAAATGCCCTGAAATCGTAAGGCAGTTTCTCTTCTCTCTTTCTTTGCCCTACCCCACTGCTTCTGCTTTTCCTTTAGTGATTGCTTCCCGTCCATTTTTCCAGTGTGTAAAACATCTGTGATTTGCTGCAAGGATTGTCTATTTATATTGAGAGCCACACAGCAGGTGCCACTCAAAAAAAAAAGAAAAAAAAAGAAAAAAAAAAGAAAAAAAAAAAAAGAAGAAAAAAAGCCCAAGCAGGAACCCATGAGTGTTATCCCATGACCCTGAAGGGTCATTTTACTTGTTATTGCACAATGCATGTGGGAAGGAGGTTTCCTATGAAAAGGTTGCGTATAGCCAGCAAGCAAGATACGACAACTTCCCTTTATCACAGGAAAATGCAGGTTTATAAAATACTCTTCTCCCTGAAACAAAAATCTTTATGAATAAATGATTATGTTGAATCGAGAAATAGGTTGTGTTTCTTCAAAAGATAGTGTGCATTTTTAAGTAGGGATTATGAGTTGTAAAATCTTTTCCATAGTTATCATGTGAGCACAAGCTCATTCTCATGACTTTCATGCTTAATATCAGCACAGCAGTCTGAGCATAGTATTTCCCAACCAAAATGAAAATGAAACAATTTCATTTGGAGGAAGTGTATCTGATAACCACAAGAATTCTTAATGCAGTTTATTTAGCATTCCTCAACACAAAAAAAGGATTCACTGTAACTTCCCATAAACACCCTGTTCTTTAAACATAATTTTATGAATTCAATTAAGAGAATTTGTTAGATCTAATTGCAATTCAGCAATCCCCACCAGCTTTGTTTCTTCTTCTGTCATATTTATCAGGTTCATTGAAAAAAAAGCCTGAAGGAACTTCCTTAAACTGGATACTTATTTAGCTCTTTCAGGTCTGCCCTTTTCCCTTCCCCCTTCTACTGTTTCCACTGCAGCTCGTTGTGAAAACTGGAGCTGTGAAGCATGAAAGATTATGTCCTGATACAAGACAGTACTGGAATTTTAACCTTCAGTGCTAATAAGATGGGTCCTAATTGTCCTCCCAAGTGCCTGCAACAAAGTTAATTCCAGCATGCCAAAGATAACCCCTGTTGATGACCTAATTAAATTCTCGGGAAAGCTATTATTTTTAAGATAAGGTGTTTCAGCTATTGGCTATTTAAAACTGAAGTTTAAAATGCCTGTAAATGAGGCATTTGCAATTCCTGCTCCATCAGAATTTTCCATTCATGTCAGCTGTAGGTATGGAATTAGAAAAAGTGAACCTTTTACCTTAATTTAGTATGATTCACCACAAATCTATATAACAATCAAAACATTTGTCCGTTGCAAACATAGCAAGTTTTTTAAATACAGGTAATGTATATTTGTATGAATTAAATACATAACTGAACACACAGTTTCAATTTTTGTTTAAAATAAAATTAGAGAAATTAAAGATGGGAACTGTCTCTCCTCAGATCAAGTAATTGTAAAATCATTCATGTCAACTCATTAGCTATATTGAAAGCATTCCCAGACTGACCAAATCTCACTATGGTGATAGGGCATCTTACCCTTACAAATGTTGGCTAGAGTGACGCATTTAAGCCTTTGTAAAACGTGTGCAGTGTGCTTCACCTAATGTTGAACTAATATTTGGAACTAGTATTTGGAAAATTTGCAAACTGAATTGCCTAAGAGAAAAGCAATTTGTTTACAATGAGTACCTGGGTGTTAAGATAAGGAGAGGAGCCATTCCCCAGGCAAGGTAGGATTACTCTGAAGAGGTGAAGAAGAAAGAGAAAAGCCCAAGGACAGCTCTAAACAGCTTTTGGCTATCAGGCCAATGTGCCTGCTGTTAGATCAGCTGCTGACAGTGGCATGTCTCCTCCTTTGTAGTAAAGGAAACCCACACTGACATCTTAACTTGCTAAACTAGCCATGGTTGTCATTTCATGCAAGAGAAAGAGGGAATGGAAAAATGGAGAGAATATAAACAATTAAAGAGAAGGAAAAAATATCCTATAAGCACACCAAACCACTTAAGCATCCAGTTTTCTGTAAATATTGTACATTCCACTCACTTCGGGTGTTGCTGGAAATGGTCTCCATCTGGCAGGTCTTCTGTGTTTGAAGCAAAAATGCAGGGTTCCCCAAACTCATTACTAAATGGGCTTCAGATTTTTCACACTCAGACGGATGTTTTCTTTTCAATATATTCTTTACAATTCTAAGAGCCCCGAGTGTCTTTGTTTCCCTGATCCTAAAATAAGGAATTGTAAGAATGAATGCTTATATCCTATATAAAAAAGGGCGAACATTTCTCTTTTATGAACATTTCTAACATATTCAAACTGACTTTAAAATGTGCACATTTTAAAAGCAAATATGCTAATAAGCACATTACTTTGGATTGTACATGTAAATCAAGAAAGAAAGTGCTTCACCAAACTCCTTTAATTGACTCCATAAGAGGAAAGCATCTGAATGAACTCTCTTGCTTGAGTGCTAAGATCCTAGTTCAACAGGGCTAATAGGAACTAAAGACTCTCAAACATTTTAGAGATTCACATGCTTTGCAGGACCAGACTTACACAGCAAGTAGTAAGTACCACAGAGATCCTCTCCATCTTAGAAGAGACAGAGTTGTTGTCAGGTTTCATGTGCACACACTGGCCTTTCGCAATCCCTTCTTCCATAATCAAAATAATGGCTTGCAAGAGGCACTGGTTCACAAGCCATCCTTAGACGTCAGCCCTACTTGCTGTGAGTCCTGCTTCTTGTGCTTCACTGACAGCTGGTTTTTCCCCTCTAAAGGGAGGAGTTAGTGCACAAATGCTTGCAACATTGCCAGATTTGAACTCCCACTGCAAAGCTAGTGGGAATTTTGGTGCTAACAGCACCAAATAATACACTGAAGAATAAACACGTGACAAAAGAAAAAACAAGTTTTTCAGTTGTGTCTCTGATAACTGAAATATAATTAATGAAAGTAAAGGTGAGAACATTTAGATCTTTTAGCATTCTTCCTATAACACAGTTCAATTATGCAGTTTTGTGATGTTTGGCTTTCGTCAGACTCTCTTCACAGCCCTCAATTCCCACAACTTCTTCCATGAAGTGATTAAAAAACATTCTCAGAAGTGAGGCTAACGAAGCCGTAAACCGAGGCACAAAAAGGCTTCCTTTACTGAATTTGTTAAAGTCACATCAACCTGACAAGCAGAGGTCACTGAAGTTCAAACCCCAAATGTTCACATCCCCGAGGAGAATGGGACATTATTAATATTTTTGTATAGAAGAACTCCTGAGTGAAGCAGTCTCTCTCAATGATGAAATGAAAAGGGTATTCCACTGTGTACTGTGAAATATATTATATATCTTCCACATAGTTGGTTGGGGATCAACTGCCAGCTTCTTCACGGTGTGAGCTCTTGATTGAAGCGCCAGCTGTGTTCAAGGGATTGAAAGAGACCTTGAAAATGGCAAAGCAAGACCCAGCATTCAGAGCTGACAAAACAAAACTGACAAGAGAGGCAATAGCTATTCTTTCTGAGTGCTCATCATAGGAAATGTCATTGAAAAGAAAGAAGAAAGAGAAAGAGAAAAGGCGGGGGGGGAGAAATCAAACAGAGGTTTTAGTCTGAGGTTAGTATGCTATTCTGTTTTCTTACACTTTTTTTTTTTTTTCTTATTAAGAAAGAGAAATGTAACTTAAAGCTTGAAGAAAAATTAAAATGCAGGACTTGTATGAAAAAAAAAGCTTCTCTCTGTCAAAAACATTCAGGATGATTCTTGTTTGCTGCTTCTGAATTAGAATTAACTGAGGCCATGGAGCTGTGTTCGTGTAAGTCAGGTGTAAAGCCAAACAAAATCAGGCCTACTGCATTATAAAACTCAGAGAAGAATTGCATTTGTAAGGGAGCTCCGCATCCTTGTAATTCCTATTGGAAAAAAACATTCACAGTCCTGCTTTAAATATAACTCTTCACTTCTTAAAGTATGTCTGAGATACTTGTAACTCCTGGGAAGTTAAAATGGTATTTTTGGAGGGCAGGAAGTATCTAAGGTCAGTCTCCATCTGTTATGTAAAGACACACATGAAGTAAAATAGATGCTCACTTTCCGTTTACAAATACATGGTATTTTTTTCACTGTACTTTCAACTTTCAAGACTTTTAACATTTTTTTCCCCTGTAACTTTTTTTTGTGCAATCCTGTTCTTTGGCAGCCAAAGTGTTGAAATGTCAATTGGTATCCCCCGGAGACTTCATTTCCACTGTCTGACACTGCCAACATCATCATGTGGTTCAGGGTTTATCTTTCCTGCTGTGACTGAGCTGGAAAATCTAAATCAGCCCTGCACAAAAGGTTGAGCAGAGGCCAGCCATAATCACATAGAAACTATATATTTTTGACCAAAAGATAGGAGGCAGGGGGAGGGGAATCACTTAAAAAAGCTGTACAGCAAGCTAATCTCTCAGGCTGACTGCATACAGCATTCTGTTTAATAAGCAGTTTAGCAGGAAAACGTGAGAGAGAAAATGTGCTATTAGAAGGGCAGTGGTAAAGTCTTGACGAGCCAGAAGCAGATAGATTTTCAGGGGAAAAAAGATGTACAAGAGAAAGATGCAGCAGAATTAGAGAGGATATTTCAAATGATTTCGCATGACTCAGTGTCATCACTTGTCAGCCCATGTGACCAAGTGAATAAGTCGTAGACTGGGAGCTGGGGAAATTTATGTTTTATCTCTAGTTCTGCCACTGACCTAATCAACACTGGGATAAGGTTCTTCAACCCCCAAACCACCTCATATCTGTTTACTTCGCAAGCTCTTTGGAAAAGAAGCATTTTGTTTACGGCAGTTGAGCGTTTTCCCAGTCTCTTTTTAAAGAGAGTTCTAAGGAAGGCTCACCCCTAATAGAAACTATTTAATAATTATTGTACATTTCAAACACAGATTAATAGTTCCACTCTGGTACCAGGGTGACATTTTTCTGTGTTTGGTTTACAGGCCAACACCTTTAACGGCATATTTGTTCAGTGAAAGATAGAGTGCTAATCTACAGGGACTAGAAATGGCTTTGTCATTTTCTAGATGACAGCTCTTATTTTCCATTGCTTTCTGGCAGAGGAATTACCCTGAGCCTTCCATCTTTCTCAGCAAGACACTTGCTTATCTAGCTGCTGGAAACGTTTTTGTTTAAAATTCCTCTCATATAACTCTGCCACAGTTAGAAGAAAGGTTGCTTGATTTACAAAACAAGCCCATGCTGTACTATCTCTCTGATGCATCTGTTGCTAAAAACAGTCAGAAAAACAGCTGATGAACAAAATCCAGTTATTAGGCATAAGACTTTTATTTTTTTTTTAAATAAAGAAAAGCAACCACTTTTGCTAAGTGTTAAGGAACTCTTTTATGTCCTTATTTGAAAGAGAGTATAAAGGTGTCAATATTTCAAAAGAATACATGAAGATCTGGAGCTTAGGAAAATTCTGGAGTTGGTGTGACTATTCGGACTCAAGAAGATGCAGGACCTTACCTG
Source organism: Gallinago jamesoni (assembly GCA_025769975.1). Lineage (NCBI taxonomy): Eukaryota > Metazoa > Chordata > Aves > Charadriiformes > Scolopacidae > Gallinago > Gallinago jamesoni. Next base: position 61,009,601 of record JAOQGH010000019.1, on the reverse strand, counting down.
CGTCAGATGTTTCAATTATCAAGCAAAGACAGCCTAATAAAATTTTGCAAGCATATGCAAAGGCAGACTTGGATAGAATACAGGTTGGAAAGAACAATTGCGAAGATCACCCTTATGCTTGTCTAATCCTGAAGCCATTCTGTGAGTAAAAAATTAATTTACAGTGGATGTAACTGAATTCAACATGTCACTAACCTTTTCCATTTCATTCTTTTGAACCTAGATGATAGCTGATAAGGATCCTAGGAAAAAAAAAATAAAAATCTTCCTAGTCAGTTTGGGTTTTTTGTGATGTGTGTTGGTTTTAGAAAGTATGGTCTTGAATAATCCATTGTGACAACTCCTACTCAGTCACTCAGTACATGTGCTTCAGATAATGTTACCCTAGGATGACATTTACTGTAAGCTGTGGTTTGTCAATAAATCAACACAATCACTGATTTCAGAGCAAGCATTGTGGACAATGGGAAAGGCAGAATTGACTGAAAGACCAATGGATGAAAACTAGAAATTCCCAACCTTTATTTCCTTTAGTAGTGAAAGTAAAATGGGCTGAAATAGATAGAGCTGCAGTTGAGCCTAATGCACAACACCACTAATTTACGATGGGCAGAGGCATTCCTAAGGCAAAATTAGAGCTAGCTAAAAGATTCATAGTTCATTACTTCATTCTCCAAATAAATCAAAGGTAAAAAGGATTAAGTCAATCCAGAGCATTTACAATTTTGGATCTAATTATTTTTATTTTTAAAAATGCTTTTCTACTGTACAGCAAGAACTACATGCCCGCTTTATTGTCACAGAAATGCAATTTACAGCACATAACTATAACTCAGCTTTAAGTGAACAGGCTTCATGTTATTTATGTAGGAACCATAAATAGATTTCAAGGAGACGGAGCTTATTTTCACTTTCATAGAAAGGGCAACCCTTTTGATTCTGCATATTTACACACACATAGATAAAATCACACCTACATTAATTCTTGTGAAAGCAGTGAGGGTCTTTCCTTCTCCCTGCAGAACTTACTTGGGAAATATCATAGCTTCTTCCAAGGACTCCTCCTTGGTGGAGATCACATCTTGGCCCAGGTGAAATCTGTTGGTGAAACTTATTTCAGAAAATGGCAGGTACCAAAACCTTTTTCCAGAAATTCACTGGTTCAACAAAGCTATCTCTCTGTGGTGTCTTCAGCTCTAGGAAGGATTTAATGGTTGCAAAAGTCTTTCTACAACAAGGTGGGGTTAACAGTTTGATTTGGGATGTATATTGAGTCTGCCCCATTTTGCCTCTACTGGCTTTGAGGCATCAACAAGCATGCACATTTACACATTCGCTGTTACTTAAAAAAGGAAAAAAGAAAAAGGAAAACGAAAGATTGTAACCATGCTAAATCAAAATGAATTTTGACTTTTTTTGTAAGCCAGAGTGCTTGTTTTACTCCGAGTCCTACTAGAAAGCTTTAAGCTGCTCACCACACTGCCCCAGATGCATCTTTAACCCTTGCTAATTTTTCTGAGTATACCATTTTTCAAATTGTGCCTTGAAATGTACTGTTCACCTTCTTTTTGGTGTATTTCTTCAACACAGTATTTTACTTTAACAGTTGTGATTAACCAACTGTTTTTCAAAGCATTGTTCAGTTTCAACATAAGGAAAAACCAAGAACAAAAGGTACGTTAACACAACCCACAAGCCTTTTGTAGACCTTTACAACCGCTAACTGCTCAGCATGTCATCTGCACAGGAACAAGGGAAAATTTAGCTGTTCAGTCAGATTTCCAAGCAGCGTAAATTTACAAGGGCAATTCGTGTATCTCAATAGCTTTCCACTTAACTGATAGGAGGTTCAGTCTCCAGATGGCAATTTTTTTCTTTCGCTCTTTTCAGTTTGCTCTGGGCTGCCCTTCACCTCACCAATCAACACTGTTCCCCATGTATCTGCAGACAATCTGCTTGGCTATTTCAGTCACAACAGAGCATCCACAGCCCAACTAGAATCTCCACCATCACAAACCTACAGTTGTTCAAGAGAGAGTGACCCAGTTCCTGTGGCATATTAAGAACACCACTCTCTGAGAATCTGCCATTTTTTTCAGAGATTTAGTTACATCCATGATAAGGAGCAATAATGAAATTTTAAAAAACACCTTAACAGGACTGACAGTTGCTCTTTGTTTTATAATTGCTAGCATGGCTAGCTCAAAACACGTCCATCAGCTCTTACTCAGCAACTAATTTTTGGACCAACAGGGCCTCCTTTACTTGGGCAGTCTGACTGTAAGTGTACCAGGACAACATTTTTATATGAATATCTGCTCTCTTATGAAAAAGTTCTGGAGACACCCCAGGTTATCGCCTGCAGAGTAAAGAAGTCTCATCATACCTTTCTCCTAGTTATACCAGAACTGCTGATTGATGTTAATTGCTTCACCTGTAACCCCTCTGAACATATCCCATCTTCTTTGCAAAAAGAAGAACATGTCACTGAAATTTCTGCCCCAAATTCATAGAATTTTTAACCTGTGTTCCTCAATAGCAGCTTATTATGAGTGGTGGAAGAACTGTTCTACACAGACAGGCTCCAGGAGAAAAGAATATAAGCAAGGAAATGGGGTTTTCTGATTTACCTGAAAATCTCAGTTCAACTGCAAATCATAAGTGCTTTACTGATTAGGAATAGGATTAGGATTAAGATCTGCCAGTTATCATGTTTGAGTTTGTGTACTTCTGCAGGTTTTCTCTGTTCTAAAATTGATAATAGTGTCATATTTCACAAACACAGATCAGATCTGTGAGAAAAACAGTCTTTCCTTTTAGAAAGTACCTACTCAGACATGAAAGCAGTTGTTCATTTGATACCATGCGCTATAGTAGAATGCACCTGGACTCTCCTGAGAAAACAGTTTCACGAGACCGTCTGCTGGAATTTGTAGATCTTAGAGGTTCTGAAAACCAGCCTTAAATATGTCTGTAAATGCACACTGACTGACATAGATTTCCTTTGAACCCTGCTATCTGCAGTTGAAAATCACAAGAAAGTCTATTTTTTTATCTAGCAGTACCTGATATACACTTGAATTTATTTGTTTTATACGGACATGCATTTGTGGTTAGTGTCTATGTTCATCTAAATTCAATTTTAAGTAACCTACTTTAGCATAGGCCAACTTTAGGCAGAAAAAGAAAGGGATGGGATGTCTGGAGCCGTTTTTCTGTGTGACCCTTTATTTTCTTTCTTTTTTTTCTCTTTCTTTCTCCTCTTCCCCCAGCCCAGTTTTCAGTATCATTGAAATGGAAAATGGAAAAGAGAGGGGGTGGAGAGGTTTCATACAAGTTTAGGTAGACAGACCCTGTAGGCAATCCTGACAATTCCTCCTTTATCCTTATTGAAGGTGAATTCTCTCTCACAATTGCCCTCCTAATAAGTCCCAGCTGGTTTTAATGACAGGATTTATAGGGTGTTTCTAGGCTGTTGTGAATTGCATCCAACAGACCCCTGTAGAAATTGTATCCTGCATGATAAGATCATTTTCACCAGGGCCATGAGTGCTGGGGTATCACATAACAGGGGCTATCTTTTTCAAACTTCAAAAGAATTCTTACAAACTATGAGGGCCGCCTTATATCCCCACTCTCACCTCTCTTCTTGTGAGACAATTTCATAAATATTTATAGCCAAGGGCGTGGAAGTTACCTTACATTGCCCATCTGAGTTACAGAAGTCTTGCCTCCCTTCCCAATTACAAGGAATTTGGCAGTCTTCCAAGTTTCCTCTGTAATTGTTCTAATAGACAGAAGAATATTTGAATTTGTATTTTGCATGTACAAAGAATATGTAGTTAGTGCCTAAAAGGGTGACAAAATCAGGTGGTTGGTTTGTTTAGGAGTCTAAGACCACAAAGGGAGGTAGAGCCAACTCTGTCCTTCTCAAGCATAATATTGACACATCAGTTTAGAGTCCATTCAGCTGGGGAAGACAAGTGCTGATTAAAAACATACCTATTATCCTTGTATCAGGTCAACAGTCAAGGTCTAATGCCTTCAAAACAGACTTTACTGTCAGTGTAAGGAAACCAGCTCGTTTAAGGTGAAAAATGCAGCTGATCATTCTTTTAAGTGGTCATCTTCAGGTCCACATGTAAAACAAATGATAAAAAGCAGCAGATCATATGTTTATTTTAAATGTATCTGACGCTAAGTCAACTGGTAGGGTACTTCTACATTATGCTACTGTATATTTAAGTTAGCATATATGTTATGCTGGACTGGATGTTTCACATTATGGAAAATGAGATAAAAGAAATACTTTCAGCAAGATAGGATTAATTTTGAAAGTCATTGGGAGTACTGGAGTAATGTATCTGTAGGATAGAGCCACAGTTCATCAATGAAAGGGTAACACAAATACCTGAAAAAATTTATTTCTGTATTAGCACCTTTTTTTTTCCAGATTAGGAATAGTAATTTTACTTTTTATTTTGCATGAAACTGTACTTTTGGTTTATCTTGTTGAGTGCTATTGCCAACATGTGTCAAACCACAATTTAAATGAAACCCAAACCCAACACAATCCAAAATAACTAATGCAATCACATATGTGAATTCCCTGTAATGCCTGAGAGAATAGCTGATGTAAACTGAAGAGATTTTAGATCTGAGATAGGAAATGGAAGATGACAAAAGTCTAAATCCTTCTAGGCTTTACTACTACTGCAAAAAAAAAAAAAAAAGAGATATTTTCTTGGGATTTTTAACGATTTCTTAGTGGAAGCATACCTGATAAGCATTTTTGAAAGAAGAGAAGGAACAGTAAAATATGAAAATATGAGAGCATGCATGTCACAATAAAAATCTCCAATAACTTTTCTTTTGCACAAACATTTTGGTGTGTGTGACTTCTGAAACTCATGTGACAATCATTCTGTAAGCACTTTTATGTATATGAACTGATTCAGATCTATTTCTGAAAATAGTAAACAGTAAAGGAAATAGACAACTAAGTTTGACAGCTATGGAAATAAATTTACACAACAGAACAAGAAAAATCCTAAAGGAGAATATTGCTTTGTTTTCACATCTCATGGGTGAAATTCTGGATATCATTTTGGTCTGCTGCTTGCCTCAAAAGACATTTAGGGAGCCAGTGACAAACCACAGCATTTAGATACTTTATACATACATGCCCAGAACTATGGAAACTTAATTCTGAATTTAATGTTATTTTACATTTATATTAGTCTATCCAGTGGTGTAGTATCAATAGGAATTTACAAAGTAACTCACAAAAATTTCTTGACTTAAACAAAGCTGGATTGCACAGATCTCCTACTCCATTTTCTTGAATTAAATAGAAATTTGTAGACACTCTTTGCTTTAATTACAGTGAATTTGGTAATTTTTCAGATATATTTCTTTGAGTGGAATGGATAAATGGATAAATGGATAAATGACTAGTACAGGATGGATTTTAAGAGTCAGTGTTTTCTCTATGCTGTGGCAAGACTTGTTTGTGGCAACAAAACTGTCATCACAAACCCTACCTCAATACATCTCCAGCCTATTTGTGCTTTTGATATTGCAGAGATTACCTGCTGAGAAATCAGACTTAAAGACTCGAGAATCATCTTACATGCAAAGTGAAAGTCCAGTTTTCATTTACATGTTGGCAACAACACTGAGTACTCAGCTGCATCGCCCAGGGAACTCAGAGCAACCCAGACAATATCACAGCTGTAAACCCCCACTGTAGAGCTCCTTGCCATCAGCCAGACCTTCAGCACCTGAATAATAAGAAAGGTATTTATGAGCAAAAAGTATTTCCAAGCTGAGGATGGAGAGTAGAAGGTGAGGTGAGGTTTCCCTTCTTCATTGGATCTCCCTGATGGCTAATTCTTTGTTCCGTCAACGGAAGAAGAGATGCGTCTGTAGTGCCTATGACCTAATATACACATTTCAGCTCTCTCTGGCAGTGGTACTCCATGCTATTCACTGACACCGAATCAGTGGGGGGCACCTTTTAATGCTATTTGCTTCTGTGAAGCTTCCTGGAAGTCACCACAGACAAGTATTCCAGTAATTCAAAGGCAACTAACATCTTTCCTCAAACACTGTGGAATGTAAATAGATGCACCCTCTCTGTGAAAAAATATCTTTCTAGTGATTAATTATTTAAGTACATTATCAATTATTTAAAATATCTTACATATTAAGCTTGAATTTAGAATTTCAAAATAGCTCAGTATAAATACCAAGCCATAAATGGATAAAATCTTTCTCAAACCATGTTTGATTGCATGATTGCTGCTTCCTATATACACATGAAACACAAGTACCATACCTGCTTGCAAAGTTACAGCTGCGTGTCACTTGCAAGTATGTTGTTATAGCCCTCTATTCCTATTAATGTAGTTTTACTAATTTGAAAATGAGGTATCTTCTGAATAAAAGATAATAATTATGGTTGTTGCTCTTATAGAATCACAGGACAGCTGATGGTGGGGGGAATCTCTGAAGGTCATTTGGTCCAACCTCACTGCTCAAGCAGGGCCATATAAAGCCAGTTGCCCAGGACCATGCCTAAGGATGGGGACCACACACCTTCTCTGGGTGATCTGCTCCAGAGCTCAATTTCCCTCAGAGCAAAAAAAGTGTTCCCTGATGTCCAGAGGAAACCTCTTGTGTTTCAGTTTATGCCCATTGTCTCTCATCCTGTCATCAGGAACCACCTAAAAGAGCCTGGCTTCCTTGTACTACCATAGAATCATAGAATGCTTTGAGTTGGAAAAGACCTTTAAAGGTCATCTAGTTCAAACTCCGTGCAATGAGCAGGTAGATCTTCAACTAGATCAGGTTGCTCTGATCCCTGTTCCCAGGGATAAGACATCTACCACCTCATTGGGAAATGTGTGCCAGTGTTTCACCACACTCATTGTTAAAAACTTCTCCCTTATATCTAGTCTGAATCTACCCTCTTTTAGTTTAAAACCATTAACCCTTGTCCTATCACAACTGTCCCTTCTATAAAGGTTGACCCCATCTTTCTTATAAGACCCCTTTATATATTGAATGGCTGCAATACGGTATCCCCAGTCTGAACAACTTCAACTCTCTCTGCCTTTCTTCATAGGAGAGATGTTTCATCCCTCTGATCATTTTTGTGGTGTTCCTCTGGATCCACTTCAGCATGTCCATGTCCTTCTTGTACTGAGGTCTCAGAGCTGGGTTCAATACTTCAAGTTTGGTCTCACCAGAGTGGAGTAGAGGGGCCTCCCTGAACCTGCTGGCCATGTTTCTTTTGTGCAGCTCAGGATATAGCTGGTTTTCTGGTTGCAAATCACCTCTCTGTCCTTTAGGTGCATTAGCATAGATTCTAGGAGGATCTCTTCCATGATCTTGCCAGATCACGCACATCCATCTGGCACAGAGGTGAATCTGACAAGTCAGTAGTTCCCAGGGCCCTCCTTTCTACCCTTTTCGCAAAGGGGTGCAATGTTTCCCTCTTTTCAGTCACCATGGACCTCACCTGACTTTTCAAATATTGTGGAGAGTGGCTTGGCAACTACATCAGCCCATTAACTCAGGACTCTGGGATGCATCTTGTGAGGTCCTAGAGACTTATGGATGTTCAGGTTCCTTAGGTGGTCTCAAACTTGATCTTCTCTTACAGTGGGAGGTAACTTACTCCACTAGTTCCTGCCTTGAGGTACATCCACTGTAGAGGTGTAGAAAGAGACATTGCCAGTGAAGACTGAGGCAAAAACATTGCTCAGCCTTCTTGTCTGTTGTTACCATCATGTCCTCCTTGCAGACATTTATATGCATTGATGAGACCTGCCTGTGCCTATTCTTCTCTAGGCTGAACAGTCCCAGCTCTGTCAGCCTTTCCTCATGTAATGGCTGCTCCAGTCACTTCATCACCTTTGTGATTCTTCACTGGGCTCTCCAGTATGTCTGTGTCTCTCTTGTACTGGTGAGCTCAACAGTGGACCAGATTGTAAGTGAAGATGTCAAATAGAACTAAACCCAGTGTTGAATCCTGGAGTACATCACTGGTTATAGGCCTCCAACCGATCACCACCCTCTAAGCCAAGCCATTCAGCCAGTTTTCAATCGACCTCACCGTGTGTTCATTCAGCCAATACATCAACAGCTTCTCTATGAGGATCCTTTGGGAGACAGTGTTGAAAACCTTACTGAAGCTCAGGTTAAAAATATACATTGTTGTCCTCTCCTCTAAGAGGCCAGTCATTTCATCTTAGAAGTTTATTCATGAAGCATGACTTCCCCTTGGTGAAGCCATGCTGACCACAGCGGATGACTTTTTATCCTTAATGTGCCTGGTAATGGTTTCCAGAATGAGCTGTTTTATCACTTTCCCATGGACAGATGAGGCTAACCTGCATCCTCATTCTTGATTTTCTTGAAGATATGAGTGACATCAGTCTTCAGGTACTTCTCCCAGTCACCATGACTGATCAAAGATTTTCAAGAGTGGCCTTGCAGTGACATCTGCCAGAGTCACCTGGGGGTGCATGCCACCAGGTCTCACAGACTTATATAAGTCTAGTCTGCTTAAGCATTCCCCAACCTGATCCTTTTCCACCAAGGGTACATCTTCCTTACTCCAGACTTTCCCAGGTTCTTGGGGCCTGAGGTTCCTGGAGGATGGTCTACCTAGTAAAGACTGGGCTGCAGAAGTCATTCAGTACCTCAGCCTTTTCAGTATCCTGTGTCACCAGGTCTCCTTTCTCATTCAGTCACATTTTCCATGGCTCTCCTTTTTTTGTCTATGTTCTTACAGAAGACCTTGGATTTGACACCTCTAGCAAGATTCGATTCCAGTTGGGCTTGGGCTTTTTTAATCTTTCCCTGCATGCTCAGATCATATCTCTGTATTCCTCCCAGGTTGCCTGTCTCTGCTTCCATCTTCCTCATCCTTAGACACACGGACACATGGCAGACAGCAATGAAGACAAGTTTACACTGCATTAGAAATCACTACTAACAGAGACCAAGCCAGTAACACGATGTGGCAGTGTTGGGAAAAACCTGAGCTGTGCAGTCCCTTTTTAGGAGTTGACACTGAAATCTTCTCACTTTCTCTAATCTCATCTTGGTGATTTCTCAGATGGTAATGAAGATTTAGTGACTTGCTGAATATCACACACTGTGTAGAACAAAGGGAAAGACTCAAATTAGGACTCTTCAAGTCCCATGGCAGTGAACTTACCACAACTGGTCCTCGCATATGCTTGCACACTTATTTAAGAAGGGTTTCTTAGAGCTGCTAAGGACAATTATTTTCTTCAAGTGCACTTTCCAAAGCTAGGTAAATTATCAGCAACTAACTAAAAGCATGTTAGGAAAATAGTATTTACACAAAACCACTTTTCCCTCAACTGTATTACAATATTTTAGAATTATCTTGCTCCATTTCTTCTGCAGCCTTCACATTACAGTATCCCCACCCTAACTAAAACATTCTAGCAATGATGTGGAATGTATATTGAGAGTTCCTGCAAGGGAGAATTCTTCAGGAGTAAAACAGAGTGTTTCAAAGAGTGAGGAAAAGCAGAAAATGAAAGAAGCCACTCAAGTTCAGCCAACTTCTGACACTAAGCAAATATTTATTTACTTAATCATCTGATTCCACCCTGTTGGTTAGCATTCTTTTCATATGGGTGTCTGACTCACAACACACCTCAGCAGCCCATCAGAAGTCCAAGTCCACTGTGAAACCAAATACTGGGTTCTGTGCTTGTTTACTTTTGCAATCTTTTGCTTCAGCTCTGATATATCCTCTTGTAGCTGTCAGGAGTAAAGTCTTCTAGGTGCATTAACCACAGGAAATTAATCATTTCAGGGCATTTGAATAGTAGCAAGCAGAGAAACAGGCAGTTTAAAATAAACAGCTATACAAAGGGGAGAAAGTTTTATTTGATTTCTTTAAATTTAGCCAGTGGGGAAGGAAAAGCAAAGTCTGTGGGAGGAAAACACTTCTTTTTTTCCCATTTAAGTTACATGCCTGCCTGTAAAACAACAGAGGATTTATGTATAGACTGATAAACTTTTATACATCATGTATTTCATAAAGCTAAATGCCAGCGAGGTACAGCACTGTGGGAGTGGGCCAATGTCACGAACCATGGTCTTTCCTGTATATCGGGAGTATTTAGCAGAGAGTGTAGAAGCTACATCAGTGTTGCTTTTCTCTGTTGTCCTTTAATGTGAAATGTTTTGTTGTGTGTATGGTAAGCGGTGGCCCTTTTGAATAGCAGTTACAATCTGTTCATGAGCTTTCTTTGTATGTCATGTTCATTGAAAAACACAAAATCCACAGAACCAGTTTGAATTTTACTTTACTCTTTCTTACTTTTTAATATTTAATTGAAAATAGAAACTGGATAAAAATGGAACACTCAAGTATGAGTTCACAAAAAGCAGAACCCATGCTTTAACTAATGTATGAAAGCAACCTTCTTCTCTGCTGTGTAGTTTGGATGTTTTATTGTTCCCCTCTAAGAAGGGAATGAATTTATTTTCCTTTGGCTTTCTTGATCAGGTCATTTGATACACTTCATTTTCATTCAGCCCACTATAATTTTCAAGGTCTCAATGAGACATGGCTTCTCATGACATATCATGTCACTTCTGCAACTGGCTTAAAAGATTATTTGGTTGAAGAAGAGGGAGATTTGAAAGAGAAGAGGAAGTTGGAAGGGGACTGTACCCCCTGCCTCCTCTGAACAATACCTGGTGCTTTGAACCCTCAAGATCCTGGAATGACATCTTTTCTTACCAGCAAACATCCTTTCCCTCTCACAAGACAACCTGAACAGTCGAACATGAGGGACAATGGAAGTCAGCCAACTCTTTGTTCTCCAGATTAGTTGCCAAACACCCCATGGTGTTCAGGCAATGATATCTATACTTCTCCTTATCTTCATGCTCTTTAACTATCTGCTGTGTACACAATGGTATACACAATTTAAAATTAATCTAGATCTAGACAAAGACCTAACTAGGAAAAAGCCCATATTTTAGATGTCATATAAACCTAAAAAAACCATCACTATTAACATTTTATGGATAATTTCTAATATATTGGGTCAATATTATTAATTTAATCAGACTTTCAAGCAAAATATTTGTCATAAGTTTAGCTGACTGCAACTCAGTTACTTGGGTGAGTAATTCTTATGTTAAAGGTTTTGAATATGTATCCACACACATTCTCATATCCTTCTAGTTGTAATTTCAGCAACCTTACATTCCCAACATCAAAGAAGGGTTAAGTACCATGCTATTTAAACAAGATGGAGGCATTTGATAATGACTGAGTATGGAAAGTAAAGGAGGAGGAATTCTGGAAGGGAATGCATCTGCTATCATCAGCGCATGGGAGAGAATAACAACACCACATAAATACACTTCAATAAAAATATTGTTATCATAATATAATTAATCTCTCTGACCTTTTCTGGTTTTCACCTTAGAAAACAAGAACACCTAGGGGTGTTATTTCACCCTTTTTATTACACATTTGAGAAAGTAGCCAAGACTAGTTAGACTTAATTACACCGATTAAGGCACTTCAGATGTCAAGATTGACTAACTAATTTCAAGTGATTTGAAAGCAAATTTCTTGTTATTAGGCTTCAATTTTTGGATTGTTGCTTTTTTTTTAAAAAAAAAAAAGTGTTTAAGGTCATGAAATGGTCAGGATTGAAAGATCCATGAAATAATGTTGGGATTCCCCCTTTTTTCTCATGCTTGACTAGTTCCTTGCATTTGATTACTTTGTTGCTGTAACTAAGCAATTACATATTTCTGCAAACAAATATGCCAAGTTATTTTTAATATATCATTCTTATAAGCAAAGAAGTAGCCACTTTCCCTTCAAGAAATCCTTAAGACAAGAATCCCAACCATTTTCTTCTTGTCTACGAGCAACAAATCCAGGAGAGCACCACCCTCGGTTGGCACATCTTGAATTCGAGTAAAAAAATTGCTTCCATCAGCCTCCACAAACCTTCTGGACTGTTTGAAAGTGAGCAAATTTCAACAACATTATAGATTAATTCTACTGAATAGAAAACTTAATTAATAGCTTAAAAAAAATACTTTAAATTTCTGGCGGTCAGTCACTCCGAGCCTTAATAGCATAAATCTCCAAACATGGAACTCACACTGCCCTTAATAATGATTGAAGCATCTGTACCAATGGGTGGTTGGAATTAGGCCCAAGGACATAATTTCATTTAATTTGATTACATCCAATGATCTTGGAAAAAATAAACACATTTTTGTCTTCCTGAGGGAGCTGTTGCTTGTGTTTGTGCTTAGTACAACAAAATTCAAGCTGTCTATTCAGTAATGAACTTTTTGTAGATGTTGGTTGATAACTTGGCAATGATATGAGAAAACATGGCAAAGGGGAAAAAGGACACAAATTTATCAAGTTTCTGTTGTTGATCTCATTGGTGAACCTGAGGTCACAGCATGATATGTAAGACAGCTTTCTACAGGAGCGGGAAAATGGACAGAAATCACAGCAAGTGACAAATACTTTTTCTGAAAAGACATGTTCTTATCTCACAAACCTCTGTTGGCTGCAATATGCAAGCTATTAGGAGCTCAAAAATTCTGCTATTATTCTCATTTCAAGCTCTCATAAATCTCAAAGGTACAAAGGTTAAATTAATTGTGAAGCAGAAGGAATAAGTCTGATTTTCTCCCTACCAGGTAGGGAGACATAAAGCAGGCCCCCTCCTTTTGGGCAGTCACCATGATATAATGTATACTACATAGCAGAAACTGGCTTGTCTGCAATCCCTAGCTAGTGTTCTAAGATTGATAAACCATTACATGAATTGATTAAAAAATGTAAATACATGAGAGACAGCAATCACAAGGTAATAGGGGGAGGGGTGGGAGGACCAAGGCCATATGTTCTTCTTCTTTTCCTGCATTTGCTACTCTCATACAGAGAATTCCCTGCCTGACAGATGGAGGGAAGCATGCTTTATGCAAGGTGCAGGCTTTCTCTATGAAAGCTTAAGAGCTAGAGAACAAAGCAGAGTAATTATGAGTTCTCTGTATAAAAATCTATGACCCTTATCAGATATATTACAGATGACTTCCAGAGAACTACAGAATAAAATAAGACAATGAAAAAAATATTTCTGAGCATTACTAACAAAGTCACTTGATCATTGGCAATTTCTTATTTTAGTTTTAATAAGAAATTGGTACTAGGAAGAGAACACTCAGTAGTTCAGGAAGCTGGAAGGAAGTAACTTCAGTTTTTTTAAGAACACTGTTTTGGCAGTTTCTCTCTCACACTCTCTCTCTCTCTCTCTCTTTTTTTTTTTTTTTAACTCCAGATAGGTACAGATCTATCATTTAACATTATTTGCATGAATGTGTGGAGTTGATAGATTTAGATACTATGGATGGATGGCAGGTTTTTCTTTACCATAAATCCTGTCCCACACAAGGCAGCACGAGAGAAGCATTTTGATAGATAACACAAACTGAAGCTTTTTGATAGATCACAAACTCATTAATCACTGTCCTCTAAGTGCCATAAGAATTTAAAATGTGCCACATTAGGCTTTTGTAAAAGTTTCTCGCTCCCAAATCACAGCAGTTATTACTTCGTGCATTTTGACCATCCTGACTAGCTACTTTGGTATGAAAAAAATGACCAGTGAGGGTTAAATTTAGTGTAAGACCAAACAAGGACAAGCTTCACACTGCTATCATTAATGCTCTCTTCCTCTTCCCAGAGAACATTGGCAGACTTCCAGTTTATTAAAACAACAATCAAAAGCAGATCTCTCTGTATACACAATGAGTCAAGGATGGATCATTTACTCAAACAGAGCTGTTCGCTGAGGTATAAAAGCAAAAACGCATTTTGAGGGAAATGGTTAGTTCATGAATATTATGCAAAAAATGTTCCACAGTTGTGTCTCATACAAAAGCATTCCAATCATTTTTAAGTAAAAACAGAATACCATATTGTTTTTCTGAAAGCTCTAAGCACGAGATCAGGAATCAAAGCAACTTTAAAGGATATAATTGATAATTACTTGCACAAAGGGAGTTAGCCATTTAATGTGAAAGAAAATTTGCTTGATTGGCATATATTCTAATTAAAAAAAAGTTAATACACATCTACATGTATTTACATAGAAAAATATAAATGTAGGGAGAGCATGTGTACAATGACAGAAGCATGAAAGGCATACATTTTCATTAAAAAATAGGGATTAGAATGTTGGGTTTCTAGATTGTGAAATATCTCCTTCTAGATGACAGGTTGCAAGTTCATCTGAGGAGTCCTTTGGTTCACATCGTGCTTCAGTAAAGATGGGGGAAGGGGGAGAAAGAATGAAAGAAGCAGACACAGGGCACGGGGGAGGGGGGGCGGGTGAAGCAAAGAAAAATGGAGTTCAGAGTAAACCGAGTGGAAAACTAAATACACAGAAGGTGAAATCCTGACCCTATTGAAGTCACTGGGCACTGTGCCACCAGCTTCAAGGAAGCCAAGATTCCATCCAGAGACTGCTAAAACAAAAAGATAAAAAAAAGGCAGGAGCAGAAAACGGCATTTAAAAATACACATGCTGTCTATCGTATGTAGGTCACCTGTTGGTGGATAATCTCATTTGGGAGCGAAAGCTGTTTTCCTGTTCTCTATGCATAACACAAGCTCCTTCAGTTTAAAAAATGAAATAAATGAAATACCCCCTTTTTTTTTTTTCCAAATTCTTACCGATATACTGTAAACACTGAATAAACAGAAAAATACTGAAAAAGCTGAAACACGATTTCAAGGGGAGGGGTGAAGGGTGTTTGGAAATCTAGTTTAGTCACCTTTAAACAGGTAGAATCTCAAAAGCTCAGACTGTAGGAAAATCACACATCCCTAATAAAAGCTCTTCCGGTTCTTGAAACACCTATTTCTCAATCCATAATTTAGAAGTTAAACAGGATTACTGTGCATCCAAATGGCAGCTAAAGATATAAGGCACACAGGCTTCACACTTGAAGACTCCTCTCAGCTAGCAGAGCCTCAGGGAGAAGCGTCTGTAAAATCTGCTTTGTTTGCAGCCTGCGTTTGGTAAATCCAAATCTTTGATAATGACACAATTGTATTGAATGGTGGCTGTGAGTGAATGCTTGTTGAACTTTTAAGATATGATTCAGCACAGCACTATGAGAACAAAGCACAATAACATTAAACACCAGATGGTATTTCAAAGCCCATCAGATACACAGATTCCTTTTTCTTCCGTACAAAAGATCGGCAAGGCCTCATATCTGAAAAAAAGCCCATTAAGATAAATGGAGTTGATTTGATTTTGTCTTGCTAGGGCTATTATAAGAAAGTCATCTGAATGGGTCAAATTACAAACCGCCTCGGATCAAAGGAGAACAACTGCAGTAGCGGGTCAAATTGATCCACGCTATGTCAACTGGATCAGCATGAAACCCTAAACTGCAGTGCAAAAACTCCTTAGCGTGGGGCTTGACAATAATTAACGGAAGTAGTGCCTCTTCTGCACTGGAAGCTAGGCAGGCGTTACCCAGACAGATTCACTAGAATTATCTTGTGCAGTTTCCTGAGAAGGAGAGGTTTATGAAAGCAGCGTCAAGACCCCAGGCTCTATGGGTACAAGCATCTCTGCAGCCCAAAGCACCCGCTATCAGGGCAGATGAGGTGAACGATAATGCAATGCTACCAATCTCAGAGTTATGCTTGCTTAGGCTGCTGAGAGGCTGCTGGATGCTGATTTTGTGCCACGCTAGAGAGGACTTTCAGATTTTGAGTCACATTCAGCCCGGGAGGAGTTCCCCTGAGGTGTGAGGAATTACCCCTGTGATTTATTTGGTCTATTGGCAGCATCGCATTTGTTGACGTGTCTCAGTGATCCATTGGTGCAGTCCAGTTTGTATGCGCAACCGATGTTGGACATGCTGCATGCTAATTGGGCATGCTAGTGTTGCAGGCTGAGGGCTGCGTGTGGGTACGTGCATGTGAGCATCATTGCACTGCAGGTAGTAGAGCTTACAATGTTATATAGAGCATAAAGACAGGCTTTCTGAGCAAGAGCCGCAGTAAAAAATAAAATAAATGAAAAATTGGAAATGTTTGTGAGGAAGAGTAAAGGAGTGGAGGCATCAAAGAAGGGAAAGTTCTCGTGAATCAGCTAATTATTTGGCCAAAAACAGAAACAGTAACTTGCCTCCCCCCTCCACTGCCTATTGCTGATGGCAAAGCAACAAACAGCTAGAGACTCCACCGGTTAACAAAGGCTGCTGCTGATGAGGCAGGGACATATAAACCTGGCACCGTGTTGCCAAAAGAAGCAGCCCTCTGAGCTTCACCACAGATGTCCAAGTGTTCCCTGTTGCCTTTCTTATATGTCAGCAACAAACACTGCTGGTACGTCAAGCAAATGACTGACAGACCAACATTTTCTTGAGGGTCCAGCTGGAAATCTCCCTCGCAACAGCGTTGCAGGTTGTTGAGTCTAGAGAGGCCATGTGCTGAGGAAGTAGTTTACAGGGACCATGTATATACCCTACAGATTGCTGTTTGCCTTTTTTGTCCATTCAACACAAGTCTAATAAAACTGTAGCATGCGTCCTTCTGGCAACAGCTCAGTCACTGAATTAATTATCTCCTCCTCTAATCATTACACTGCTTAATTCTGTCAGATTGGAGCATTTTTAAGGATGCAGGAGGATGCCTGCTTTTTTGTGTTTAATTCTAGCAGAGGCTTCAGGCACCAGAAGTTTGCTGGGAGTGTCAGTGGCACAGTTTGATGCTAATAAGCAGCTTTTAGTAAGTGATGCATATTTCCTCTCAGCTGCAAACATTTGGGTTTTCTCGGGGGCTGGGTGCAGTGAAATGCTATGGCAGTTCAAACAGATGAGGGTGTCAAAATCCCCGATGATTCCTAACACTTGAACACATCACACAGGAGCAATTAAACTGACAAGGGGAAAAAAGCTCTCCTCAGTCCAGACTTACACTGTGTTCCCATTCATGGACAAATCAGCAAACATTTCAAATGCCTTGACTGAGTAATGAATGGGTTCTGGGTTAGTTACTGTGCTGACAGCAGGTTTTAAATTCTATTGAGTCAGGCAAGGGGGAAGGTGAATAGGGTAGAATTACAGGAAAGGATTAATGAGGGGTTTCTTGCTGAACATACTGTTGCAGTGTTCTCTCAGTCACTATACCAAGCAGTCACTGATTTTTGCCTTAAGGACTGTACTTTTATAACCTAAAATATGCCTCCTTAAACAAATCCACATCAGGCAATGTGTCAACACTTCATTGGTTTCAATAGAATTAGTTTCCTAAACGCTCTTTTCTGAGGCAATTTTTGTACTTGAAAATGCATTACAAGGAACATTTACTACAACTACAGTACAATGATGTATAATACGACAAACACAGTTTTAATCAGTGCAAGCTGTAACAACAAATATACTACACATATGGTCTCTCTTTCTTTCATTCCTTTTTGCTCCTCTGCAGTCACAGTAAAAACCTATACATTCATCTTTTTACAACCATTAGTTGCTACTATTAGATTTAAATATTATCTTGAAGAAAACAAAAAAGAACACTGCAGAAGATGCAGTAACAATTTTCAGATGATGACAGATGCCTGTTTATTAATGTTGTGTTCCTGTTGCTCATCATATGTACTAAAGCATGCCAAGTCATAAAATCATTTTCCTTGAACAGAGACTACGCACAAAGCCTCCACTATACATTGCGTGTGAAATCAAATGTCAGCGCTGTTTGCCAGGCTTAGTTGGGTCACATTCACTAAGGAGTCTTAGAGAGTGCCAAGGGCTGTCAAGATGCCATATCACTGGCTCTGGAGCATCCCACAGCTCAGTCAACTGCTAAAATTATGTTAGTATGGAAACAGTGATCTGAAAGACCAGGGGAAAAAAATCCCTTTTCCTTTGCCTATACTTGTCCGTTGTCCGTTTTTGGATAATTTTTTTTTCCTCCCCTCCCCCAAATAACATTCAATAGATTAGGATACATGCAACAAATTACTTAAGTTTCAGCCCTTGGTTTCTTTCATGGCTTTTGCTTTGGTTATGTATTATACTCTTATCCTAGAACTCCCAACTTCTGGCATTTTAAGTGATGCCTACTAGGAGTCTGAAGCACACTTCATCAAGGGCTGCTAATTCCTGAGATATCCTCGGTTGAGGCAATACAAATAATGAGAAAAAAGGTCTAATTTCCTTTCTTCTCACCCATAGGCTACAGGTAAATCCCCCTTCTTACTCTAAAAAAGCAGATCTTTCATACACCAGGAAGAATTTAATTCCATCAAAACAGGTACAGGTGCTGTGGTGTTGCCCAAAGCAAAATGCACAAAATGATGACATTTAGTTTGATTATGGGAAGTGTCCCTTTAGTCTAGGCATATAAAATGACATTAAAAAAACCTCTGCCTAAAGTGAATTACGTCAAAACTGTTCATCACTGTGGTCAAAATTTACAAGACTAAACTGAACACAAGAAAAGACATAATTTTACTTTTTTATTACTTTCACAAGCAGTGGAGAAGCTTAAACACATGTTTTTCATTCTTTCC
This sequence comes from Gallinago jamesoni, assembly GCA_025769975.1. NCBI lineage: Eukaryota > Metazoa > Chordata > Aves > Charadriiformes > Scolopacidae > Gallinago > Gallinago jamesoni. Next base: position 60,990,951 of record JAOQGH010000019.1, on the reverse strand, counting down.
TCTTTCCTTAGATTGTCTTGGTAGCAGCGTTTGGAAAGATCTTGAAATGTGATGTTTGCCTGTTGGCTGTCTTTTTTTTTTCTTTTTTTTTTTTTTCCTGTCTTCTACACAGAAAGAGCAGAAGGAGGAAGAACAAAAACAAATAAGCATGAAACCACATACCTGAATTTGAAGCACACCTATTCTCCACCATTCCAGAAAGTCCCCAGCTCTACAGACGTGCAAAGCTATTGACTAATCAGGCACCATGACAGTATTAGAAGTACATGTTATTAATGCTGGCCATCTTCTGCCTCCAAAGAAGACAATGATGATTCTCACTTTGGTTTCTAATTAAAGTACAGGTTGACTCTCTCATTTCAAATTCTTGCCCACCCTGATCAGTGCAATAAACTTACATGTGCACAAGAAAAGCTGCAAGCATTCTACATCTATAGACGACTTCCTTAAGGGTGGGAATCTGTGCTAATAGGTAATATTTGTACTGAAGCTGTCAAGAATTAGGTTTGTCCCCTTTGTGAAATAAAGAGGTGCTGTTCTGAATCTGGGAGGTCTGAAACTGAAAACTGAGGACTTCGTAAAGAAAACAGGTAAAGAAATATTTAACTGTATAAAAGCAGATGCACAATGTCAGATCTAAGGTCTGTCCACTGCTCTGTGTCTGACTCTCCGAAGCCAACAAGGCTGGAGAAATGAGACTGACAGACATCCTCCCTCACAAGGACTTCTTCGGAGCTGGTCTGTGCAGCCTAGGATTACCCTGGAAGGATTTTTCTTTCCTGAATTCATCTGATCACTTTTGAAGCCATTTAAGTGGAAGTGGAAAGACAGTTGGTTTGTAAAGGTGAAGTCAGGCCTGAGAGGAACAAGTAAAGCCTGAGTATAAACAGGCTACAGTAAACCACAAGTTTCTACAAAAATGAGAGTTTTCAGAGTGCTGCTAAGGACGGCATAAAGAAAACCAGCAACTTTAGGATGGTGAGTTATATCTCTAATAAAAGGGCACGTATGACAAAATCAAATGACTTGAAATGTTTCTTTTTATTCCTGTAGGGACAGGTCTAAAGAAATTATATTAAAACCCTCTCACTTATATTAATTTCTAATAGGGGTCATTCAGACCCTGAAGTCCCTCCTCTTTCAGTTTTTCTAGGTGTGCAATAGGGGAATGCATACTTGCCACTGTTATTGGAAAAGCTAGTTGGGTAATACAGACTGACAAATGTGAACTTCAGTATCTCCCAGAGCCTTATCAGAGTTTGCACCCATTTATCTGGAAAAAAAATAAATTGACTCAGTAGAAATAATGGCTCCAAAACCTCCAAATACAGATAACTAACTTAATCAATAAAATATAAGGTTCATTAGCTTCAGTAAAGACTTAAATGTCAGATATAACCAGCCCAGCAGGGGTGATGAAATTTCATACTAGAGGTAAAATTTCTACATGGATAATCTAGAAAAATATCCCCATGTTTTAAAATTAGTATTTTAAATATGAAATCAAGACTATTGCTGGAATACACAATAAATAATAATAAAAAAAGACTAAAAACCAATAAGTTTGTTGAGTGTAAGTTCATTTTAAAACTACACCTTTATAGTTTTCCAGAAAACACTGAATCTAAATCTTAGGATCTAAGGATTAGGACAACTACACATTATTTAAAATTAATATTTATGCCAGCCAAAACAATACACAAATCACACATGTGGATACTGTATTAAATGGTCTACTATAATAGAAATCTAAATGGTCTGAAATATTTAAAGATCTTACAATATGGTATTTGAAGATCTTTAGTTTTCCCAAGCCTCAAGGCTCGTATTGCTTCACAGCACACCATATCGTGTATCTTGTCACGTTACTCAATATCCATGTGTTTACTGCTAGGCTTTCCAAATGTTTCCACAATCTCACTGTTAGGGCTGTGTTTGGGATTGAACCAAAGGAAAGAAAGTAAAACACTGCAGGAATCTAACCTGAAATTTCACATGAGCTAACACTGAACCTGAAAGGAAAGGTTTTACTGCATAAGGTAACAGAAAGGAGTTGGTTTCATTAATCTCGTTGTTTAAACTTTAACCTAAACTTAAAAAATAAATGAAAGATTTCAATTTTCTCATTGAAACACCAGAGTTTTACAAAATAACTTGGATACCGGTTTTCAAATCCATTTTATACAGTACTTGTAGTAGGAAGCAAAACGTATGTGCCTTCCATGAGAAAAATGGGCTCATTTAACGCATTTGAAAGAAAAATGTTGAATTGCATAAATTTCAATACTGCAGTATAAACATGCTACTAATTCAATGCCGGTTTATTTAAAACTTACTTTGATTATATTGGAGTATTTTTCACACAAAACCAACTTCCCTGTTACATCCAGGAGTTTGCAATAACCCAGTGAGTTTGAAAACCCTGGTGATAAATAGGAATAAAAAAAAAAGTAAAATGTATGCAGAATTACTTTATTATTTTGAATCAGTTTCCAGTAGCAGTTTTATATTATTTCAATAGTACAAATTATATCTCTGTCAGAAAAAACCCCAATCAATATCATTGTTAGGATAGAAAGTCTTCAGATGTTCACATGTTATTTCCATATGAGCTGCTGGGATCGCACCATGTTTAAATGGGCTGCATGAGGAATGGGAAGACATATCTGAGTACCCAGGACACAAATGATGACAGCTGAGATTAACTTTGGTTACAAAGCAACAGACCGCCATGAGTAATACTACCTGTGGATGCTTGTACTATTGCTTATTGAATATGGAAGTTGAAACAAAATGCTGTTTTATATCTTGGTTTGGTTTGGTATAAAAACTGAGATCAATTTTGCAAATGCTGGTAACAGAATTATAGCATTGCTGTTCTTCAAAAAGAAACTGCAAACTCCCTGAGTAGCCCCTATTTACCAATCACAGTTTTGTGTTCTTTAAAATAGCCATATCATAGAATCCTCTAGGTTGGAAAGGACTGTAAAATCATCAAGTCTAACCATCAAACTAGCATTGCCAAAAACAACACTAAGCCATGTCCCTATCATTGGATTATCATCAGAAAAACACACACAGACACTTCCATCTTGCTGCTGATGAACTTTTCCTCTGAGACATAGGACAGAGACACGCCTTGCATTTGCTCTCAGAATTAATATCCAAGCTGGGAAAAGTGCTTCCTCTAAATGAAACCATGCATTGTGGAGCATCCATATATGAAGGTAAGAGAGCTCATTTTTCCAAGGTCAGCAGCTTGCTTACACTATTATTCTGTAGAATTGTTTCTGTATTCTTGTGATTACTAAAAGATATGTTGTGTTGCTGTATTGCAAACAGGGAAAGAGAAAAATGGATCATAGGCATAACTCCAACTTGCTCTCTACTTTGTTGAGCTCCCAAGAAGAGAATACTAGTGTCTTCTGGTTATTAAACCCAGAAGGGCTGTTGATTCTTTTCTGTCTGCATCATACATGCATTTCAGGAGAAATGTTATGATTCTGTTTTAATTTAAATAGGATTTAAAGTCTTTGAAGGGTGCCAAATTGAAGGGTGCACTTTGGACTGGAACCCCACATTTACAGAACAGGTTGCAGTAATCTTAGCATAGATGGCAGGCAGTGGGGCAGCCTTTCACTTGCTATCCAGAGCTGTTATTCTGGCAGAGGTGATAAGAAAATGGAAGTTTTTTACCTCATTCTTGACTGCCCATATGAGAAAGTATACTTATTATGAACTTAATCTTCAGTCTTTTTGCTAGGTGTACCCATGAAGCACCAACTTGAAGTCATTTGTGGAAGTGTTCCTTTTGTGTAAAATGGACATTACTTTAGTGAAAGAAATACTTTACGAATATCATATAATTTCAAAAGGACCAGTTATCTCATGCTAGTACATATCCACTTGAATCTTTCTCTTCCTCTTATTGAATTCCTACTGAGACTAGACAGTGTGTGCAGAGAGCATCCTATATTCTCCCACTTCAGAAAGTAGAGAGACCTGGGAAATATGAACATATACCTAATTTGAAAGTGCTAAATAGCTTGCCTTGGAAAACAGTAAAAGGGTCTACAGTTCATAGGAAAGGACATCATTCCTATCCTGTTTGAAAAGAGCACTTGGGTTTGAAAAGAGGGAGACATTCAGGAAGGTCTGCATACAGAACTGTTTGCAGCAGAACCTGTTCCTTAGGGAAGCTATACAGGTGGCCTCTGCAATAGCACTAGGAGGTCAGCAAGGTCCAAACTGTTACACAGATATCATAAAATTACACAGAAAACACATTTAGGCTTTGAACAAGGACTTGAATTTCAGTAAATTAAGTCCAATTGTTCATTGTTCTTTTTGAGCTGGAAGAATTTCAAGATAAGCACACAAATTGCTGTCCTACATGCAGGTTATAATACTTGATATATACATTTTCTTGAACTCTGTTATTAAAATCATCCAAATGTTCTGGCTTTTCACTAGCTCATCACTCTGCTAGGATGTGCTAGTAATTTAATCTGATGTAACACAAAAGCATGACTATTTTCAGTGACTTTATCCCTAACTCCAAAGATCCAGAGGCTAGAATTAGCAGATCAGAGTTCATACAACAGTTCTTTATTCCACCAATACACACAAGGATGAAGAGTCTACCAGACTTGTATATTGACAGATTATATCCTACATTTCTACAGTGTGTGGTGTGGTTTCTGAGTACAGGCTTTTTTTAATTTCAATAAACTCTCATACTCTGTCATTATGAAACATAGCACAGCTTGGATTAAATCTCGTATCTTCTCTTTTGTAGCAAAACATCCCAGCCATTTCAAAACAGGGTGCATGTGTTTGTGTCAGAGAGAGAGAGGTGGAGGGAGGAAACTTGTGTGTGATGCATTTACCCCAAAGAGCAAACAGATTGAGTTTGTATACTTACCAAGGTATAAAATATACAGGGTCAGACCCTTTGTCTGACTTTAGCACTAAGCAACAGCTCTTGTCAGGTGAGTGTCTCTTTATGTGGCCTACTGGAGCTGTTCCTCTTTGGATAGGAAAGTATGCGTTCACTGGGCTGGGGAGACATCAGCTGCTCAGCACAGATGCCAGGAAACTCTTATGGGACATAGCAGCTCTTGATGCAAAGACTGTTTACCAGGGCAGATAGCTAGCTTTGAAAAAGGAGTGCAAGAAGAGCAAGAGTTGACCAGGACATGTGGTTGTAGCCTTAGCTCCTTCCAAAACTGTTGATTTTTTTTTTGTTTTTAATTAGGCTCTTGAATCTTTATACTGCTATGGTTTAATTTATCCTGGACCTTTTCTTGGCGTTCATCCTAGCATTGCACCCTTTACCTTAAAACTGCCACAGAACAACCAGAAGCATGCAGTAGTCATCTAGACACCAGCCCATTCCTCAGAAATACTTGTCATTAGCTGGAAATCCATCATTACTTTAATGAAAAAGACCGAATTCTGAATTTCAACTTCACCCAAAGAATGGCATACATCTCATACAGAAATCTGATTGTAAAAATCTTACTGTGAAATTTTTTAGAGTAAGAGTCTCTGCAAGCCCTTCAAATCTACTGCTTCTATTGGTTATAATTGGAAGATGCTCACTCAGTAATGCACAGTAACATGAAACTAACACAGACCTTTATACAGACAGCTATTCTAAATTATGTACAATGTGGGAAGCAATTGTAGTTCCCAGAGGATGGAATTATTGTTATCATTACAGGAAAAGCAGTTATTAAACGAAAACTATTTATTCCTTTCTATGCTTGCTTTTTTGCTTTGGTTTGTTTTTTTTTTTAATTATTTTTTATTTTGAAGAGAACTTCAGGATTTTCATCAAGGATATGTTCCTCATCTTTAACTCCCAGTCAAAGGCTTGGCATTTTTATTTTATCTGATCACGAATTTGAATCACACAGAAATTTCACAGTAGAAACCTGATTCACCCTCTTTGTTTTCTTATGTAGCTAAACTAAAGCAATTTTATTTTTGTAAACAGCTACCACAAAATAATAAATTATAATTTTGCAGCAATTCTACCCAGACATTTTTTATGCAAGTGCAGTAATGGATCACAAGGTTAGCTGTGAATTGTCATCCCTTGTGCAGTTTCTTAAATGAGGGGCAATGCCAACTCAGCTTTGCTTAGCTCATTTACTCTGCATCTCAACTTGTAAATTAATCATTGCTGGCAACATCAATTTGGTTGTAATTAATCATACAGGGAGGAGAAAAGAAATTGCAGTGAAGTGAGTCATATTAACAATGTTATCTGATTGCTCTCAGTGTAATTTACTAGGATCCCGATGTGTGCATACAAGGCTTCTGGCTGGTACTTTGGCACAGAAGGAAATTTGTAAATTGCTGTGTACGATAGGTAGGTAGAATAATGGGTAGCCCAACTAGCCGTATAGGTAGATTTCTAATGAGCCCTGCTTTGATGCATTACTTTTGTGCCCATAATTGCACAGGCTCTCAGCCCTTTAGCTCTCAAATTGCCAGTGAAGGAAAGGGACCTCTAGTGCCCCTCTGTCACATAATAAATAACAACAAAGTCCGTTTCCAGGCAAGCCAAGGAGAATTCGGCCCTGGCAAAACGCCACTACAGTCAAAGATAAAACACAGAGGAAAACAGTGTATTGAATTTAAAGCAAAAGCTAACTAGAGAATAAAAATGGAAAATAACTAGCTAAACAGGTTTTCAGTATTGATAAGGACTTTTTTTCCCCAAAAAAGCAAACTAAAAGATTAGAATTTGATGGTCTTAGGAGGCAATAGAAAATTTAGTTCTACTATTTCAAAGGAATTCCTCTGCTAATGAGATTCTTGAGATCTTGAAGCACTTGAAATTTTTACACATGCAGTTAATCTCAAAACAGGTTAACGATAGACAGAATTTTATTTTTAAAACAATTAAACTATGGCATAATTTCCATCTGAGAAGTATATCTCTATCCAGAGACAAAACAGGAAAAAGGTATGGCAGGTAATCTTAAATAATAAAAAGCTGAAAGCCAAGGTCTAGAAATAAAACAACATCTGTTTTGCACATTTACCTACATCTAATGCAACTGTATGTACATCAAAGCTGGAAAGATCGTTACAAGCACACACAGTCTAACCTTGAAACTTGAGGACATACCTTAACAGAGAGTGTCAAAGTTTCATAGACACATACATGACTATACATATCAATTACTGTCTGCAATGAGCATGTAAAGGAAAACTGTTATTTCCCTCAACATTGTACATTAAAGCTCTGAATATGTTAAAATTAGTCCTCCTACTTTAATGATCCCAATGTTCAAAGATATAGTTGCCATTAAACCAGCTTTCTTGTGGCAGAGCTTCAGTGTTAGCAAATGAGAAAGGTCAGAGATAAGGTAGATTGGTTTCATGTCTGAGTGCAGTCCAACTCTTCCAGGAAACCAGATGACCTACATAAACCTCACTTCTAATACTAGATGTATTTCAACTAGGGCAATAATTATAGGAGGCCAATTAGCCAGTTACAGGAGGCTGTGCAGCAAGCCACTGGAAGAAACAATCTAATTTCTTTTGTTTTAACTGGAACAGCAGCAGGAAAACAGGTTTCTCTTACGCTGAGAGCACTGAGTTGACTGAAAAAGGGAAAATTCAGGTAACAGGGAGAATAAGACCAACACCCACTGATGTCTTCTGTATTAATTATTCCCCCTGAAACCTAGAGACCTGGGTGGCATTGTCGGCCCTCCCTGCTCTCCTGGTGAGAAGGAGGGGTGTGGGAGCAGAGAGGTCTCCCACTAGCCCAGGAGCCTGTCCCCTGCAGCGTGTGCCCTGGCAGTGCAAGAGCAGAGGGCAAGCACACGGTGACAGAAATGCTCCACCAGCCTGCAGCAATCTATGGCCCATGGACATCCCAAGCTAGCAGTTATATTGTTGTGTTCCAGCTGGGAGTACTTAACTTATAGGTGGCCATGCTGAAGCATAATTTACATGGCTTTCCTTTCTAAATCTCTGAAAAATAATTACCCAAAATTGGTGGTTAATGCTAACCGAGTTCACTGCAAGCTGTCTAATGAAGCTCAAGGCTAGCAAGCACTTCCTGTGCTCTTTGAGGGGATTATTACCTTCGTATTATGCAAAGCTGCTTCAGTTTGAACCCATAAGGCTAGAAGGAGACACTCTTAATCTCCCTGGTTTGGTTATCAAAAAGTAAAAACAGGTAATATCGCTTGCAACTTATATGTACACCTGAAATTGCAGGGTAAGACAGTTTTTACCCCACTTACAAGGCCTGGACCTATAGATGGGCATTCCAGTTATGTATGACATCATCAGGCAGCACAAAACATAAAACAGGAGGAATAAAAACCATTTTCAGGAAACTCAAATGCCAAGAGAATACAAAGTTTTCTTCAGAAAGGGGAAGACATGGTGCTAATTGTAAGTAAATCATTGGACACCAATCTCAGCTTATAGCACAGACAGGAGCAGCAACTGCACAAATGGCAAATATTCTGATAGGTAATTTTTAAAATTTGAATAGGGATGTTGACATGGTGTAAATAGGCATGTACTGGCATGTCGCATTCACTATCCATACTCTAAAATTTATGTTTAAAAATTAGAAAGGACTTAAAAATAAGTATAATTAAAGTCTGATATCTGGAAAATGGCCTTATCCTCAGACACTTAACTAGCTTAGCCTATTTGTTTGTCCAGAAGAAACAGTAATAGTGAGTTTATTATTGTGTATGTACATGTAAAGGGCAGAAGTTACAAGGCTTAAGGAGCAAGGGGCCACAGTAGTGACCTGCTTGGGAGGACAGATGAAAACCATTGCAACTGGCTCTGAAACTGATTTAAGTAACAATGGAAAAAAACCACCAAAACTTTAAACCTGCATGCCAAAGTATACCCAAACAGAGCACTACATGGTGCCCTGCTCAGACATATTGCAGAGAAGCACTGGCAGCCCATGGCAGCTAGAGATGTGGTTTTGGGGTGGCTTTCATGCCAGAAGGAGGTAGGTACATTGCTGAACGGCCTGCAGTCCATAAGTGACCTGCACTGGAGCAGGTACAACAGGGTACAGAATCTCAGTCATGATTACGTGTAGAGTGGTGGGAAGCCATGAAACATCAGCCAGCAGAAAGAAACCATCAGGTGCAGAACACGGAAAAGCTGTTGGGCATCTCACACTCCTAAACAACCCCCATCTCATTGGGTGAACTCTGATGGACCAAGCACAACTCACAGAAAACATACGAAAAGTCAAAGCTGAGGAGAGGGAAGGATAGATGTTTATCTAAGTGCTTGTATAATTGCTTGTTGTTTTTTTTTCTTCTCAGCACTCAATGATCAGAAGTTTATATTTACTGGCAATGAGTCCAATACATTTTCGCAACTCAAGACTGTTTTGCTTGTGACAATGTACCAAAAAGGAAAACCAATATTGGATTATAAATAGCTCTCTAACAGAAGGCGACATAATAAAATTCAATAGCTAGGAGACGTATGCTGGTCAAATTCAGGTTGGAAAAGGCAGAGCAGCACAGACTGTAATTATTCAGGACAATAAGCAGAAACATGCTGGTCTGCTCCTGTGCAAAATCCTGAAACCAAGATCTGATATAAGGAAATCACAGGTTTGATTCAAAGAGCTCCATGTCTCTAGCCTTTGTAATAGAGGGTACATCTTCCTGGATCCCAACAGTGGTCTCTTTCAGGCCTTTAAAACCAAATGTATCAGTCACTATACCTGAGAGTAAAGACAGTGTACAATAGCAATAAGTAGGCAGTATATAAAACAGTGTCTTGACAGCAAAAGCTTAAGAAATAGCTGTTTTCCATTTTCCTGAATTTCGTACCTGTGCCCATACTGTAAATTTTTGCCTAGAAAACATTTTGCTGATACAGATATTTGTGGAATCAGACCACAAACTAGAGAATTTAAGCAATTGAAATAATACCTTCCCCCACCAGCAAAAAAAGACCCGTCTAAAAACCAAATGTCAAAATCAGTGCATAGGTAAATATTCTCCAAATACTTCTTCCAAACTTTCATATATCTCCTGGACTCAGAAGAAAGACTTGTCAAAGACAACATTACAATATCTGATCATTTTTTATGACCATGTTGTAACAAACCTTGCTTGTATTAACCTTTGAATAAAGATTTTTACAAGCGCCAAAGCAGCTTAGGAACCAAAATACAATTTTCAAAAGAGAGTTCCAGCAAGGTGCAGCACCTCTGTAGCACTGAGATGAGCAGAAGCTACAGTAAGACATTTAAGTGCTTTTCATAAAAAATGTCTTTCAAAAGCAAGAAAGAGGCCTGGAAAACACTTCTGATTCTTAAAAATTAGTACCTTTAATTTTTTTGAGGGATTTATTATGAAGTTTTGCAACCACACAAGGCCAAGCTTTGCTTGTTCCCTGTAGTAATCCTGGCTTGAAACCCTGCCTAATCTTCAATTTGTGATCCTGTCAGTTGCTTAGAAACTTATGGAAGGACATGCAGATTTTAATAAACTGGCTTTGGTTAGCGTGTGGTTTCACTTGAGAAACATGAGTATGATTTAAATCAACTAAACACAGATGCTGGAGTTAGATGAAATCACAGCAAAACTATGTCTGCAATTGCATTAAAATTACAGGCCAACGAGTACAAAAAATGCTTGACTTGAGCGGGTACCTACACACAGGACTAGGCCTCAAAAATATCCCAGCTATCCAGGATTATTGTTGATCAGTTCCACACAGAAGATGATTTTACACAACTCAGTATACTAGAAATTATACTTGTAACATTTGCGAATTTCCTACATTCTAAGCGCATAACTAGCATAAGCTTATTTGAAGTTTATTATTTCTTATGATTTTGAGTTGTGAATACTCTGCCTATCTATAGAGTTTGTAGTCTTGAAAAAAAGAAAAATATAAAGCTATCAATTCTCACCTTTTACCAAGCAACTCAAAATCGAGCATTGCTAACGTTGCTAACCCTGTGCAGCACTGGGCACTTCAAGCCACCAACTGTTCCACTAAAGTTGGATTGTGATGACATCATTATAGGCATCATATGTCCTCCAGGGGAAGCTTTGTAACCACATAAACTGATAAGGTGTATTGCTGGGATTTATTCCTTTCCACATATCAAAAAAGGTTTCCTAAGGGAAAAAGAAATCTCAAATCAGTGCCAGTTTGATAGGACCTATCATTTCTTAAAAGTATATGAGCTTAATAGAAAAAAGTTCTGTTAATAGACCATTAAGGACAAAGTGCAATCAAAATATAAAAGAGGTACTAATATGACTCACATATAAGAAAAGACTCCTAATTTTCAAATGGAAATTGCTTCAACTCAAGTCACATTCTGTTTTCAGAAAAGAAAATTAGCAAGAAAGTTTAGGAGGACATATGCAATGAAAAACATTGCAACCAAACTATGTGCTATGAAGGAAGGGACACCTAAGATTTTAGGAAGAATTGCATCACAGAAAAAAAATCTTGAAGACAACATTAAATTGCAAAGTGAGTTGTTAAGCTTGTGATGTGTTGGAACCTGTCAGGGAATGCAACATGAGGCAGGAACTTGCTGTCTGACATATTGCTACATTGATATTATTTGATGTATTCATACCATTTTGGTGCTTCTGCTGGCTGTCCATGGAGGTGGGAAAACCTTGATGCTTTTGATGTATTCACAGGTAGAGAAACATGATGGGTGACTTTGTTTCCTCTGACGACTTTGAGATTGGCTATAACAGGAGAGTGTGACTAACGCTGGAATTTCTCTGTTGCCAGTTTGACATACTTTTCCCTGTGTTCAGGGAAGGAACAAGTGCCAGGTTTCTATTCAGAAGTTTTCTTTCCAGCCTTAATATCGTTGTGGGTGGTAGGTATGTGTTTTGTGACCACAGGTGTGTCACAGAACGTCAAAGGTTTCTGTGGATCCTCTGGCAGTCATTGCCAGATTTCTTTTATGGGCATCTGTGACTACAAGACACTGCAATCAATGGCAGAGATGGTATCTGTGGCATCACCTTTTTGCTGTGACAGATCCACATGAAATAGCATGATTTCACAAACTGTTGCCATTTACTGTTTTTTGTTCTGTAAACTGTAGGCACAAACTTGCAGCCACAGCCTTAATTATGTGTCTGAATATGCATGTATGTCCATCATACGGAAAACACACAATTCTCTTTCTGAAGGCTAGAGGAAAATACACTGGTTTACTCCCAATGTTTAAAAAAAAATAAAAAAAAATGAAGGTATCACATTATTCTAAATGATGCAATTCATGAGCATACAAAATTAGAGCAACGGAGCAAGTGGCACACAGGACATGGAGAAGTTAGCATTGCAACCCTTTATAAATTTTTTTATTTATTTTAATTTTAAAGAAAGAGTGCACCTTTGATTCTAGCTTGGAGAAGTAATATTATAAATATTAGCAAAGAGCAGTGATCCCAAGCGTGACTGATGTGTTTCTCACAGTTAAACTAGGATTTGTTAAGTCACTATTAGGGATATAAGGGCATTAGTTCATGGATACATGCTACACATTTGCTGGATGACTGCAGCATGGGAGAGTAATTCCAGTGCTCCTTCACTGACAGAGCTGGAGGTGAAACAGTTAAAGTGGCCCTCTTGGCAATTTTCATTTTTGAGACAAATATTAAAATTCAAATAGTACAACTATAAATTGCAAATTCCAATCTCTAGTGAACAAATGGGGAGAGTATTATGTTTTGGAGGGTAAAGGAAATTCTACACTCATAAATCATCTACTGAATGTTTGGTTTTAAGCTAGTGAAAAAGCCAAAACGTGACTCTACACACATGCCTATTACATCACAGGAAGGAAATTGTTCTAAAAATATGTCTTTTTGTAAACCCATCCAAATGGTGGTGATGCAGTATCACACTTGCAGTTTTAAAACAAAGGAAGATACAGGCACACAAGTCACCTGGTTACCCCGAGGCAGAGAAAGGAGGATTGCGGCAGCTGAAAGTTACATGAGAAACAACTCCCTTAGTTGCATCTGAGCAGGGACTATAAGAATGAAGGCTTCTTTAAAAAGGCATGAAATGGATTTTTTCCTTTATAAGCCTAATTTGGCCTGTTCTTTTCTTATGGATTGAAAGACATTTTTATTTTGAGTTTCAGCCACTTGTGATGAAAAATTAGTCAGGCTTTCTACAAGTCTGTGTTTCTAAAGACCAGATGGTATTGATCTGAACATAAGGTAGATGGCAGAATTAAGGCAGAAAGAATATCACAGGGGGGGAAAAAACAACAAATAATCCTTTATGAATTGCATAGCCTCTTATTATTGCTGAACTTGAAACCTGAAACACTTGAAAATCTGTATTTTTCAGACTAGCTGCAAACACTGCTTCTTGTGTCATGTATTTTTTCTCTTGCATACAGCAGATTAGTGATACTTGGTTTTCACAATGAGTTAGTGTTAAGAAGCAGCTATTATTTGTAGTGCTATGTCTTGCCACCTATCTCTGAAATTCTCTTTCTAAATTTAACGTGAACATGAGAAGTACAGCAGGTAGGAAAGTCAAAGAGCTATTCAGGTCATTTGTCATTGATGAGAATGTTTTGAAGATGGCAGCCTTTCTCATAGGCTAAATTAAACATATGTGAATATTGACATTGTTAAAAAGGAATTGTATGAATTAAGATAAGCATCTTGTATCATTTAAAGTCCCTAAACATTGCATCAGATCCTATTAACATACCCACCTCATTAAAAATAGTGTCTGGATTTGAAAGTAACTCTTAAAATGAACAAGATTGCTCCTAGAACTATCTTTCTTAACAGGAAGATTAGTCCATTGCAAATGCATTTCTAATATTTCATATTTGAAAATTCCTAGCATTTTATGAGGTATTTATTCTTCCAGGAGAGGTTAAGATTCTTCTTATAAAATATAAAAATAACATTCATAATAAATACATGCAGTTTTAGGTGAGATTATCCAGTCTAATTTTCTGAATATCATAAATCATCTTTTGCTCTAACTGATAGGTGACTCCATAATGAATCAAGTAACGACAGACTAAGTTTTTCACACTTTATGGGATCTACATAACTGTTGACTGCAGGAAGGGACAAAAGGAAAACCAGAGCTATTGATGCCCCTAAATGAAAAGGCTGCGGGCTATTCCAACACAGAGAAGACCTACAAAACCCTATCAACTGATGTGTTGGAAGCATTCTTTCCAAGTCTAAGAATGTGGTCAGATTAATGATGAATACGTGATCAAATCAGAACAACTATGTTCTGCTTTCTCCACTGGCTCTACTTCCTCCAGCGTCTTTCCTCCAGGAGGACATGAAAAGACAGAAAATGCTGACAGAAGCCTTCTGGCCAGCTACACAGTAGGGAAAAAAGAAAAAAGAAAAAAGAAAAAAGAAAAAAGAAAAAAGAAAAAAGAAAAAAGAAAAAAGAAAAAAGAAAAAA
>JAOQGH010000019.1:60919810-60976379 GCA_025769975.1 Gallinago jamesoni | reverse complement strand
AAAAAAGAAAAAAGAAAAAAGAAAAAAGAAAAAAGAAAAAAGAAAAAAGAAAAAAGAAAAAAGAAAAAAGAAAAAAGGTGTTCCTGGCCATCTGGTTAGTTATATTAAAGATCAGACTTTTTCCTTACTGCAGAGCAGGAATTTCCATGATGTTTTTGGGAGGAGTGCAGTTAAAGGATTATTTTCAAGGCAAAGGTTCAGACATGCGAAAGTGCCAAATTGAGAAGGAAGTGCTAAGAGATAATTTATAGAATTTGTCCTGGAAACAGTTTAAAATTCACATCTAGATAATTTCAGATGAAACTTAGAGTCCCATCTTCCTGATAGTAACTTTTCACCAGATAAGTTCTCAGTGCTAAACCCCAGCATTTTATAATTGACCACTCCAACCACTGGAATTTGTTACATTTTTGTCACTCAGATTGAGAAATTTGCCCCTTTTGCATGAGGTCTCTGGCCTGAGGTAGTTGCCTGGGTAGAATACATAAGTCACTTTTCTTCTTGAAGAACTGAACGTCCTTATGTGAGGATAGCTATTCAGGTACTGGGACATCTTCACACTCTTTTCTTCCTTTAGATTCTGAAAGTTGGTCTTAGCCTTCTGAATCGCAGCACTGCATGTTATCTCCAGCTACCCAAGACCTCTTACAGAGTCCCTGCTTTCCAGCAGCTTTCCCACTCCACAGTTATACACCGGAGTCATTATCCTCACATACATCAGCTGTACCACAACATATGAGATGGACTGTAACTATCTAAATAGGCAATTCAGGTGAGTTTTCAGAAAAAAAATAATTTTCCTTTTTATTATTTATTGTTAGACCAATCCATGCCCCATCTGAAAACTTTTTCACGAAAGACATAGTACCAACATTCAGATTTGTTCATAAAGATGTTGTTGGATCAAGAATTAGTCTGCAGCAGAAATGGTTCCGTTGATTGATATCTCTCTGTTAACAACTATATTTTCAGAGCTGGCAGCAACAGAATAAAATTCCATTTAAAATTTACTTCCCTTGTCAGTTGCTTTAAGCTTTGGAAAATTGGCCCTGCTGAAGATCCAAAAATACACAGTAGTGGTTGATGATATGTTTTCTTGTCATAAGTAAATGCTGTAGGGTCATGATCAAGATTGCTAGTTTTAAGTTCACAAATTCACAAGCAGAATGAGAGCCAAATTGAGTTACCTTCTGTTAGTTGCAAGACTTTCTGGATAAATAAGTTAATTTATATTTCTTTGAGAAAATAAAAGGAAATTTTGTTACTGGGTGCTTGCAGAATTTGACAAAATGTCACACTCACAAAAATCACCTGCCAATGTATCTTTTCTTCCAGGGAATTGCAAACTGATGCTATAAAGCCTTCTCTCTAGCCCCCCATCTCTTTTTTTTTTTTTTTTTTTCTGTTTGAAAGTGGGAATATTATGGAAAACAGTTATCAGTATCCTACTCCAGTCTGTTCTATGTTTCTGAATTGCTGATGATTAATAAGTGTGTGATGTCTAGTATCCTCATCCAAATGATGGTAAGTGATTTTAATGTTTTACTGACATACCACATTTTAGCAACTTTCAGTAATAACAGCTGTCTCACCTTTCCTTTCACACATGAGTATCTCCAAGGCCTCCTTTACTGTTTAGAAAGGCAACGTGAAATATCGACAGTGTTCTTAAAGAACACAAATGTAACCCTAGTTACAAGTGAAAGTAACAATGCAACACAACATAAATCTTTATAATTAGGCAAAAACATTTAAATAAACCAATTGATGTTCTTATGCCAAGACAATATGTTTGTTTGCTGTTCAGTAAAAACAACTATGAGATTCTGCTCTCTGCTTAAATATAATGTCTGAATTCATCTTCATGTGGAAAAGGTTTGTCCATTAAAGGAACTGCAGGAAATGGCATTTAATTTAGAAAATCTGGCCTCATTGTGTTTATTTACTTATTGTTCCCATTTCTATACAAACATATACAAAAGCTAACTGCATGCATGCACACATGCATTTGCTAAACTAAGGTAGATCTTGTCTGGTAAAAAAAAATATGCCTTTTTCTCAGCACTGAAAATGTTATAGAGATACATCACTGTAGGCATTTTTCTTCAGAAAAGAAATAGAAGATATTCATGTGCCTTGTATGTACTGAGGGTTGTGATGAGAGCCTGGAATTTGAGAGACCTGTGTAAATGTCCTCTGGGGTCAATGTGCTTATCTAAGAGAATAATAGACAGATGATGATCTTCCTCCAACAGGACTCATAAGCTTTAGTAAAAGCAGGCAGCGACTGGTCTATTTCTGCTGATGTGTTTTAATTGTTTTAAAATCTGCATGGGATGAGTGAAAAAAAAACACCTACATTTTTGGAGTCTCCCCTGAGCAATCACCTCTCTCTCTCCCTCCCTAGGGGGATGTATGTTGTACTCACCCAGGCAGGAGTTGTGCCTGTGGGCAGACAAGTGCCGCCAGTGCCCCTAGCACACCTGACCGCCCACCCAGGCTCCATCTCTGTGCAGGCAAGGTGCTGCCTGCCTCGCTGCCTGCCATGGGTCCCATGCCTTTCCTGCCTGGTCCCAATCCCTGGTGGTCCCTGACTTAACGGCTCTGCTGCCACTCTCAGCTTTAGAGCTCAGATGCCAGTGCATCTTTATGTATTTTTCTCATGTACATTTACTTTGGATTCAGGAAAATAAAAGGTTTCCTCTTCCAGCCTATATTCCAGGGCAATGGAGGAGAGAATTAAAATAGTCCTCAGCCTCTATTGAGAGCAGCACCTTCTGCTCTCATAGAGAAAGATAATGTGTAGACAGACTCTGTGACAGAGCCAAAGATTATCAGATGGTAGACTATGATTACTCATATTGTACTCAGTAATAAGGATGACTAAGGTGTCTCAAGAGTTGTTTCTTACTAAAGAATTGGACTACAGCAGTGTGTTTCAGCTTTTTTTTTTTTTTCCTCTCCTGAATTTAACATGCACAACTTGCTGCATGATGTCAGTGACTAGCTTTTTGTAGTCATACTTCACCAATTCAGAAGGAATCTGCTAGACACAGGTTTAAAACCACAGTTAGAAAATTTTAACAGCCCTTCATAAGAGATCATTTGCCCACTGTTTTGGTGTCTAACAGCTTGAACACCTATAAAGAAGTCCACATGTCAAGGGTTGAAGGTGAGCTCACTTTGCTTTTTATACTTCTCAAACAGTCAGTGAAGTGACAAATACTCATTCCCAGCAGAGTGTTCCCTCCCTCCCTTCTCCTCACGCCTCACAAATCCTTTGCAACACACAATTTCCAAGAAAAGTTGTAATACAACATTATGTGACATCTTACACATTGTTGCCAATGTTATCAGAAGCAATACATAAAGTGATGGATGACACTGAGGAAAAGGCAATATTTGAATACTGAACTGTTAGTTCTGACTCAAGGTGGGAGCTCTATCAGGAATATAACAATGTTGTACTAATATCACTAAAAAAGTGGCACTCTTTTGCAAAGATACTTGAAAACCTTTGCAGTATAACAATGCTCTTTAGGAACAAATCTGTGATACAGCATCTCAGAGGGAGACTCACATGAACAAAACTCCCTAGGCAAAAAAAGTTGCATGTTCTGTGTAATGGAAGAATTTTTACCTCACCTTTAAGACAAAATTACAAACCATGGGACTCTCAAAATAAAATATGGACTTAAAATTTTATAGTTTTATTTGAATAGGATTTATTTTTCAGGCACTTTCAAACCATGCCGTTTGGACCATCTTAAAGACTAACTTTATGAATTAGTTCTTAAAATAAAATTTTGAGATTGAATACTCAGCTTTTCAAGAATAGAGAAGTGGAATCTAAATGCAGTAAGATTCAATGTTTCTATGATTTCAGAAAAATTACTGTTCTCCAAATATTGTGGGTGCTCAATAAAAAACAAACCACATTTAAGGGTGATTATGGAAGCCCTTTTTTGATTGCTGCTCATTCATCTTAAGACTAATGGGAATATTTGAATTATGAATGCCAAATAAAAGGTTCATAATGAAAATACAGACATTTGGCTACAGTGACAGAGTTCCAATAAAGCAGTAAATAGAGAGGAAAAGGAAGTATGACTCCTCAGAAGTCAGTGAATACAAGGGGGAGCAGAACTTTATTTCACACTAAACTGTTGATTTGTTGTTTGTAGTCAGTCTGTAAATATACTGTACACAGTTAGAGATAGTTAAAGAAAGAACCATCAAGATAGTTTTATTGTTCTGTTTTAAATGATAAGGGGAGAGGAAAAATATGACAATGTTTTTATAGAATGGATTTACAGATTGTCCTAGATAACTTTAATAAGTGAACTATTACAATGAATACCCTCTCCCTAGGTATATAAACAAGACTTATCTTACTTTTTAAATATTTATTTTCTTCTTTGCAATGTAACTTCCTGCACTGTTGCAATCACGCAATCACACATCGCTCAAGACCACATTCAGCTGCTAGCCCAGACAACAACTTTCAAGAATATTGCCACATTGATTAGACAGATTAGGGAAACAATGTTATGAAGAGATCATAATCTTTCACTGATTCAGTTCCTGAACTGTAGCCAAGCACATCATACTAATAATTTACCATTTACAGTAAAGGGAAGAAACAAAATGCTGTAACATTTGGTCAGCCTGAAAATGTAGAAAATTAGTCTCCAAACAGCAATGTCCATCTCACCTCTTAGTATAAGTCAGCTCTGGGCTTCATCTTTCTCTCATTTTGGTTAACCACAAGTCTCCATGCTTACATCAGGACCGTGCTTTTAACGCTGAGATTGGCATGTAAGAGAATTTCACAATGTCCATGTCCTAACAGCTGTAAACTAATCACAAATATGCAGGTGAAGTTCATAAACTTTTATGCTCTTCACAGTAAAAGGTTCAGAAACTTAAGGAAGGTGATCGAGGGTAATCACCATGGATTTACAGTGAGAAAATCCTGCCTGACCAACTCAATAATAGCCTTCTACAATGAAATAGCTAGTTCAGTGGATGAGGGTAGAAGTGGGTATTGTTTATCTTGACTTCAGCAAGTCTTTTGACACTGTCTCCTGTCATGTTCTCATTAACAAAATGGTGAAGTAGGGGCTATTTAAGCAAGTAGTGAGGTGGATAGCAAACTGGATGAACTGCTGTGCTCAAAGGATTGTGATCAGTAACATGAAGTCAAACTATAGTCCAGTCCCCAGTAGTGTACCCTCAGATCTGAAACTAGGCCAATACAGTTTAACCTCATCGTTAATGACCTGGCTGATGGGATGGTGTGCACCATCAATATGTTTGCAGAAGATACAAAAATGGGGGACTGACTGATTCACATGATTGTGCTACTGTTCAGAGAGACTTCAAAAATCTGGAGAAAGGGGCCCATAGAAGTGTCATGAAATTTAACAATGGGAATCACATAGTCATTGCCCTTTTGGGGACTAACTCCAGGCACCAATACACATTGGTGGCCAACTGGCTGAAAAACAGCTTGTCAGAAGAAGAATTGAACTTCACACAGCAATGCGCATTTGCCACAAAGAAGGGCAAATAATCTCCTGGGCTGCATCAGGAAGAGTGTTGCCAGTTGGTTGAGGGAGGTGACCCTTCCCCTCTATGCAACGTTGGACTAAACATACATCAAGGCACGTGGTCCAGTTCTCGGATACGTGGACATATCGGAGCATGTCCAGCAAAGGACCACAAAGATGGTCAAGGACTTGGGGTATCTGTCATAACAAGAGATACAGCCCTGAGCAACTGGCTGTAGTCAACCATGCTTTGATGTTTACGTGAGCACCTCAGGAAAACAGAAACCTGATTTAGTCACAGAGATGTCAGATTCTGTACTATGGCAAGTCCAAAAGAAATTCTCCAGATTGGTTGCAGTCCCTCAAATGACTAGGTGTGGTATTAATGAATAATGCAATAAATGCAAATTACAATTTGTTGATATATATCTTTTATAGTGATGCACTGTTTTTCAGTGTATATAATTCAATACCTGATTTATCTCAAAATGGCTAACGTCCTGGGAACCACTCATTCCACCCACATTCTATCGAGGAAATAAAAAGCTTTTTGTAATGGAAGGCAGTATCATTTTGAGACTCTTTAAGCAACATATGTGAACATTACAAAAACACTTTTCTGAAATACCCTGAATCACCATCCATTTATCTAATTCCACATTATACTAACATTTGAGAATCAGTGTTATCAACAGGTAAAAAATAAGTCCTTAAACAATTCAAAATTTCCTCTATATGTCGCCCCAAGAAATAATAATTGAAGCCTTCTTTTCTTCCCTGATTTTTGGTTATGAGGTTTCTTGCTGTAGCACCAGAAATGTACACTCTGGATCGTCCATCCCAGCTTGGCACAGCCACTCTGTTTAAATACCAGCATTAAGAATGCAAGTATATGACCAAATCTCAAGTACTGTTTATAGACTTTGAAGCTATATCATTGATTACTATACTGCCTAGTTAACTTTGTTGGCTGTTTCACAGATTCAATACTGGTATGTGCTTTCTGATCAGATTTGGAGTTCCCAGCATATGCTACTGACATCTACCCTTGTTATCGTGATCCTTTCTTACGCTGTTTGGCAGTTATTTATACACTTGGATTTGGATTTATAGATGCTGTGGCATCAAGACTCTATGAGTGAGCATAGTCTAGTCACACAGATATTTCCTATCATACAGTCCCTTTGCTTTTCAGTAGCATTTTCACATTCTTTATTATGTTTAAAATTTTTCTTGGGCTGGAGTTGTATTTCAGATTTAATTACACACACATTTTATGATCACTGAAAGAGAAGTTGGCTGTTCATCTCAGACATCTTTCAGAGAGATTATATTTTCTTTTTATTTTTCTTAGCAAATAAGTACAAAGTTACCAGTTTTTTAAAAGTAGTGGAGAGTCTGAGGTTTTTTTTTGTTTCCATAGTCTTTATTTTATTTCATTTTACTTAGATGTTTGCGGGTTTCATGCAAAATTACAGATAACATGGTGTAAATTTGCTCTGTATCAAGGAACATACAGCGTTTACCCTGAGTTCTAGATTACTGGAATATCTTTATATATTCTTCTCTTAGACTCTTTCAATGGCAAGCCTGTAATTAAACCTTAAGTATATTTGAATTCTGTATTCATTAAATTATACTTATAAAATGTAATAGTAGCATTAATTTTGGAGAGTTCTAAATGCAATTTTTTTAATGTTTATTTCTTTTTAAAAATAATAATAGATTACTATAATGGGACTATTCATGTGTATAAAGCCAAACCTGTTTAAGTGTTTGCATGATTGGATTCTTCGTATACAAAAGAGCCAGTGAAATTACATTTGTGTAGCTGGCCCTCCCAATTTTCAGGACTACGACAAATGCAACAAATGGAAATTCACTTCTTCTCCAGGGTCTAATAAAAGTTAGCACCTGTCCTTACAGGCTAAAGTGAGCAAGCCTGGGAAACAGTCATTGAACACTGGGTGTCTTTTCTGCGTTCCTTGGAAAGGAGTGTTAAACCAATCAGGCAGTATTTAAGACCTCAGAAAAATTAGAACAACATAGACAGTGAGAAAGTGAAAAAAGGTATGAGACTGTGCAGGCAATCCTTAGAGGCTTGGGTTTGGATACTGTGGGTAATTATTGTCAGGTGTTATTCACATTGATCCTGAAAAGCAAAATCATCTCTGAATCATACAGGAAGTATACACTGCTTTTGAAGACAGAGTATGGAGCCTGACAGAAAACTCTGCTTCTCAGCTGTCTCCATTGTACATTCTAGTTAAAAATAATGAGACTGTTGCTGAATATTTTATGAATATTTACATGCATAAAACGATAAAAAGAAATGAGAATAGAAAGAATAGAAAGCAGCACTTTGTTCTGCAGTTTATAAATTAGTTACATACATTTTGTTGTAGTTTTGTTTGAATTATACAGTGCACTTTTGGTTTTGTTCCCAAATTCTGTTTATTTCAGAAAAGAGTGAAAATCAGACAGAAATGGTTGCTCCACCTTTTGTTGTAGTGATTACCTTTTGTATGACTGGAATACTCTTAGGGCCAAGTCTAGCTTTTCAAGTGTGTGTCAGTGAGGAATGAAATGCCCTGAGCCTTTAGTCAATCCCCAGTGACTCACAGAATTGGCCCTTGAGTATCATACAATTTGGCAAAAGAGTTCTGAAACTTACAGAGGTCCTACCACTGTGCAGCTGTCCTGCAGACCTGGACAATGCAATTCACAAGGCTACTTCACATAAAATGTTCCTGAACTGAGTGAGCCCCCTTATCGATTATTAGGTAAAGCACTACATAAAGACCATTTGGATGGATCCCGTGTCTCTTCAAAGTCCTGGGGACTTTCCAGGAACACAGCTGTTTCACAACAGTTAAATTCTTCTCAGAATCCATCCGTCTACTTTATATCTCACCTACTTGCAACTCCTGACCTCTTTAATACCTTTTGCTTTTTTTTCAAGAGACTGCCGACAAACCTGCCAACCCTACAATACTCACACTGGAGAAAGTAAGTAGACCCATGATCCCTTCTCGATAAGTGTCACTGATTTTGACTCAAACTGTCTTATTAGATGTAGAATAAATTACAATTATAATCATTCACAATGAAATTTGCAGTCGGTCTCAAAAAAAGAAAATGCTCGGTGGTGGAAAATATAAATGACTAGAGCCTTTGGATAGGGTATATCCTTGAATACTAAAGAATATTTAATTAATTACAGATATTAATAATTAAACATATAAAAGAATAGAAGTACATTTTCTACTTGCAGAGGATGACTTTTTCTCTGCAATGTGTCTGGATGGTGAAAAGGTTTTATGTATCTGGGAACACACATGCAAAATCTGGAATACATGTTTTGCAAGAACAGTAAATCCAGGAGTGCAATCAAA
Source organism: Gallinago jamesoni (assembly GCA_025769975.1). Taxonomy (NCBI): domain Eukaryota; kingdom Metazoa; phylum Chordata; class Aves; order Charadriiformes; family Scolopacidae; genus Gallinago; species Gallinago jamesoni. The sequence goes on along the minus strand of JAOQGH010000019.1, from coordinate 60,967,432 downwards.
GTAGAGTTCACACCAAAAATAATTTAAAATTGGCTACAACTGACTGCATGCCCTCTTTTTCACTTTGAAATCACCAATTCTGATTTAACTTGCGTGCTTAAATTTGTAGCTTTTGCTGCTTGATAAACACTGGGAGAATATACTCACGTACCATAATCCCTTTAAACTTCTCGAGTTCCTTCCTAGTCCTTTAAAGACCTCATGGAAAGAGTTGTTTAGCAAAGCCAAAACTAGGATGTGGTCTTTGCTGTTTACAGATTCCTAGAACTGATATCTGGCAACAGCTATGGAAATATGTGCAGGCTTGAAACACGGCCTCGCTTTGAAGCTTATGTCATTTTCCTGCTCATGGAAACAGTCAGTGGTTTTCTGCCTGCTGTCTGTATTTTCTCTCATAACAGTGCTCATTTCTTTCCAGTTTTAAGATGTTTCCTTAAGAGAGGGATCCAGATGTGTCCAGAGTGTTTCCTCTTCTAATGGGGAGCTGCCATTCTTGCTGCTGACACAAAGTACTGTGGGAGCCTGTGAAAAATACCCTCTGCAGTCTGCTACCACAGTACACCTTTCGTAGCAGAAATAGCATTAAGAGGGACATTTACACTGACTGGTTTTAGGCACTGAGTTTAGGATGCAAATCTCCATAGAATACTGAGGAAGCCAGCAGCAGGAGAGAGGGATTCCTCCACAGAGTAATTCAGAGCACCTGATGTGAACTCATGGTTTGAGCCACCCTCAATATAATTTATTTCTCTCTCTTCATTTGTGATACAGAAAGCCAATACAAATGAACATTTCTGGTACAGGACCTGGAATTCAGGAATGTGAATGCTGCCATTATTGGTGTATGCAGTCTATATACAGCACAGGGCTGTGCAATATAGTCAGTGCAGATTGGGAGGTACACTTCCAGGGTTTTTAACATAACACTAAGAAAATCCAACATTTACCTACAAAAAGAAATGAGATAGTTGATAAGCCATCAAACTACACAAATTTTGTCATATATGTAAACACTTTTAATAGAAAGAACCTTAAAAGACTTGAGTAGTAGTAAGTAGAGTCAGATACAACCTTTGGCAAGTATATCAGTGGAGAGATCAAATACAGACAGTGGGAAGAACAAGTGTTATCTGGAGTAGTCCTAGCTGTACCAGAGGTAGAGAGGTAGTCCACATTCCACATAGTAAAATGCAGAGATAGCACGAAGTACAGAAATACTGCTACATCTGGAGAGTAGTGACCTATGCCTCTATCCCAGAAAGGGAGGTAAGGCAGATGTTTAGAAAAGGCTAAGGGGGACAGAGAACTCCTTTGGCATCTCCAATCCCACTCACTACCAAAAAGACAGAGGTAATTCTTTACACTGTCAGATTCCTACTGGCTCCATTTAACCCTGGAAGCTATACTGCTGCTGTTCCAAATTCAGCTGTGTCATTGCAAGGAACAAAGTACAGATTCCTGTGTCTGAATCAGTGTCCTGATTCCGTAATGGAGTGAGATCTGTAAACGCAGGAAAAGGAAAACTGTGAGCTTTCTGGGCATACATTCAAAAGTTGATGTGAGGATGACTGGGAGTCCAGGACCCCTGATCGCAATGATGTCTAGGTTCAGCCCATAAGAGCCTAATTGTGCGTTGAACAGGACAATCACTGTGCATTGACTGTAACATCCATGTGTCACCCATAGTTCAGTTAGATGCAGGACTTTTAATCAGTCTTGCTTTCTTTTCCCCTGTGCAGCTCTGTTTACAACAGTTTGTTCCATTTTCATCTTCTTTCATCTTCTGGCAACTAACCAAGCATTTTAAACTTTGTTATTATTTGGATCTATCCTGTTCCTTTATTCCCTGTAGTCTTTGAAAAAAGCACCACACTAAAAATGGGACGTTTTATTTTTCCTCAACTTTACATTTCCACTCCGTCTGCAAACATGTAAAACCATACACTTGGTAACAACGCACACACTTCCCTAACTAGAAGTTTTAAAAAATTTACTTAGTTATTCTGGAAGAAAAAGATGTGCATATAAACTCTCTTTTGTAACTTAAATGTTACCTGGGAATCAAATTGGTTAAGGAAGCATTAGGGTCATTATCAACTTTTACATACCTCTGGGAAGCATTAGCAAATATGCCAGAACATGGTGGAGGGGACATTTGAAAGAAGTACGAGGATTTCTGTGTATGTTCTTCCTTTGTGTAGTTTTCTGGTTTTGTTTGTCAGCTTCTTGAAACCATGGAGAAGATCTGGGTAAGCAGCCAAGCCTCTTGATGCTTATTCTAACTAAAGCAAAGCTCCAAACCTTTTGAGATTTAACCAACACTAATTATTTCATATCTTGTTTTGTAATCTTAGTCTCTTATGTAAACACACTTCACCTACCACCAGCCAGCCTTCCTTAAGTTGCCTCAGCTTTAGTCTGTACTTTTCTTTTATGAAGTCTTATTTGGTCTGCTGACTGACTCTTGATTACTTCCATATTGTTTTGAATTGGCTTAATGTCCCTAAAGACTTTTCCCACTTTGTGCATCAGTTTATCTTTGTTTTTTTTGTCTCTTGCTACTTGCATATAAAAACTGATGACATTTTCAATTGTATTTAAATCCTGCAGATACAATGGAGTCCTCAAAACTGATTGTTTTCATTTTCTGATACTTAGCTTAGCATTATAATTGCATATTCTCTTTAGGGAATCTGTTTTGAATCAGCTCCTAACCATGAAAGTTAAGTAAAGTATTCTGCATAGAGTAGCAAACCCACAACATTAAAAGAGCAATCTGTGGTGAAAAAAAATATTGTCTTCTCTTCTGACCTGGACAGAATTGCTGTTTTCTTAGGTAATACACTTAAACCAGAAAAAAAGATGACTCAAAGAAATTATTTTCTTTTCCCCCACTGGACCTGTCGTCTTCCCATGAGATGGGAGATAGTGCATGGGACTTTAATAAGAAGAGGTTTAGAAGATTCTTTTTTTACTTTATGCACCCCACTATTCTTTGGAGGAGTCCACCTTTGCACCATTCCTGCTAGCAAGGCCAGAAATATTACTCCTTTTCTTTCGTTTACTGTTCCAAGGTTATCCCTTTGCTCCTCTCCACATATATTTTCTTTAACTTCATAAGTTCTGAGCTTGCTCATTTTTCAAGAGACAGGTCAGTTCTAAGGCTATATTAGTTTTACAAAAATATTTGCTTTACACTCCTTTGATTTATAGGGAGACAAGAGAGTAGAATAAAACAGTAAAAAAAAAAGAGAAGGAAACTGCATATGAAAACAACAATAAATGAGGGAGTGATGAGGTAAGCTCATGTTACACGGAAGTTTCAGGCTTTTGTTGTGTTAAAATATATCAGGGACAGCGGCCTACATAAGGAGAGATGGTACTGTTCACAAAAAAAGTAATTCCAGATAAGAAAAACGCTAGAAACAAGAAGTAAAAATTCAATGTCCCTGCCCCTTTCCCTCCTTTACAGACAGAAAAGCTGAAGACTGGGTCAATTTTAAACAAAAACTAGTTCCCACATTTTGTATTTAGTCTTCTGAGTAGGTAATAAATCAAATATTTATTATTAAAAAAACCAACCCAATGAATTCAATTCATTGAAGCGTCATCTACCAAATTTCAACCATATTGTTTAAGAGGTTGATCTTAGTGACATATACACCTGTCCTTGATAAGTAAGCCTCCTAGCTTTCAAGATACTGTGCTTCGACTATCTTAGCAAAGCCCTGTTTCAGCAGCACCCAGATATATGTCCCCTACCTTGAGTACTAGACTTAAGCTCTGGAAAGAACAGGATTTTCTTTTCTTTATATATGATTGTTTTCAGCTCCCTGGCCTTCTGCAGGATTCAGTCCTTATCCTTTAAGTGTACCAGTCAATCAATAGCTATTCTGGAGAGTACAGCATTTGCCTCTGTCTTTCAATTGTAATCCTCTGAGCACATTGAAAAACTTGTGTTCTCCAGGGCATTCAACTGCAGGATTTCTGGCAGCCTCATCTCTAGCAGCAAAGATTCTTACTCTTCTTACTTTCTAAGGAATGTGACTCTCAGGTTTGGGCCCAGCTCCATTGGCAATATAATTATTAAGTAGTGTGCGTGGCTAAGTAACAGAGTTGCTAATTTTTGACCCTTACTTTGAGAGTTTAGCATCCCTTTCTTCCCACACCATGCTACAAATGAGCCCATGAACACACTGCCAATATGGCTGTCTGGAACTTCTTGGATTTCAGCTTTTTAGGTTAGGTAGTTAGCTATCTTTTGTCAGGTAGTACTAACTGGCCCAAATATTGTTTTCCTCTTCAGTATGACAATGGCACAACCCAGTGTATTTTTTAGCAGGGTGACCAATGGCAAAGCTAAATTTGCAGACTCAATTTTATATAAAGTAAAAATAGTTCCTTTGAAATATGAGTAATTTAAGGAGATGTATTAGGATGTGATACCTGTAATTACCATAAAAAAAATATTTCTAATCAGGTTTGGTCTGTCAGTTGCTCATTAATAAGATGAAAATGGTCTTCTACCAGGTACTGCTCCTGTTTATAGTTTGTTTGTATACTCTGTGCATTCTTTCTTCAAGGGACTCAAAATAGATACTAAACAAAGACAAAAATAAAACTCTGAAATACATGTGATGATACCTATAAGAATTAAATGCTGGTATTACCCAGTTAAATGTTTTTCTAGTCCTATGGAATATGAAGTCTGTAAGGAAATCTTTACCATTTGACTGCCATTCTGGAGGACTCCTTTCCAAAGCAGAGAAACCAGTCCTAGTCCTCAGGGAAACAATGGAAATAGTTACATCTTTCAGCAGACTCCTTTTGCTAAGATAGTTCAGCACCAGCGAAACTCCAAAAGCAGCTACCAGGTTCCTAGCCACAATCCCCAGCTCCTGGATATCCTAAGCACTTCAGTACCTAGTGCCTGTGAAGACTATGCCTTGAACTTGACTAGTTTTGTGCATTGCTCACTGAAGCCAGCAAATACAACAAAAACTAAACAAATCTGAAATCAGGTGGGTTTCACTGCATTTGGAATTTTGTTATTGCAGAGGTGGACAGCTCTAATACAAAGGCTGACATTAGCCTTCATTTCCTATCATGGTACTGTGCAAAACTGAAAAAAGAAACCTCTACATTTTAAAGAAAGGGACTACTTTTGCCTTCTAATAGAGGTGAAAGAATGCTGGAAAACCTAACATTTTCTTTGAGTTATCATATTTTTACCTATCTGCAACATAAGTTGTGGAGTAAACAATTTTTTTCCAGACTGGTTTTTATGACATCTCTACTCATTATTTTCTTGAGCTTTATTACTGTAACCTGTAAAGCTCAAGACAAAAGTATACAAATTTACATCTGTAAGAGAATTAAATAATTAATATGATGCTATAAGGGTCAATTAGTTAACTGTTAAAATTGAAACTTAAAAGACACTGATAGGATTTTCATGGCACCACAAAGACATGTATTCCAAGCACAGTATTACTACGGCTTATTTGCAGACACTGTGCCTTTATATTTTCAACATATTACCTTATTAACGTAACTTTAGGACTTGAAATATGTGAACTCTTTTCACTGAAATGCAAAACCATGCAAGGCACAGTAGGGTTTTGGATTTCAGCACATACTGAAACATTAGGGCATTCAGAAATCTTCAAGGCTTAGCCAACACAACCTTCTCCCTTCCTCTTCGTCCTCATCTCCCTCCCCCTAGCCCCCCTTCAATTAAAGTTTTAGAATAACTTTTACCTGCTCAATTCATAGGTCCCTAAGTGGAAGCAACATGGGCATGGTAGAGACTACGCCACTGCTATTTAACCCTGCTCTGGGCTGCCTGTGTGAGCAGGACAACAAAAGGCCAGCACGAGACTGACCTGTGCTGTCACTCTTACTGCTAAGACTGATGGCTGAACAGTGTGCCACTGAGAGAGATATTCTGGAGAAGCATTGCCTAAACCAACACAAGGATAGCTTGGATTGTATGGTGAGAGTAATTTCTCATCAAAATGTGGAAGAGGCTCCTTCTGTCCTCTTCTTTGGAAGAAAACTCCCATCTCTCACTGCATTTGCCCAAAGGAGATGTGCTGGTTTTCTCCCTTTTCACATCAGTTTGATATTTAGTGATCAGGAAAGGAGGGGAATAGTTTACCACCCACACATGGTACAAAATCTTCTCACTAGTCTGCCATATCTCTAATGTTCCTCTTCTATCTTGTAGAGTTGAGTACTTGCCATACAGCACCATGCTAAAGTCAACTCAGCTTTGGGAGAAAGCATAATTAGGATGTGTGTTTCATTAAAAAAAAAGAGAATTTTGAGCCAAATTTTCAGAAGTACAAGGTAGGTGGCCAGTCCCAATGTTTTAAGACAGGAGGTTAGGTGGGGATTTGAAGATTAAAGCTCCTGTGAATTTTATCATCACTTCAACACAGCAACATTTTTACCCTACAAATACCAGCTTGGAAATTATAATGTCGTAACAATTTTTTCAGACCTGTTAACATCTATTAGTTAAACATGGATATGAATCTTGAAAAGACAATTATTGGGAAATTTTTTAAAAGTTACTTTTTTTCCCTTTAAAACATACGGCATTCTGAAAGTTAGATCCCTTTTCTTCTCCCTTCCCCAGTCCTTCAGCAAGAAAACTCTTAATATTAATGCTGTCTGACAAAGATCCTTTCAAATACTCTGTGATGAAGCCACATGAATGCACAAAGATGGTATGTATCTAAAAGCAGAACTGACTCCTGTAATAAATCTGCCTGCTTAAAATTTGTGAGCTATTTTCATGGAGACAAAATTACCACAAGCACACAGTAGCTAATTTCCTAAATGCAATAATGTGGTTATTTGACATAATGGCCACAGGCACTGCATCAGTCCACATTAAAGACTAAGAGGTTAATAATTTTGAGTTTAAAAGAAGAAAAACCGGACTGGCTTGCTTTTGAGTTACAGGACTGTAAAATGCATTTGAAATCACCAATTTAATTTTTTTTGGTGGCTTTATAACTTTTAAACAGACACATTTGCATGTATGTATTTATTTATTAAATCTTTTCCTGCCTGAGACCACATATGCTCAGTATGTGTAATTTTATAGGTCAGTTATGAACTTCTATAAAGAGGTGTGAAATGAAAATATTGACAGCTGAGTTTGCTGGCACAATTATGACATTCTTCAAAGTAAAGGTCAAAACACTGAAAATCATGGATATTGCACAGCTCCAAAAATAAACAAAAACATCCGAACAAATGTTAGAATTTTCCTGGAGGTTTTAGTATTTCTTTAGCTCAACAACTTTTAAATTATGCCATTTGCCTTGCCAGACCGGCAAATGGTCTCATTTTCTTGTCTTCCTTTCCAGTGCTTTTCAGAAATATACTGAAAGGACAACATCAGGAAACAAACAAAAAATCCTCTGTTGAAAGGAAAGCTGGAACACACAGATGTGTGATTTTAAAGGAAAGCAAAGGGCAGAGCCCATTTGACAAGTTGTCTCCAGGACTGGTAGGGAAACGACCACAACTGGGAGGTATGAGCTGGCTCAGAAAAAAATCAGAAGACTACAGAGCAAGGACAACAGACTACCCTCGCTAGCACAAGGCCCATGGCAAAATGTTGCAATAATATAAGATGGGTTAGTGCCTCACCCTCCGACACTCTCAGCTTTGCCTTTTGGCTTGGTGAAAAACCTGATCACCAGCACACCGCCTGGGTGAAGACAAGGTCTGTGTAAGAAAAGGAACAGTAAATCTTTCCCTGCCACCACATACCTGCTGGGAAACAGAGACTTAGGTGGGGTAGAATGTGTTTAATGTGCAGAAAACCCTCTTATGGCCACCTGTAGAACCATTCTGCTTCTTCCCTATAGAATGGAGGGCAGCACCCTGAGCAGATGTGTCTTTAATCGTCAGGATGACAACAGGGATATTACTGGGGGGTGTGGTGGGGAAGGCACCAGTCTGAAGAGACAGTCAGAAACTTTTTGTGATTATTTATGGCTCTGTTGAACTATCACTTGAAATAAAATCCCAACCCAAATGAAGCCTATGGGATGTTTCACTTTCAAGGGTAGCAGGTCAACAGACCAAATAAACTTTAATGTGGACCATGATCAGTTCAAGAATGTTTTCCTGGAAAAACATGGGGTAGGATTCACCGACCCGGGAAATTCCTCCCAGTTGCATGCTCAGCATGGCCAGAATTTCATCCCTGGCTCCTAGCCATCCCCATGTCAACGTTTGTATTTTTTTTTTTTTAATTAAAATTGTTCAGGCACAGTCAGATGTGCTGTGGTTACAGCTTAACTTGATTAAGAGGTCACTGTCCTCATCTGCTCACCCCCTTCTCTGTCTCACTCCTGCTCCTTCAGCGATGCCAGCACAACTGTATAAGTGGTGAGACCTTCAGCAGCTTCTGTGAAAAGAAGTGTCACAATAAAACAAAAAGCCTAAAATGTATGCAAGTTAGCACAGGTTATTCTCAGCAGTTACAAATGCAGTAAAGCCAGAAAATCTGAACCAGCTGAGAATGTGCAAATGGAGTCACTCATCTCCTAACCCAACCAGCTGCAGCACAACCAGTATGTCTGGCTATGCCCTTTCACCAAAGGTTTAACCTGATTTATCTATAAGCAGTGTTTTCAAGTGATATAATAAATTCAGAGATAGTGTGTGGTGGTTCTGGCTTTATTTTAGCATAAGTCAATTGAGAACTGAAAGTAGACTCAAATAAGCCTGAAAAATATCTTGTGCGGTTTTGAGTGGTGAAACAGAGTGCTTACTGCATGTTGCTCTTCCTCCCCTCTGCCAATGCTGTGATGCATGAGCACATAACCCACGCAAGAGAGCAAGGGGCACCTTGCTCTCTTTAGAGCATCAGAGATAATTTAAGCATGAGAGAACACAGTGATTCAGGTGGTTGTTTTCATTCCATTTCCCTATACATTAATATATGAAACATATCTCATACAATACCAAGATCCAAATCTGAAATGTATTCCAGAATTTGATGATAGAAGGTATTACACGTTAGCAGGGCCTCAAAATCTACCTTCTGTTCCATAAGTAACAAGCCCTGAGCAAGGATCAAGCTGGTGTCACTATGCTTTTTTGCACTCTGACAGCAGAATTTAACACAGAGCTTGAAGTGTAGTAAAACATTTTACTAGCAAATCAACAAAGCAAATCCACTAATCTAAGCTGGAGGAAATAAAAGCAGACAAGATTTTATGAATCAAACAGGTAAAGCTGCAGTCAGGAATTTCTTTTTTTTTTTTTTCAAATAATAGAGCCCTAAGTGCTTTGATGAATATTTTTAGGGAATGTTCTAGAATCTAGAGATCATCCAAATAGACAAAAATTTAAAAGCAGTATGCAGTACAAAGACCAGATATGATCTACTAGTCTTCTTGTATTATAATAGCCTGTAGCTGCTTGCAAAATTGTTGATGACAGCAATTATCAGGAAATTTTCAGTACCTGGGAAACGAAAATCATCACAGACCACAACGTTTAAGGAGCTATTAATGATTTAAATAACACCTGTGCCAATAGTCCAGACACTGCTGTAACATCTAGTACATCTTCTTTGGCATTAGTCAGAATGAATAACTCTTGCTGAGCTGTTGAAAGGATCTCATGGTCCTGCTTGAAGTTCCTGGAGCTACCAAAAATTGCTGGAAAAGAAGGAAAAGATCTTTTTAAAAGTGCTTATAGCATAGTTTAAAAATTAATTTTCAGGAGTTGGGGAAAAATGCTTGGCTGACAGAACTGAAAATGAAAATCCTCTGTTTAGACATGCAGCAGATAAAACATTACCAACCATTACACAAGATCCACTTTGCCCATTCAGCATCACTCTGACCTGATGAACTAGATGAAATGATTGAAAATCCTAGAGACTGCTGCAGGAAGGGCTCTGACTCCCAGACTGGCACTCAGCCTTGGTGTCAGCTTGGGTCTTGTGCCGTTTACGAGCACTCCTAAGAAGAATGCCAAATGGCTGTGGGTTCTGGTTTTGGAAGGGAACTGACAACCAACTCATTACACACAAGCTATTGAGGGACAGCTGTTGTATGGAAATGACTTTTAGTTAACAGGCGTAGTTGACAGACTGCAACAACTGGCAAATTATTTCATAGGTCTGACTGAGAAGAGAATCTGAGGACAGTTGATGAATGACAAAAGGGAACAGCAGGTGGTGTTTCATTCAGATGAATCCTTTCATGAGGCAGATCCTTAACTGCCCTTCAATAAGTCGTTAAGACACACACACCACAAGCTGATCCCATTTAACTTCAATGTCAACATTCAAAAATAATGAAAGTAGAGATACTCTGAGAGAACATTGTAAAAGACCTTAAGTGAATGCTGTGCCCAAGAAAGGTAGTACCTTTGACTCTGAAAGACAGAATTTGTACCTCCAAATGTTTATAAATACAATTATCTAGGGTAGCACTTTCAAAATTGAAGGCAGCTTTTCAAAGCTGGGCTTCCGGCTATAGGTAATAAATACGAAAAAACCAAATGCCTTCTCCTTTCCACATTCTGTGTTTCATCCTTGTTTCCTTTCCCTTCAACAATATGCGGAAGGGTGCAACAGATCACCAAGTTTTGAGATTCTCCCTTCAAGACATCCAGAAGGTAAAGAGAATGGAAGATTGCAGTTACTCTGAGACTGACCATAAATGAGAAAAGTTGAAAAAAATCATTGATATTCAAGAGTCCATCGAGTAACTACTGATCCGAAGTGCAAGGTTGCCTCTGGTAGCCATGACTATCCTGGAATTGGACTATACTAGGATTGAACACTTACAGAACAGATGTTAATTCTCAAAATAACAAGTATATGGCTTGCTGATATGCTCAAAGATGTGACATGGCATAGAAAGGCAAATGGAAGAAGTTAGGAGGAACACACTTGAATGAAGGGAAAAAAAACAGTCATAACTTTGTGGATGTACTCTCTATGAGGATGCGTTAGTGAATGTAAACCCCAACAAAAGAAAATTCCCTACCTCCTCCTCATTAAGCAAACCTGCAACACACAATCCAGCATGGAAATTTCAGTCAGATTCATCAGCTTCAGTAAATGCCACCAAATCCTTCTTGTTGATGTCTGGAGAGAGAAAGAGGAAGCAGACAAGCTAAGTATCTGCAGGAAACAGGGCAAATGAAAGGAAGTAGAAAAAAATCATTTACCTGCATTGCCAGATAAGAACAGATGGTGAGATCCAAGGGGAGATAAACATTAAAGACTGGAAACCAAGCAATTCATCCTGCCAGCTTTCAAAGATCCACTACAGCTGAAAAATCTAAGAACCTTTTAACAGCAATGTTAAACAACAATAAACAAGACTATAGGGCAGGTAAAATGGAGCAAACATGCTGAGCAGAGGGAGTTGAATGCTTTCGACAACAAGCCCATTAAGGGTTCTTGAAGTCAGACTGCAAAGAAGTCACTAAGCCACTAAGAAAAAAATTAAGGGAAAGGATAAATAGAAAGAAAAATCGTGTGGTAAAGTGCATGAAGAAAAAACAGTCTTGTGTTGAGATATTGAGCAATCTTAGCAAGCATTTCAAAAAGCTCAATGGAAAAATAGAGTCATTTTGAATTTCAAGGCAGTGGATAACTTTAGAAACAGCCTTTTTTTTTTAAAAATAAACTCTCAAATATAGATCTACATACAGTAAACACAAATAAAAGCTTTTTGACAATGCAATACTTGGCTCCACATGACATTTTTCAGGCCCCTTAAGGCATAGAAGTTGGCCTCCTGCTACTAAATTCTTCGGGCCCATGGAGTACAGATGTCATAAAGGAAAGGACCAAATTTTTCAAGGTCCTCACACAGCTGCCATTTTGCTCAAAGAGCAAGATTTCTTCATCAGATCCCCCCCTCTAAAAGCTCATCAGATAACCTGAAAAGCTGCCCTGAAAAACTCCAAGTGTATTAAGAGAAGATTGTACATACAGTTGGAAACTTGGCTTGGCACTGAACAGCTGTAGCTACTGCTTTTTTCCCCTCCCTTTTCAATTGCATTGCAATCCAAAGCAGTTAAGACTCCAACCCTGGGGCAGAGTCAAATTGTGCCAAATAGGAGGAAGGTCCCAGATCCAGCCTGAAAGGCCTGGGTCAGTTGCGTCAGTCCAAGCCAGGAGTGCACACCAGCAGTGCCTCTGGGAAGGACAGTGCTGGAGCATCGTCTGCACACAAGACATGCACATTGCAAACAATAGAAAAGGAAAATAGGAATGTTTTCACAGGGTTGCCATATTAAGTTTAGGCTCAACACATAAATCTCATGTTTGAACTACACCTGCTTTGACTTCATTAAATTACTAGCATGCTTTAGCATACACTTCAACAACACACACATATTTTCTGAGCGTGAAAGAGCCTTCTAATTCATCAAATTGAACTGGAATAGTTGAGATATTTAGATGATAAAAAAATAGATAGGAGGCAGACATAAATATATATGTCAATTCTGTAAGCCTTTCCATTTCCTGGGCAAATCAAGTTAAAGAGTTACAGTTAGTGACATGCAGAGGGCTTCTAGTCTAGCTGCTAGAGTGAACACCAGCTATATCTTGGAAGTCTTAAATATTTGTACTTGGAAAACAGAGCCATGATAAACAGTAAAAATAAAATAAAAATGACCCAGTTTCTCTCATTCCCAAATGAGATTTCCTTCCCCACCTTAATTAAGCAGATGGCCAAACTTCAGCCAAATGGCATCCCTTGATTCTAGCTCATGTCTCTTTTTCCAGGTTCCTGATCCTCCTTTTCAAAAAAACAGCTGTGTTCAGGCATCAGGAGGTGTTCAGGGGCAACCTCAGTGTACTCTTGACACAGATAAATTTCCTTTATGACCAGTGATATCCCCATTATAGATGGCAAACACAGTATTTCTGTACCATTGTGGTGCCACGGCAAATTGATCAAGAGAGGAACAAGGCAATTTTCCATTGTTGCGCCCAGGAAGTCTTTCTCCTTTGCTTCACAGCACCTGGAACCCTCTCCTGTTCTGATGCCCATTTATTTCATTCTGTCCTCCCTTGCCTTATGAATGGTTATAGGGTGAGCTTTGACATTGTTGTCTGAGCAAAGAGATTTTGGCAGGAATTAATATGCCTTGGGCAGAGAACAGATAAGCTCCTTGACCCCTCCCTGTGCTGCAATAGAATGGCTGGGAATTTAACACCTCTGTGAACAAGCACACTCCAGAGTCCACAGTAATATTAAACATTTATTTAACAATACTCCCTTAAGTTTCTAATGAAAATAAATTTAGTAAGCAATCAAAAATCAACACCAATTCTTGCCAAAACAAAAGGAAAGAAAAATTTGGCTGGAGTCCCTGGGATAATATTACAGACATTTCTTTTCTAAACATCCCTCTCTCCTCTTTAATCAGCTTTTTAGCAATTTTCAGGAGATTATGCACTCTCCACTCAGTTATGGATATTCTAGATTGAAACATAAGAACCCACAGATGAAATGATGGATTGATTTCCTGCCTTTGCCTTCTCCCAAGGTGTGATTTTTCCAGTGTGCTGAGGGCAATCTGCTCTAAAAGGCTGTTCTTTGGCAGAATGGAAGGGATAACCTGGAGGCAGGAGATCTGACGTTACGCTTGCCAACAGGGAGTGCAACTTCCCATTTGCAAGCAGGGAAGAAAAGACCCATAAGACAGACGAACTCTGGCATAGTCTGGTTAAAACCAATTGGTAGCAGTTATCTGAGAAAACTGTTGAAGACAGACAGTCTTCTCATAAGCTCTTTGCTCTAACGTTTATAACTTGTCTGCTGTGTTAAAGGCCCATCATAACCACATACACAAAATTCTCTTTCCTTGTCGCTGAAGACTTCTCTCCCTTCACCCTGTGAAGTGGAAAGAACAATGCCACCTTTTGGGAACTCCCCTCTGGAAAGCCTTCTGGGAAGCTTGCAAAAAACCAAATTAGCTAGCCCCTTTTTATAACACTTTTTTCTTCTGTGTTCCTTTAGTCTTCTCTGTTCTATGTTTATCTTTTACTGTGGACTGATCAGCCTGAGGTGAGCAGAAAATTTCACTACTAATGAAGACCAAAAGAAAGCAATGCAGAAATCAACAGAGGTGTTTTAGTTATTCTGGATAGCCCAAAAAGGCAGAAGAAAGCAAAGGTGGAGAATTCTGTCTTTATGGAATGCCAGATTTTATAAGCTATTCAGACAACAGAATCTATATAAGCACTGGAGGGGCTTTTAATACTAACAAGATATCAGCGTTCAGATCACTACTTATGCATTTTCTAACTCTTCTGAAATCTGCCTATCTGCTGCTTTTAATGCCTAAATAACCTTAAAAGCACAGCTTCCACTGCCCTGTGTAGAGAGGAAGAAGAACAGCATCAGTGTTGGTGGAAGTTGTTTGTTTTAATTTATCCATGTAAGGAAACTATCTATCATCACCAGAGCAACCATAAGCAAACAAAGAAGGCAGTCATATGTAGGCTTCCATGAAATATAGTCCCGCCTGTGTATGTGCACCCTGTACAGGTATTCATCACCACCACCCCCAGCTTTTTTATGTAAGCCTGTTTGCATGAGAGAAAACACCAAGGAAGCTGTAAGCATTGGGCAAAGCAAATTTTTTTGGCACACACAGAAAAACCTTTGCCAAAGAAACACTCTGGTGTTGCCTTGCTGCTGCTGCCCTCCTTTTCCTCATGTGTTGGTTGCCCAGCCTCTGCTTTAGATTACATTAAAACTCCAGATCTGCGAATGGCCTGGGGGAGGAACATGCTCACATTTCCTTCTTCTCGAGATTCAGAATTACAAATTAATCTACAGGAAACAATTGCTTGAGCAATTTAGAAATGGTGTGGGCAAGAGTCCACACATTTCCCTTTCTGTCGTGAGGAAGAGAAAAAGGGAGAGGGAGAAAGCGAGAGAATAGCAGGCTACTATTGTGCTACTCCCTGCCACACTGTATTGATAGCATTCATTTTAGCTTCTTAGCAAGGTTAAGCATGATAATTGAAAATGTTCATAGCATTACAGTACTAATGCAACTGCATTGTAGTTCTACACTCGCTTCCAACATGATGAAATTATCAGCTATTTAACAGCCTTTTTCAGCTATTCTGACTGCAGTACTTTAATCCATACCATAATGCAAATGTAATGCTTGTCGCACTTTTTTCTCTGTTGAGCGTCAAATAGAATTATATACTGAATTCTATACAACACTTCCTTATGGTGAAAATACCTTCTTCTCCCATTATAGAATTATGAAGGCATCTTAAAAAAAAAACTATATATTTTTAAATCTGGCACCTGTTGAAAATATTTGGCTCATAAACTGGTAGCAAAAGACATGTCAAATGAAAGGTGGAGTTACACTGGTGGAATGAAAACATTTTCTGTCAGCACAGCCTAAGCAAAAATACTCTTGACGATTCCCACACCACAGCTTTGTGCAGATTTATTTATTTATTTTGTGTGTGTACTGTGTGGGCAGCATAATTTGACGTAGTGAGAAAGCTAACAATTTTATGCTAAAGTAGATTTCTCAGAAAACTCCAGTCAGTTTAGAAAGCTAATCCATTGCAACAGAAACCTCCAAAGGAAATGTAGTAGCAGACAGAATGCGTAAGAGTTGCCACTTCATCTAATCCAAAATATAAATGGAGAAAATAATGCCAATATAAAAAACCCCAAACAATTTAACACCCCACTCATCTGTCCCCTTCAGCAACCAGGGGCAGATATTCAAAGGGAACTTAGGGGCTCTTAGGTGTCTGTTTTCCACAACGGTTTTGAGAGTCTTAAGTAAATGCTGGGCTTTCATATCTCTGGTGCTTAGAAATTCTTGAAGTTTCAAGGGACTCAGTTTCAGCACTTTTCAAAGCTTCTATTCAAATCCTGAAGCATAAGGACTAGGGGAAATCTAGTGTCATGCCAGTCTTCAAAAATAGCAAGAAAGAGGATCCAGGACACTATAGGCTGGTCAGCCTCACCTCCATCCCTGAAAAGGTGATGGAACAGCTCATCCTGGATGTCATCTCTAAGCATGTAGGAGAACAAAAGGTCATCAGGAGCAGCCAGCATGGATTCACCAAGGGGAAATCATGCTTGACCAATCTGATGGCCTTCTACAATAGGATGACTGGCTAGGTGGATGAGGGGAGAGCAGTGGATGTTGTCTACCCTGACCTCAGCAAGGCTTTTGACACTGTCTCCCATAACATACTCATAGGTCAGCTTAGGAAGTCTGCATTAGATGAGTGAACAGTGAGGTGGGTTGAGAACTGGCTGAGTGGCAGGGCTCAGAAGGTTGTGATCAGCGGCACAGAGTCCAGCTGGAGGCCTGTAACTAGTGGTGTTCCCCAGGTGCCTGTACCTGGTCCAGTCTTTTTCAACATATTCATCAGCCACCTGGATGACGGGACAGAGTGTACCCGTAGCATGGTTGCTGATGGTACAAAACTGGGAGAAGTGGCTGACACACCAGAAGGCTGTGCTGACATTCAGTGAGTCCTGGGCAGGGTGGAGTGTTGGTCAGAGAGGAACCTGAAGAAATTCAAAAAGGGCAAGTATAGGGTCCTGCACCTGGGGAAGAATATCCCCATGCCAGCACAGGTTAGAGCCTGATCTAGAAAGCAGCTCTGTAGAGAGAGACCTGGGAGTCCTGGTGGACAGCAAGTTGACCATGAGGCAGCAATATGCCCTTGTGCCCAAGAGGACCAACAGTATCCTGGGGAGTGCCAAACAGAGCGTGGCCAGCAGGTCAAGGGAGGTCACCCTCCCCCTCTACTCGGCTGGTGAGTCTGCATCTGAAGTACTGTGTCCAGTTCTGGACTCCCCAGTTCAAGAAGGACAGTGAACTACTGGATAGAGTCCACTTTCTCACAAGGAAAATACCTTTGTCTCCCATTATAGAATTATGAAGGGTGCATGGGTCCCTTCCACGGGATGCAGTCTTTCAGGAACAGACTGCTCCAGCATGGCTGCTGCATGGAGTCTCAAGTCCTGCCAGCAAACCTCCTCCAGTGTGGGCTCCCCTCTTCACATGGGTGCTACTCCAGTGCAGGCTTCCCATGTGGTCACAGCCTCCTTTGGGCATCCAGCTGTTGTGGTGTGGGGTCCTGCTGGGCTGTAGGTGGGTATCTGTTCTACACTGGACCTCTGGGGGCTGCAGGGGGACAGGCACAGTCTTCACCACAGGCTGCAGGGGAATCTCTGCTCCAGCATCTGGAGCACCGCCTCCCACTTCCTCACTGACCTTGGTGTCCGCAGAGTTATTTCCCTCACATATTCTTACTCCTCTGTCTGCTGCTGTTACACAGCAGTTTTCCTTCCTTCTTAAATATGTTATCTCAAAGATGCTACCACCCATTGCTGATGGGCTTGGCCTTGCCCAGTGATGGATCTATCTTGGAGCTGCCTGGCATTGGCTCTATCAGACATGGGGGAAGTTTATGGCATCTTTTCAGAGAAGCCTCTCCTGTAGCCCCCCCCACTACCAAAATTTTGCCATGCTAAACCAAATACAAACATCCAGCCTGTCACAGGAACGCAAACATCAAGTCAAGATGAGTCAAGATGTCAGACAGCTTTAAGCCACGTGTGATGAGACTATTTGGTTTGAGGAAACAGACTAAATTTAGCCTGACTAAAAGCCACAAACCACGTAGGGAACAAATATTGGGAACTCAGCATCAGCTACGTGAATCTATTGCTCTACTCCAGTTGCATCAAATTACTGTTCACATAGGCATAGCCTCTATCCTTCAAAATATACATCTTCCCATGCAGGCCTGTCACTTCTAGCCAAAGTTAACCAAGAAGCTTCTGTGGGGATAGATTCCTAGCCTTATATTGCAGTTTTCATTTGTAAAGTTGACCTTTTGCTTGGATGGACAATTTTCCTTTTTATATCTGATGTGTACACCAGGGAATGCAATCAGGAGATTTCTATTGATTGCTCTCAAGCAATTTAGTTCTGGTCATAGTTGTATTGGATTTGCAATTATACTCAGGAGAGGTATTATTGACTCTGCCTAGTAATTACCAGGCTGACATCAGATTCTGCTATAGCTGAAACTAACTTACATCTCTCTGACCAAGTTACCATAATGAGATGCTGTTATTTTTTTTTTTCCTAAGCAAAAGCAAGCAAGCTTATCATTTTGTCTTCTAAGGAACATAAGGAGGGAAATTTAGCACCATATTCCTTTAAAGTAAGTGATATGTATGTACAGCAGAGAATACATTTAACCTTGATTAGAAAAGGTTTGGGGATCTGGGATATTCTCTAAGTGCTAGAATATTTGTAGAAAAGCACTGCTGAAGCATATGCAAGTTAAGGGAAGTTAGATCAGCTGTTACTTGAAGAAATTTAATAGCATTAGCTGGACTTCTCTGTAGGCTCATCCCATATGCTTGAAGCCATTGTTAACAGCTAAAATGCTTTAAGAATCATACTGGCAATCTGATCCCAGTGATAAAAATGAGAAACCATGTCAGTATTGGGACTTCAGACATATACATGACACCCTTTCTCACACAAACTGCGGGAAAATCTCACCGTAGCCTGGAACAACTTTTTTTGTGGTCACGCCAGGGCTTTTAAGTTCACACTGGTGTGTGTAATGCACATTCACACTTTACCAAAAGCAAACCAAAGCAAATTAAACCTTCAGCTATAACCTTTGCATCATTCACAACACAACACAGAAGCTAGGAAAACCAGAAGCTGACACTGTGCACGGCTTTTCCAATTTGCTTATTACTGTTTGCTTTGCAGGTACTAACACAGTACTTCTGAGGAACAAAGTCTGGTATATGGAGAAGTAGTCTCTATTTTTAAGTCACTGCCTTCTTTTCACCCTGTCATGTAAAACATCTGAGTGACTTCTCTGCTGTCTTAGATGACCGATTTCTGACTAGGTTAGAGCACAGGCAGATACAGGAGGAGAGTTTGGAAGTGGACAGGGACTTAGAAGAAAGGTGCCACGTGATTGAAAACAGCAGAGCTGATCCCTATGGAAATCCAAGCCAGCAAACACCACCGCAGAGATGAAAAGGCCTGGCAACCACAAACACACAAATGCATGTATCACCCACTTAAGAAAACTCTGGCCACTTCAATCCCCCCCAACCCCATTCTATCAGCCGGGGCACATTAGTGTACAAACACCTCCTAGCACCTCGTAAACAAGGCAGCAGCCCCTATACCTTGCATGCGAGTGCCAAGCTACTTTGTTTGCTCACTCCTGTGGTCAAGCTTTAGGGATTTCTCCAACGATGCAGAGGTATTTGCTCTGTCAACAAGCAGAGCAGGTGGACCCTTTTGGCGCCAGCCCCGGATGCAGAACGGGGTTGTGAATCCCTCTCTGGAGCACAGGAAACTAGTGACAGGGACAAAGGAGGTCCTGCAGAGAGCAGTCCAAGAAGCAGCCAAGCTCCAAAGCAAAATTTGGCAGGCGTGTTTGTTGTTATTTAAGTTAACTACAAAGGGAACCCCAGGGAGGAGGGGATATCTGGAGCAGATCCAGCTGTGTGCATGTGCTGTGCTAGGAGCAGGGTAAGAATGCCATTTTCCAAACTCTCAGTGTATAGGTATGCATGCACAAGAGCACACATAAACATGCATAACTTCTCACTGCAGCTTCCTGCAGCCAGAAAATAAAGCTTATGTTTTGGCCCCATATTTGGTGCTGCCTGTGACATAAGCACGGTTGATGAGAACAACAGTGCTGTGCATTACGTTTTGTAGAGGACAGCCTGCTTTTGTTGCTAATTTGGCTTACAATGCTTAGCACTTGCAGTGATAAGATTCACGTATTTTTCCTGCTGTCTCGGCACTAGAATGGGAATACCCAGACTTGGAATTTCTTGGATTGTCCTGTTAGAAGTGTATAGTCCCACAGACACCCGTCGTCTCTACAGAAAACACACTGATGTTTTGCAGCTACTCCCTAGAAATGCCAAAAAGTTAAGGCTGTGTGCGTAATCCTGAAACCCCACTTTTTCTTTCTTCCTCAATGGCCATCTTTGTGAGTATGCACAAAAAAGCTGATAAGCCCGTCATCTCCTCGGGGTAACGTTTTCCAAAGCTTTTAAAATAGCTTTTAGAAATAACTTGAACAGGAAGAAATCTAGCTCTCATCGCAAGTCAATGGCTGTGTTCGTACTAGCAATTTTCTTGCAGTAGCTGAAGCGAAACACTAAGGCAAAGCAATTGTAGCTGAGCTCTCCGCATGTCCTTTATGACGGGGTGCAGTGAGGGGTGAGGGGAAAGATAATACAGATTTAAATACTTGTGCGAAATACTCAAGCTCGTTCCCCTTAAAGCTGCTAATGTAGACATATGCTTCAAGATCTTTATAATCTACACACTTCAGTTGCATTAGAAACCAAGGTCAATTTGTAAGCCCTTGTTTGCATTGTGGAAAAATAGATGAAATGGCTGCTTCTCGCAATACACAATTGGCTGCTGCAGTAATCCTGGCAGACATTAAGTAGAATGGGGCATAAAAAATCTCAATATTTTTAGTGAGCAGCAGCAGGATGCTTGTACCTACTGTTCCAGGAAAGCAGTAACGCAGTAAAAGGTTATATAATTTAGACTTGTGGGACCAAAAAGAATCACCAGCCTAGTTTTTCTTGTAATTGCAATGTAATGAATAAAATTAACATCTTATAATGTGTCTGCACTATTGTTTGTCAAGTGGCACAATGTAATCTCATTTGTTTGGGATTTTTTTTTAACTCAAAATACATAGATACCACACATTGCAATACTATGTCTTTTCCATGCTCTGCCTGAGCAAAGTTCTTGAAATTTATTTATGTTACTTCCAGAATTTAACATGACTAAAACTAATTTTACTATCATTGTTAAATGTACTGAGCTCACATGAAGAGCGATTTTCCAGGGCTCATAATGTAGCCAAATCAAATCCATTTTTTCTCTGGAACACACAAAGCGCATGCCTGCCCATTATGATCTCTTTCACTGCCAGGTTTTAACTTTCAGCCTCCAGCTGTTTTGGCTGGGGAGCTGCTTGACATAAAATAAATAAACAAATAAATGCAAGATTAAGATAATGAGTAAAGTGTACTGTCTCTGCTCTCCTCTGGTTTCTAAACAGCTTTTCCACAGACTTGCTCCTCAGGAAATATTGCTTTTAATGCAGAGAGCAACCCTTTGAAATGCATAGCACTAGTTGTTATACCTAAGCAATTAAAAGTGTTTAGGCTAGTTTTATCAAAGTCTACATCAATGACAAGATGAAGTTCTTATGCACTTTATGAAGTACAGTAGAGATATTATTGTCATGATTTTACTCAGTGTTGATCAAAAAATGAAAATAAAATACCCCTGTCTCTTTTGCTCTAGTGTCCCTGGTGATCAACTGGCTTTCTGACACCCTCTGTCTGTTCCTTCCCAATGTAATGACAAAGTAAAGGTTGTGAACAAAAGTGGGGCTAACTGGAAGATCTTACAAACAGAGCAGCTCAAAGGCTACTGTAACGGGCAAAACTCAAGGAAGGGATGAACTCATTGTGTCAAAGGAAATTGGTCCTAAACAGCTTTCAAAACTAGCAGCTGGCCAAATTGTGAAGTATAGCTGGGAAGCGATGTCCAGATTCTATTAACTGCTTATATGTGCCCTGAATGTCATAAGTAGTTTTTCAGATGACCCCTGTCTCTACAGGTGGGTTTGTCAGTTAGAGTTAGCACAGACTTAGAGATTCAGGACTCGCTGATAGAAATTCACACTCACATTCCCTCCATTTCTTGTTAGATTAACAATACAAGAAGCAGAATCTCAAATGCTGAAGCCAGTAACCACACTTTTTGCCTTCAGTTATGCATGCATTTGATAGCAAAGGAAGTCCCCATTATATAGCCAGTACTTTCTTCTAGAAACTTTGGTGATTTTTAGTACTTGACCAATGGAGTTACACCAATGTATCTTCATTGCAATTTTGCTGTGTGCCTGGCAAGGTACACAGGTTTATATAAAATTCATATCAGAATTTGAATGCAAGGATTTGGATGCAAGAAAAAAAGAAAAAGAAAATTAAATCTGCTCTCTGAAGTAATTTGGTTATACAGACAGACATATGCTTAAGTTTCCCCGCAAAATTTTTGCATATACTCATTTAATTGGCTGTCTGGTAGTCACCCATCAGTCATATTAATCTGATTTTCAAATTTATAGAATGGTTAAGCCTTTAAAGGAGTTTCTTGTTTTGTGACCTAAATACATCTGTATTGTTGAGACAAAATGCTTAAACAGCTCGACAGGAGGCTGAACCAGTGGTTTTCTGTCTGGCTAAATTAGGCTCCTGGTAGATTTTTAGATACAGTATTTGCAAAAGAAAAATACCATCCCAACTCTTCTGATCATCTCCTAGGAAACAGCTGGGGGGGGGAAGAGGGGGGATGGGGACCAGACAAAAGGAAATCTGAAAAACGTCTAGTTTGTGTTCAGATATGCATGTGCATTCATATCTAGATGTGAAGAGACAGAGCTATGTACATACAGATGTGAAGAGACAGATCTATGTACAAACGTGTGTACTGCAGAAACAGACAGAGGAGAATTGTGGATTTAGTTACCATAAATGTTTCTAAAATCAACCGCTGAGTTAAGCTGCATTTAGTTCTCTCGTGGGGAACAGAGAGGCCAGAAGTAGGCTGAACCCAAAATGTTGCTCTTGTCATAAAAGCTCAACTAGGCAGAAAGCTGGGAACATAGCGGTTGACAAAGATAGAGCAGAGAGCTCCACAGCTTATCCTTAATTAGGTGTTGGCACTGGCTCTTGTCAAACAAGGGGAAAGAGTGTATGCTGAAGCACACTGACACACAGAGACAGCCCCAGTCACAGTTGGAGAGAATACAAAGTGCATTCAAGCTGGCATTGAAAGGGATTTAGATAAGTACTTGAGGTAACAAAAATCGAAAAAAGAGGATGATAGCAATGGAAGCTTTAGATGAATTGCAACGGAGTGCACCTTTATTACAGCTTATCAGTCTCCAGACAGCAACAAACCAGCCTTCCTAGTGCATTTCTCTTCTTGGTCTCCTGGATTAAAGGTCAAAGTAACTCAAATTTATATGTTCTGTCTCTCTTGCTGCTCGCACACATTCAGCACAGATCTTTGTGAATTGGTATACCAAGGATGAAAGCTTCAGCCCCTTGAATATAACAAAGGCCTTTTTCTTTGTTAAAGAGGCTCCGTTTTCCCCCTCAAACAATTATTGTCTGGAAGAGGTTGCAAACAATATGATATTAAAAGGTCACAATAGTTCTGCTGGAATAAATACACATCTGGCAATGTGCCACTCCTAATCCTTCTTGTCTAGAATCACTGTTCTATTTTACAATCATTTGACATATTCAAATAGCTAATATGTGGGTTTATTAATAATACATATAGGCAGTATCCTAACATACACAAAAGCTGTGTGTTTTCACAATGTGTATAAGCACTTCAAGCAATAAGCTGTGCACATTTAGCTACCAGATGGTAGTTCTTATCACAGATAAAAGCACATATATGTTACTATAACTACACCCTCAAAAAGAAAATGGTAAGAAAAAATACTCTCCACATCACAGCTTCCATTATCCATCTACTTAGGCAGAAAACAGCATATGTTTTACTGGTAGGAAAATGCAGTACTTGAGAGAAAAATATGATTGCTGAGGGGGGAAAAAGGTAAAAATCCGGGGTGACGGATTTAATAGGGATGTTCAATTAAAGGTTTGTTTGGTGTAATAATAATAGAGCGTACATGTTGCTGATAATGTATTTAATCTCTGGACCACACAAAACTTGCAGCAGAAGATGTGTCCCTCTTAATCCTCCATTCATTTCTGGTTTTAGTGCCACATGAGCTGCATAGGAGGTCTAAAAGTAAATATTTTAGGGAAATACTTTTCATTTGGATATCGTAATATTTTGGCAAAAAACCCACAACAACCCAAAACTAAAGGAAAATAAGTTTATTTGATTCACTAAAAGCAATAGGAGCATTACACTAAATTGTCCTTATGACCTACATCTGTTCAGAGGGTGATTAGGAGTTCACAATTTTGCTTTCCGTGTTTTATGCTTCTTTTCTCTCATGTTTTCTGTTTTACCTCCCCACCCCCCCAAAAAAAACCCCAAATCTAAAAACTTAAGAGTAGAGAGATTTCCATTTTCACAGAAAGATTCATCTCCTCCTAGAGCACTGCGTAAGCACTTGTGGTTGAGCAACCTATTTTGATTCAAAGCAAATTTAAGGGATGCTGCCCCCAACACACACACACACACACATTCACACACACACACCCCCCATGCCCCCCTCTCCTTGCGACTCCACCGCCGCTGCCGCTGGGCTCCGTCAGCCGCTGCCAGCCCCGCGCTGCTGGCGGGCAGCCAAGCAATCTCCGTTTCCCAATGAAGCCCTGATTCCATCTGCTCCAGCAGTGCAATATATTCCACTTCAGGTCAAAAGCAGGGAGCCAGTAGTATTAACATTACACTAATCTGTAAAGACATTTTCACTAGGCTAGATAGGCTAATGTTACACAGAGCTTTTAAAGGCTGCAGGGATAAGGAACAGCAGTAATTGTCAGGGGAAGAGACAGTATGCAGAATATAGTCCAAGATGACAGTAGATAAAGCATTGTCAGAACTGAATAAAACAATTACTTGCCAGGGAGATTAGAATTTGAATATGGATACAAGCTCACAACTAATTTAATCTTTTGGGCACTTAAAAATAATTGCAAAAGTATTTTCCCTTAATTGAAAGGAGAATCCTTCAATGTCGGGTTTGGAAAAAAAAATGGAATATGGAAATAGGTCAATCTCAGTGTTACCTTCTGTAAGAGATAAACCTCAAGTATTTCAGAGCATCTAAGGTTGTTCTTTGAAAAGGAAGCAGATGTGTCTTTTGTTTCTGGAAATCAATATACGCTACACATTTTGCAGATATGGTGGAATTGTGATCAAGCACTTCTGAAATATACATTGTTATATTTTCATTATTACAACTGCTCAAGAAAACACTACAGCAAGACAATAAATGTAGGTTAACGTACACAATTGCAATCCACTATTTGCAGCCAGGAAAAACAAAAAAACAATGTGAAAAAACCAACCCACAACACATTTTTCAGTTTCTCCCTAACACATTTCTAAGAAAGTAGTTCAAGATTCATGCCTTTAGGCACATCAGAAACCATTAAGAAGTACATTTCTGGAAATCATAATGTATAAAAATTCAATTTAGGCTGCTAGAGATTTTCTTTTGAGCTCTGAGGAAAAAAATATTTGGCTGGAAATGAAGCGTCTGCAAATCCACACAATTAAGTGTATGACTATGTTTTAATACACTTCAAACCATGTGGCACTGACATGAAAGATAACTTAAATAATAGAACAATAGAGATTCAGTAGATGGAAATACATTGTTCTTTAATTAAAAAAAAAAATTGCTAAAGATCCATCACAGTAGCGTAACATTTCTCATATGAAAGTACAGGCTTCATTTATATTTTGCTAGTTATTAATTTCCACCCTTCTCACTCCTTCATCTGCATCTTAATGAGCAGATGTTAAACGGTTACTTCTTTAGCAGACCTGATTATCATCTCAGAAGTTCACCGATTGTTACCGCTTTCTGCAGATGGGGATTTTGGCCTCGTTCGTGACACAGAGCTCTGTGCTTCCTCTAACCTTATTATTTTCAGTTACATGCGGCACGCACCACACGCAGGCGGGCACACCCGCGCATCCCGACACAGATTTCCAAAGGAAGGCAAGGGCGGTTCAGAAGGCTTTTGTCTGGCGGGAGAGGTCTGCAGCCAGTTCAGATGAAGTGGGCTGACTTCCACCCCCCCCACCCCCCCTTGCCTCAGCCTTTCCAAGCGCTTTGCATGCTAATCACTGTGCCCAGCATCTGCCCCTGACAGGCAGCCCGCTCAACCCGGCAGATAACAAATGCCGTCTGATGGCGGCTGGGCCCGGCCGTGCCACATGCTCCAGCAGCCACCGCGCTCTGTTCCTCTGATTAAACAGGCAGCCGGAAAGAGCTTACAGAGCTATAATTGCCTCCGTTATGAAACATCTTCACCTGTTATCCAAAGCTAAGCTGAATCACAGCAGAAATTATTAACAGTGGCTGTTTTCATGCCAGCTTAATTTGAGCTGATGCTGCTGTTCACTTAGCACAGATGAATAGGTGTGTAGGATGAGACTTTAAACAGAGATGACACCCCAATGAATATTTGCGAGCAAGTGTACTGCAGGGAGCTGGGTGGAAGAACAACAGGCAATTGTTAAAAGCAAGCGGATGGGGGTAAGAGGAATAGAAAGGAGCCGCTGCCATCACTGTCTATGCTGACAATAATTTTTCCAGCCTGATGTCAGCTTTTAACAGCTAAATCATTTTTTTTCAATTAGTTTCCACAAACGTTGGCAAACACAAGCTGACTTTTTGTGCATACACAATGGTGTGAGAAAACGACGCTGCATCAAACGTGGCCAGAAATGTGCTACTCCACCAAACAGGCATTAAATTTTAATAGTCTGCTTTCATTTTCGCTGCAGTGTGCTTCAAGACGATTATAAATTACAGCATTCTGCTTACTTTTGACTAAATAAGGCATGTTTTAGCATTTGATTTAGAAGTAATGTGTGCTTGACATATGAAACAAATCTTGCAGATGTAATTTATCACATGGTGCTCTATGTTTCAATAGAAATTGCTGCACTACATAGTCACCACTTTGATGAGTGGTTATGACTTAGATGTGGCATTTAGATAAATGCATTATTGGAGTCAGAATAAGGCCAGGATTTACCTGCGACCTTCAAAACCAAGGGGGCACTCCTCGTGTTTGACTTCCAGAACCATTAATCAAATACCTCATCAAGGCTTAGAGGGATGGGAGCCCTGAGTACAGAGCCTTTGTAAATTAACTTTACTGAGGAACCCCCGCAGGTTGCAGGTGAACAATCCTTGACCTTCCTGCTTTGCGCTCCCACCTCTGCACATGTGCTTCACATACCCACAATTAGCCCAAGTGCAGTGGGAAAGAGCTGTGGAGGCTGCTGATCACGCTGGCTGCAAACCCCGAAGCAGATCCAAACACAAAAAAGGGCTCCTGCCAGCACAGGCAGATACAAGGGGCCCAAGCACAGTTACTGATTTTGGGCACTAGAAAAGCGCTCGGTTTTGTACCGGGTTCAACCGGTGCCTGAATTATTTACACATAAACGTGTTATTTTGGCTCCTAACCATTACCAGGGACCCATTGTCTTCTGCCTGCGGGAAGAGAAATTACAGTGTAATAGCAGAAGCGTTACTGAATGTTTTAGATTTGTCTTTCTTATCAGAGAGACATTAGAGATAGCAGGTCCAGGCTCAGTAGCCAGTGCCAAAGCATTTGGGTGATTTTCTGCTATGTCTAAGGTCCGCCTGCCTAATGACACAGGTCAAGATGTCTCTTGTGGTCTGTTTGGTCAGTCCTTATGCAAACAGGAACAGGAGGAATAAAACAGCCTGTTTATGGATGTGGGGATGAAGAGCAAATCCAGAAAATCCACTGAAAGGCTGAAATTTTGGTAGCCATAGATTTAGTATTTCTGCGAGGAGTCATCCCTAATTCTGACCACTTTCCCTCTCCAATATGTACCTTTTCAGAGCTTACCTCTATTGGTGTTGTGGTTTTAAAGGAATATAGACTTATTGATACCCTAAAATGTGATGCTGCATTTATAGTTAAACTGCTCAACAGTTGCACTGACACCATCTAACTTATTATAGATAGAGCTGTGAGGCTTAATTAGTTTGTAAAGCTTTTGAAGCCTTTGGAAAAGCTAAGTGAGTCATGTTCTGGTGGTACCAGCCAAGAAAGCAGACTTAGAGACTCCTACTATATATTCTGTCAAGCCACACCAGCTACAAACAGGTTTCATTTTTAATGGTCTTAATAAAAGGGATGTGCTGGTTTAGAAAATTGGATACATCCATCTGTTGCATACAAGTGAAATCTGAGCAAAACTGTGAGACTTGTCTTTTCCAAATTGTTTCAGAAAGGAAGGGAGCACGACTCTTCAGCTCAGATCATAAAATATTGATTGGGGGGAAGGGGGGAAGCAGTGAAAAATGCAGCATAACTTTTACAAAAGGCAAATGGAAAAAATACAGAGCTTCAGGTCAAAAGCTGTTCCTCAAAGGAAAAGATGTTTCCCATCTTTAGTGGGAAAGAGGAAAGCTTCACATGGAACCATATGAAGGTTTTTTCTTTTTTTCTTCTTCAACTTCTAGGAACGCTGTAGTGCAATGCATTGCCTCCTTTGTAGCTTAACCACTGGGAGCAAGAGAAGTAGGAAAGAAGAATTAGAAAAGTGAAGCTGCAAACTTTTCATGCGCTGCCCTTTCTGAGAGCTCCTATATGTTTCCCCTTATTACCTGCTATTCCAGGTCCCGTGTCTGCGCATTGGAGTGGCAGAGGAAAGTGGCCAGGCAGAATTCACTTCCCTTTCAGGGAAGACAGAAATGCTATCTGTACATTTTCTCCCTCATGTCTTCATCCCAGCAGTTTCCCTGTTTATTGTGTTCTCTAAATAGACCTCTCAGCAACCTGCTCATTTAGAAACTCTCACCCAGGGAGCCTTGTACTTTTCAGTGTGCTCCAGTGTGTGGACCAAAAGCCGCAAAATGCAGAAATGTGACCTTGAAAGTAGCCACCAGCACAGGAGAGTGAAGGAGCTCCTTCTCTGTTTGCTACCTTTGCAATACAGAAAGATAGATCCAATGCTGTAAGGTCATGTATAAGCAATAAAGGAAGCCTAGAAGCGTGGAAACCTTTTGGTTATGGGCCTTACAATTTCTTCATACTGTCAGAAGATTGTTCTTCTAGCAGACAGCTGTAGCTGTGATCAGTGAATATTTCAAGTGTATCAATTTCTTTTAAGATTTCTGCTTTTCTATGGAGAGAAAAATGTAGTGTTGCCAACAGGAGAATGCTTCGAGGAGTAGGACTGAGTAACAAGTTTGCCTGAAACTGTAGACCAAGTTTTAGAAGGACTCACCAATAGGCACTTCAAAACAGCCTTGAGTTACACACTACGTTTTAATTCAGATCAGGAAAACCAACAGGAAGCAATTAAAAGTAATTGAAATTATAGACCAGATAGCTGGGCGAGATATGTTGCAGGAAATCACCTTCTAGAGAGGAAAATCCATTCCCCTCATCTAACAGATTTCTTTGAGAATAGCAATAATGTAGTTGCTATAGATATGATTTACTTGGGCTTTTATAAAGCCTTTGATGAAATGCCTTACAAGAGACTTGAGAAATTCAAATGGTAAAGACCAAAGGGTTAAAATACTACCAGGAATCAGGAATCAGAAATCAGCAGACAAAAAAAAATTAAAAAAAAGATAAAAGAAAAAAAAGAAAAAAGGAGAGACTAATGGTCACTTTTCATCATAACAGGTTTGCAATGGGATTCTTCATGTTTCTGTACTGGGATAACACTGTATTCTCTTTGTTAATGTTCGGGGAAAAAAGGTGGGAAAAAATTTGCAGACAGCACAATTATTTACATTAGTCATCACTGGAGAAGGTTAAGAAGGCCTGAAGGGACCTTACAAAACTAAACGAATAGGCAGCAGGGCTACTTACATATGAAGTTGACAAATGCAAGATAATGCAGATAGGAAGGAATAATTAGAAGTAATCAGACTAAATTAATTATAAACATCTGGGCACTTCAGCAAACACCACAATGCAGGACTCCACAGAATAGAGCCATTGAGAAAACCAGCAACTTTTTAACACCTCTGAGGGCTTTTCCTAGAAGGTATGGGTGGATAGGGGCAAACTAACAAACCACCAGGTTATGCCTGCCCACAAAGTCCAGTTAGTTTTCACAGCTTCAGGATGGGAGAAGCCTGTCTTCCTCTCCCCTTCTCTCCAAACACCTCCCAAGTCTTCACTCATTAGGGGACGCTATTTCCAGAATCCAAACAAATATAATTTGTAACTTAACACCTAAAAAAGATCTTAGGAGCCACACAGGATTCCAACAAGTGTAATTAATGTCAAGTTGACTACAAAGTGGTGTTGCCCTCCGGCTGCCCTCTCCACCTGCTGCCTGTCTGGTGTTGCCCCCTGCTGCTCCATCCACCTGCTGGCTGTCTGGGATTGCGCTCCAGCTGCTATCCCCACCTGCTCACCACCGTCCTCCCGGGCCCATCCCAATCCCTTCTTGCCCCAAACAGCCTCTGGGCACCGCAGTACGGCCACGCAGAGGAAGATGGGAGAGTTGTCAGGGGCTGGAGGGAGGCCGAGGGGTTGCAGGTGGTGGAGCGAGACCTTGGCCATCCGGCAGCACCAGCAAAGTCACTTGGGCAATGGGATGTCTGAGGCAGCTGAGGATGCTTCAGCTGCTCCATCCCCAGTGCTAAAAGCTGGTTCAGCCCTACTGTTCAATCACATTTCTTGTTCCCAGTCCTTGCACTTCACTGGAAGGGAAAGGGGAGGCCCCTGCCGTATGCAGACATTCTAATGAGGATTTCAGATATCTAGGCATCAACATTGTGTCTGGTTTCTACTAAAGAAGTCAGACAACCCGAAGTACACTTAAAAAACAATGGTAGCACTTCAGTAGATTACTTTATAATGGTCTGCTTCCACTATGGATCAAAGTGATCTGCTACACTATGCGGTTCATTTCTCTGCAATCAAGAGAAGGGAAGGATGATATCCCTTTTTCTTTCACATTTCAAGTTCTCCATTATGTCAGTGAAGGAGAGCATGGTATCAAGTCACAGAATGACCTGAACACACAAACACAAAGAACTCACATCAATAATAACAGGGATTTCTACTAAGCTCTCTCTATATTTATATACAGATACACACACGCTGTATTTCACCATAATGGGAACTTACTATTTTTATTTTAAAATAGATTTTCTTTTGAATTTATAGCCATGTGCCAATAATAGTTTGATTTAACTTCCTTGACCAGAATATGAGCATACTGAAGTCCCTTGGAATAACCACGGATAACCATGATCGGTACCCTAATATAAACACAGCATCAAAGAGTCAGTGTGAGTAAAAATAAAATATAAATCTTTTGCTTTCAATGAACACCTGTCCTCAAGGGGGCAAGGTCTCATGATTGCTGTCACTCTTGCTAGAAATAAATATAACCACAACATCCATTTCTACCTGCTGTATATTTTCACATACATTTTTTGTCACCCCGTAACCTGAATATGCAATATTTTCAGCATGCTGATAGTATTTGCATTCATTTCACCTGAAGCCCAGCTGGGAATAAACTCCTCAGTTAAAAAAAGATCCAGGATGGAAATAAAGAGTATATTCTGGATAAAGCACTTTCTGCCAGTCAGTATGAACAACAGGATTTAGAAGAGTGTTTTTCTGCATCCCTAGATATTTTAAACCATTGGAATCGCAGCAGCTAAGAGTAAACAGCAAAAAATCTCAGATGGTGAACTTCTGCATACACAGACCCTTGTAATCTCCAGCATAACCTGTTTATCCTAGGCCTAAAGCAACTCAAAAACTGGAATATACCATCCAAAGCCACTTCACTTAGCCACACTTCTCCATCTGTATTTCAGAATCTGTGCTAATCTCTGTTTTACTTCCAGATGACATTTACAAGAAACTGTCTGATTACATTTGATTTTAGGGACAAATTAACTTGTTAGTTTGCCATCCAGGTTGGTTCTTCTTAACCACACTTCCTTGTTGTATTTTTTGTCTTTGCCATTCATCTGATTTAGTTGGTATGTAGGAAAAGCACTTGGGACTTATTGGAAAATAACACCTGAAACTCAAAGGAACTAAAAAAAGCAGAACAGAAATAAAGAGGGGTTTAGGGTCAAAGATGGATGAATATCCATTCTGTTCACTGTAGGGAAATTGGAAGATCAGTCACAGGTGGACTGTTAACTCTCAACAGTATTTTTAATATTGTGCCCAATAAGTCTTAGAAAAAGTCCAGTTGATGATTTTTTAAAATGTTTTGACATCAGAGAGTATAAATACCTTATAAATCAAACGTAACTAACTTTTTAGACACTCTTGCAATACAGAACTTTTCCTAGAGTGTTATGAAACATTTTTTTCCCAGGTATTAATTTTAAACATGGCCACATGCTAACAAGGAGGAAAAGCTTTGGGAAATATTCCTTATTTTTTATTTTCCTGAATGCATGGTACAAATAGAAGCACACCTCCTGAACAATTTTTCTCATGTTCTAATGGAGAAGAAGACTAGTAGATATTTAACGGAAAATATTACAGTCGAAGTGTTACAGTTTGAGGAGCTCTCTGTAAGGCTAAGGGATGAACTAGATTTTGTACCACATTAACTAACTTTTAAAGAAATGCTAGAAAGAGGCATATTCATTTTAAGAAAAGCAGATATCCTTGTAGCTAACCAACCTTTTCCTCCTTTAGTGCTTGTGAGGGAGGAACCTCCTTGGAGCCAGACGCTGGTGCATCACTGTGAGAAAGGCGAAGTCCCTGGGCAGGAAAATACCCCTCCCATGTGTTCTTCTCTAAGCACTCCTTTATCTTCCCAGCTGCCACAGCTTGCTGCTTAGCTGCTGCCCTCCAAACGTCACGTGTTCCCATTTGGTGTCAAGGACGTGCAAGACAAACCCGGCCATGCCAGAGAATGTTTGCCGTACAGATCACACACCCTGCACCACAGCGGCTCCGTGAACCGTGCTGGCACGCCTTTTCATCCACAAGAGTAGATTTTCTGGTTAGCACTTACACAGGGGAAGGTCACGCACCCTGGTGCTGTCAGGTTAGTGGTTACAAAATGGCAATGCTTTTTTAAATAGATGTCAAACTATGGCCTTTTTTCCAAATCGGGAAGGTGCAGAACTGATGTTTTTGACATAAATGCTTGGGATCCAAAGCCTGCAGCAAAACAGTTTCTACAGCTTTCTACTGTCCTACTTTGCTAAACGACCTGCTGAACTGAAGGGAGCTTTTTCCTAATCCACCAATAGCAGCTGGCTCCCTTTCCCCCCTCCAACTGTTCAGTCATTTTGCCGACTCTAAGTTATGGGAGGAAAATAAAATGTCAATAAATGAAGGTCTTGGCATTCATTCTGTGTGTTATTTGCTAGCAGCACTAAAAGGGAAAAAATGGAACTAGGCTAGGCAGTCTAGAGGGAAAGTGTGGAAATGACTTGTAACTAAGAGGATGTGACCCTCTGCATAATTCATAATCATTAGTCTAAGTGACACTTCTGCAGTACGTGCAGTAGTGCTCTCCAATACGACAGGTCTGAGCCCAAACGGCCCACTCAGCAGCAGTCCGTTTGTGATCAGATTTCCCTGAAAGAAACTCTCAAAGCTACATTTGCTCTGTGTACGTGTAGATGCATGCTTTTTTTTTTTTTTTTTTTTTTTACCAAGTAAAGATGCTGGCTCAGCTTCATCATGTCTGCAATTTAAGGGTTGCTCAAGTGATTCTTTAAAACTGCATAAAGGCAATTCTGCTGAGCCTTGGAGACAGCATTGCTGTAATGTTCTGTGCATACATCTGCATGATTTCTCAAAGCTAATTCAAATTTAATGCATTGGTAATTCCTTTTCTGCAGAAGTCACCCAGCAGTAATCTGAAGGTTACAGAATGATCTTCCAGATCAAATAACACTCCTAAAGTAGTATAAACCAGGAGACAAGATTATAATGGGTAGAATTAGACTTTCAATGAGTCACTCCACCCTCTTCGCAATCCTAAACATAGCAACCTGGTGACAAAAGTATTTTTGGAAAGGGCAGCCAAAAAAAAGGTATAGTGTTTAAATCAGCTACAGGACAGTTTACAGCACTATATTGTCAGAGGGTCATTATAATAGAGGCTTGAATCACTGGGAGCTTCGAGAAGCAGGGACCTTTACGTGTTCAGATGTGCACAGAATTAAGGCATTTGATTATATATGTAGTTTAAATGAAATATAAAGACTATCAAAACTGTTTATTGAAAATGTAGATTATTCAGAGTTAAATTTTGATGTAAATTGAGCCTAATCAAATGGACAAAAAAAAATTACATTCCTCTTGGGATTAGACATCACAGTACTAATGGGCCATTAGTTTCCATTTCATCCAGGCAGCCACTTACTGTAAAATGCTGCCATGTTGGTCTACACTGAAGTAGCAAGTTAAATGGGTTTACTTGACAATGACCAGCTCCAAAGAGAACAAATCTTGTTCCATTTTGGACAGCCACATTGCAATGTAGTTCTACATAGCCTCATATGTGACCACAACAACAAGCAAGTGTATGGATATAATTAGATTCGCTGAACCCTATGACCGTTTCCTACGCTGTAGCTGGATCAGTACTAATATGTTGCACCCAGCCCCTGTGGCTTAGGTGTGAAATACAGCTGGCAAGCTGGAAATAAACCTAAAACCCAAGCAGTCATAAGAAGTACATACTCAAACTTGCAAAACCTAGTTGTTTTTCATTTGGGCTTCTTTTTCTGTTTTATTTCAAACAATATTTATTGGCAGTTAAGTGCAGAAGACATTTCACAATGCCCTTGTCAACCCTTTCCTCATATATTGAAGATCAGTGTAGTCCAGTTTTTTTTACTGACCCCCATGTATCTATACAAGAGAGAGAAGTTGCATCTTTCTACTGCCTCTGCTGTTTGCTTATTGCCACCTACTCAAGCCAGTCTGTGGTTTATGTGAAAAAGAGACTTTGGTCATCTTGGACTGCTGTGAGGAATATTTAAGAGGTCAGTATCTCTCATTGAAAACAGTATTCTGCAGTCTATACCAAAGGGACCTGACTTTTCAAGGGACACTAATTCCAGCTGGCTTCTTCTGCATTAACACAGTTTGTGGAAAAAGAAAGGATTTTTTCAGCTGAAAGAATTAAAGAACAAATGGAGCAAACCAAGATCCAACACTCTCATGGGGTGTCCTGTAAGTTTCTGAAAAGCATATTTCACTGTAGTCTCTATCTCCACACCTCTGCATAAACACACCTACAACCATGTTAAAATGTACTTACACTGAGAATAATATGACTAAAAATCCCTTGTGAATAGCTGCTGAAAGAAATAGTTTCCAGGAAGTGGCCTTTTTCTAGCAGCACTGATAATGGTTGTCAGAAAAAAGCACCACATCTATTTCCACATTCAAACAATAATAATAATAAAAAAGGTTTCCAGTAACTTGAGCTTAGTCCAGCTTAGAAAAGAAAAAAAAACTTATTGATTTTTAGATAGCCGATAAAAAAAAAAAGAGGCATAAAAAGTAAGACACTAACATTCCTTTCTCCCTTTTTTAAGTCACTTTTACAAATGGACATAATTTGCATGAAAAACATTTGATATTAATTATTTGCCAAGCTCCATATTGTGTGGGGGGCTTTTTTAAAAAGATATTTTATTGTATGAATTTTGAATGTCAACAATGACTTATTACCTTGAACAAGTCTAAAAGGAAAACTAATATGATTTCTTATAGCAAAACCTCTATGACAGCTGCTCCATAGAGTCAATTACACTGCTGTGTGCTCTCAAGCAGACTTATTTTTCATAGTCAGAGTGAATGAGGAGCAAGGTGAACAAATATCTCTGTGGTGATTGAGGACTGACTTTCTTTGGTTTGCAGCACTTGGAATAAAGGAATCTTGCCTAATGAACTGAAACCATTTATCACTGAGCAATGGAGGGCAAGCATTGCTGCCCTGTCACCCTCAGAAGAGTTAACACAGAAAATATGACCTGCAGTGTCCACCAGGAGTGTTTGAACTCCACCAAAACAACGAAACAATGACCAAAAAAAATCAATCTTCACAGAAAAAAAAAGAGTCCACTTTAAAATGCAAACAGTTTCACTTTATTCTGAATCCCGATCTGTACTGTTTTGACACACTCCTGTGAAAAAAGAAGGTTCAAATTAAAAACATTGCAATCTGGCTTCTAAGCAGAGCTCTGTAATTTCTGAGATCAGCAGATGCAAAACCAGAAGTGCAAGGTCTTTCCATAAGGAAAAAAGCCCAGCTTTCCCCCCAGGGATCTAAAAAAACCCTGGCTATAAGTGACATATATATATACACAAATATATATATATATATATAAATATAAATATATATATATATATATATAGTATAAGTGCTAGAACAGCAAGATAAGTTTTAACGCCATGAACTATACTTTGCATATTGGTGACTGTTTATCAGTAACAATCATGATCTTAAATCAGGTAAAATTCAGTGCTTGAAAAAAAATTTTTAGATGGTCCATGGAGGCAGCAAGGTTGTAGACAAAAAGGACCCATGGATATTAAAAAAGTAGTCCCTTCTCTGATACTTGGTTTTGTTCTCTGAAAACTTTTATGTTAAATGTTATGGCTTGCTTAGTAATACTAACTGCTTATGTCTACAGGATCTCCATTGCCACAGTTGTCTAGTCTGATCCATGCTCTTCTGATTGGATATACTGTTATATGATTAGTGTCCTGGTGATCCACTTAATTAATTAAAAATGCTAATATTTTTAAGATCAAATCCAGGCTACTAAGAACTATATATGTTCTTAGAATTCTATAATCTGTTAATCAGACTATATTTTGACTCATCTGTTCTTTGGATGACCGATGTCTCTTTGGATTTGCTCTTAAAGAACAACAGAATATAGTCATTTTATCTAGCCAGGAAGAAAAAGAAACAAAGAAAAGAAACATTTTTTTTTCTTGATGCACATTGAAAATTATTCCAAAATAAGAAGTTAGGAGTGTGGAATTTTAAATAGGTGCTTAGTTTACTGTTTAGAGCAAACAGAGGTGATAGCATGATGTAAAGTTTTTTGAGACTTGGGAGCGTTACATTGCAAGACAAGCCAGGCATATCTTCCACAAATCATAAGAAATAAAATACCTATTATATCTTCTATAACTCCATGCCATTGCATGGACTCATTGCAATTACAGAAGCAGAATCTGGGAAACATATAATGACATGAATAAAATTGTTTCTGGTATAATTTTCCAGTTCTCAGCTTTTGATCCAGAGACCAGTAGCAGCACCAGGATGTCTCCCTGAGAAACAAATAGAGAAGGGAAATATCCATAAATAATGCCTTTCCAAATTCACCAATATCAACTTGAAAACATTTTTAACATTTTTGAACAATATCTTAAAAAATGGTCCCTAACTATGCAATATCTAGAAAGATAGCAACCTGGCTTGTTACTGGCAAGAAACACGTACTTTTATCTTTCACTGCTCATGCAATGCTAGACTAATTTTTCACTGGCCCTGGACTGAATCTTACACCATCTGTGTGTACCAGATCTGTGTAGTTTCCTTGGGAAATTCCGTATTTGCAACCAGAGACATGCTTTGCTATGAAAGGTAATTAATCCTGTGTGTTAGATGGTCCAAGAAACACAGAGTTCAGAGCTGAGCTGGTGCACATGGAGAGTGCTGACGAATCCTCCACAACTGAGAAAAAGCAAGTTTTACTTTCTTTGCCTGGGCTGACTTGACCCAGCATCTACTGCTCCTGCACAGTTACAGTGGCTTGCTGAAATGTGGCCTGTTTGGGGTACCTAACCTGCTTGTCCTATATCTGGCACTGCATCCTGAATTTAAATCAGGTTGAAAATTGCTTTCTT
Organism: Gallinago jamesoni; assembly: GCA_025769975.1. Classification (NCBI taxonomy): domain Eukaryota; kingdom Metazoa; phylum Chordata; class Aves; order Charadriiformes; family Scolopacidae; genus Gallinago; species Gallinago jamesoni. The sequence continues at coordinate 60,929,693 of JAOQGH010000019.1, read as the reverse complement.
TCAGGTGAGTACCCTATAAGTATTAGAAAATAAGGAATTTGGAATTGGCTTTGGGTACATTACTCATTTTAAACACACTTTTGCTAATGGTTATCTTCTCAGAATGCACACAGAAAAAAACCAAGGCTCCAATCTCATGATGGACCCACAGCTTCTATTTCTGCATTAGTCAGGCCAAGTTACTGCAAAAAGACATCACAACATCAAAGAATCACATCATTGCTCTGAAAATCCTCATTGGTTCCCAAATGTAACAAAATCTATTTGGAGTGCTTGAGCCTCATCTCACAAATCTGTAAAATTAGTTTGGTAAGAATGACTTCTAATGCTAAATAATTGGGCACTGAAAGCTTACCGAGCTTATTAGATGAGAAGAGCTGAATAAATGCACGTATTTAGAAACACCTGTCTCACTGACAGAAAGAAAAGGTGTCCACTGTAAGTAAAACCACTTAAAATGTGAATTAGATTAACATTCTAATTTATGACCTTGCAGAAACACTTATCAAGAAAAACCTAATAAAATCCTTCAGTAATATCTTCCAATGGCTTTACACTTGGCTACAAAATGTGACATTGCAGAGATCCCACACAACACTGTAAATAAATAGATCCCTTTAAGTGTCTAATCATTAAGTACACTCTACAAAAAATTAAACTAAAACAAGATGACAAATACAATAAAAGTTCTCTGATTAAGCACTGTAGCAATATTTATATCTTTGCTACTGAGAGAGAAAAGATTAATTTCGTTTCACGTGCCCTGATTTACAAGCAGTTTAGTGGCCTCTGCTTGAGGAAACATATTAATGACTACTCTGGATTTTGTGAGCATCTAAAAGTGACTAACAAAATTAATCCCAGCAGCAGTGCGTGCATGTGCATATGCACACACATACAGCTTGATGGTCTTTGCACTAGCTAGCAATGGCTCAGGAGTCAAATGGATAATACTGCTGAAAGAGAGCAGCAAGAGCAGAGCTGAGGGGGAAGTAATCTGGCATATTGCATGAGAAAATTACATTATTATCCAAAAGTAGATTGTTTACTTGCCCAGTACTCACAAACCCTATCCCTTGATAATCATCTTCACACTCAGCTGCACTTCATAGCTTGTTTACCATGTTGCACTGATGTTTACTCCCTAGGTTTATTTGATGTTAGCCATTTGAAAACATTATCATTTAAATTAGTTCCTGTAACTAATGAGCATATGTTTCATGTGTGTTTCACAGGAAAAAGGAAATAAAAATATTTTGGGTTAACATCCTCTTTTTTGATCAAGTTTAAGCATCTTGGAAAATAGAGAACAATCTACAAAGATTTATTTTGACATAAGACAGTATAACAAGAATCCAAAGGAATGAACATATTATATTATAGCAATTTTAGAGCCTATTTAGATATCATAAGCTCATGACTTTTCCAGAAGAGCTAAACCTGATAGATATGAGGGCTCTAAGAAAAACTAATTGCTTAATAGGTAGCAAGGCAGAAGAAATTCTGAGTGGCAGCTCGCTTACCAGCTCACAGTCCGTGCTATCACATCTAGACTATAAATGTTGAAGCGCGAAACACAAAAGAAAAACAGCTGTGCAATAAAACAAGGAAAAGGGACAGAAAAATTTACAATAATTCTACATTTGAGGGGCAGGTAGTAGTGGCTCTCCAAAACTTTACCTGTTCAAGGGAAGAGGTTGTAGTCTTTCAAAAGATATGGCAGTCCAGTCAGCAGTTTTAGTTATCCAGTGTAATCTGGAGCTTTGTATAAGGATAGAGAAGAAAATTACATATGAAAAGTACTGGGACAAAAAAAAACCCCAATATTAAAACACTGCACCAAGTAGGAAAGGATCTTTTACTGGGAAGAAAAGAACTGTAAGTGGGGAAAAAAAATATGGTAGAGTCTTATTCATGCTATTTGACCCTCTCTACCTTCCCAAACAGTTCTGTATGTTTATAACTTTGGACTAATTTGGAAATAACTGCATTGCCTCCAAAGTTTTGGCTTTAATAACGTCACTTATTAAAACAGGTCACATTTTAAAAAACAATCAGCATTTTCCAATTTGTGATGCACTGATATTTGAGATACCAGAATTTGTCTCAAGAAATATGTTTTTCAGGTAGCATGGTCATACAAATAGCAGGCTGGGGAATGCTCTATGCAGAACCCATTTGGAACAAACTGGGAGGAAGCCCTCAGGCTCTGCAGCTGCTTTGTGGCCTCACCTTTTCTAAAGATGAGGAGTAGACAACAATTTGGTAGAATAATATTATTCATACAGTTTTGAGAACTAGAAATACTAGCATTTGCCAGCTTTCTAAATGTTATAAAAGTTAATGGACACATTTTCTGTTTGGTGACTGCATCAGAAGTCTGGCATGAGAGGTTTCTATTTGCATCCAATTTGACTTATTGAGTTCTACATGCAGAAGACTTGAGAATGTACCATTAGGGTCTTTAAATCCACTCTCATCTTAAGAAGATCTTTGTGATCTTGTTACTCATTAGTCGCTTAGTTTTTACCATTTCTTAGCAGCAAAATCTCATGGTCATTCTCCCTAGTTTTATATATAGGCAATAAACTTAAAAACTCTCTTTTTAATCAAGCAAATATTCAAAATGTAGAAAGTAAAATTCTCCTAATTCTCTGCTTGACTGAGAAACTCACAATAGCTCTTAGTCATACAAAAGCCCCTGATTACCATTTCAGAGTCTGCTGTCTGCTTCTTTCTTTAATTCAGGTTAGCTTTTCAATTTGTTATTTTTTATTTTTTAATATCCTACTTAGACATCTTTTAATTTGGGCTGCTTGTATTTCTTCATCCTTTTGAAGTACATTTATGATACATGATCATTCTACAGTGTTTCACAAAACTTTCTATCTTGCTGAATTAAAGCTTCAAGTGATTCCTAATGCACGGTTTCTGGTATTAAAAGTAAAACCTTGGGCATGATAAGTCAAGCAGGGAGCAGTAAAGAATATGGTAAAATTTATTTTTAATAATTGACCTTAATAATTTGGCTCCCATAATTTGGCACTAGTAACAAACTAATAGCTAGCATGGAACAATTTTCTTCTCTGATTTTGGTTTAGGACAGAGAAATTTCATGGGTGAAGAAACAGCAATAAATTTTTCTGTGAGAGCAAGAATTAACTTCATTGTGAGTTACAGGGGAGAAAACAACATGGCACTTCATAGTTATGATGGGAGGTTTATCTATATTTTGGGTTTTCCTCCACTGTAGTAGAACTGTTTCTAAATGAAATTTCACCTTCAATACTTCGTCAAGCTTCCAAAAATAATCTGCTTTTCTTTTTTCTGAGGGGTAATTTTTATTAATGTCAATAACATATTTAGAGCTCAAAAAAAAAAAATCCATGAAATAATTTCTTTTGTAGATTGGCTTTTATTTAATGGGTATTATGTTTTCATGAGAGGGAAAATAATGATTTCTGTTTCAGTTTGAAATAATTCTTTACCTCTTTACTGGGACAAAATCTGTGGGTTCATATAAAACTGTGAAAACACAAAACTAGGGAAAGACCCAGGAAAAGGATAACTTTGCACAAGAAGAACCAAAAACAGTAGGAGAGGAAGTGAGCAGAATTGTCTCAAATGGTCCCAATCAAGACCTGCTCCTCACATCTGATCATTATTCTGCTTTGTTATGAAGCATATCAGCTCCTCTTCGTAGCAGCTCCACACAGGGATTTAGCTGTAATGAAAATCTCCCCTTCCCACAGTGAATTTCAGGATCCACACAGTGTTAGACAACTGAAGCAAGGCAGAACATCCTTATGTAGGTCCTGACGATGGCTCCCAGCAGGTTCACCGACTGCCAGTGGTGTGCTCACCTACTCTGGGATGTGGACAGGTGGGAATCCCTTCCTGATTTCCACCAGTGATGCCCTGCCATGCTGCTACATACCAACCAGTTGCCAGGTGGAAAGATTAGTGGGGGACAACAAGTCCCTGTGAACAAAACAAATGCAGAAACTGCTGCCCTTTGACATGCACTAGTGCAAGCCATAAAGGGCACACGAAAAATTGAGCAGTACTACTCTCCACAAATAAAACTTGTTATACAAAATGTTTAATTTGGCTGAGTACATCTTAATCCATTTCTAATACCACAAACAACATTCTCATAGTTGATTATGGGGACAAACAGTTCTTTAATCAATTTAATAAACATAATCTTATTAAAGCAACTCTTGAGTCAACCGTAGACTATGTCCTCAATTAACCTGAGTTATAAAATACTCTGCTAAATGAACAGACATCAAAGAGTCTGCTGAATTCAAAGATAAGCTCCATTGTTTGAATAGGGTGAGAAAGGAGAGAAAACACATTTTCGGGCAGATGTAGTTTAGCTGTTTAAGTTTTGCTTTGAATATAAATAAGCAACAATATTAGCCACCGCTACCTTCAGGAATAAAAGGCATCCTGAGAAAAAACCCCACATGAACACATGAATTTGAATTACTGCAGAGCTACCTGTGCCTCTATATTCTCTTTCCCCTTGCCGCAGCAAGTCGTTTAGTTTATTGTACTCACAGATGTCTCAAGACACAGATGTTGTCCAAGGCTTTCACTGATTTTTTTGTAGGGAGCTTTAGATTTCTGAACCACAGACCTACTGTTCCTATTTATTCTCCATTAAAGGCCTGCCCAAGGGGACATATTTACAGACAGGAGGACAGAGGATAGGAAAGAATTGTTTACTATATTAAATAATTTCTCAATCCACACTCACTTGTTTTGAAGAGTTCCAAAGAAATTAAATGTTAATTTAGTTACTTTGCAAAATCAGAGGTTTCTCCTGGGCTGTAGCTGAAACAATGCTAAAGTTACGAATGGCTGCACATCTCCTCCCTGCTGCCCACCTGGCTGATAGTGGAGGATATTACCTCCACTAGGATTCATATGGAGGTTCCCACAGCACTGCAATTCCTTCTTTTCATCCTGAAATTGCTTTATATGAAAGGAAATAACTCCAATGGAGAAAAAGAATGTGGATTGCTGTACTGTTTCTAGTTGTCCCACAGTATCTGGGCTGAGAACAATGCTGGTAACTGACAACAGATCTGAGAAAGCACAAATACCTAGAGGCATGAGTTATCTATATTCAAGAACTGCAAGGCATTCTACCAACAAATGCAATTAATAGGTTCTTAACAAGCTCTTCCCATGTCTGTTGTTGTCGGTCCAGTCCCCCCCCACCCCCCGGCTTCTTCCAAGCCCTTACCTGAACTTCAAATTTGTGTATTCTTAGAACAGTTGTTATTAGTATTTACCAACTCACTTTCCTTATATCTTATGAATGCGGTTATTTGCAAACAAACAGATGTTCAGGCTGTAGTCACAAAACCAACTTAAAGGTCTGTGCATATACATATTGGTTTGTGGTTATCTGCAAAACAAGTCCTGGGCTGGAGTGGTGAAGAGGAACTCGTGCAGGCAGTTGCACTCTATTGGTCAACCCATGCCTTATTTGACCCTTAAAAATGTGCAAAAATTTAATCATATAACAGCAACTTCTATATAGTGCTGCTTGTTTGTACATCTCAGAAAGCACAATAAAGAGACCTCTAAGAATTATATCTATTTCTATATGGAGAAACAGACCTGAAAAAATTATTTCCCTGTGTTTCTGTTTTGGACCAGTGGTAAAGCTTAGAAGATAAAACGGGTCCCTGCAATACTAGCCCATCATTTGCTTAAGAGGAAAACGCTGACTGGTGAATTTAGAGGGAAGTCAGTTCAAAACTGGAACATGAGCATAGTTAATATCATGTATTACTTTTACGTGTTTTCTGTGTAGTCAATTTTTCCTGTTCCTCATTAATATTTTAATTGCTTTTGACAACAATTCATTTCTAATTTTATCTAAGGTTGTTTTGAAAGAAAAAAACCTAGAAAGTTTCTTCTTAAGGTGAACAATAGATTTTTTGTTTTTTAGAAATAAATCATGGAGAAACTGTTAGAATTTTCTCTGTTATAACAGGAGACCATCATTTTGCTTGTATTTGATCCAAACAGAGATCCAAACATTGATTTGGAAACAGGAAGTCAAACATAAACGTAATATTTCTTTATTTCTGCAATCCAGTTTGCTAAAGGCTTTAAAGAAAAAAAGGAGAGAGAATATTGTAATTACAGTATCATGGAGGGAAACAATAAACATATTAAGCTATGAAGGCATGATCATTATCAAGACTAAAGAGGAGACCAGGGTCTAAGTCAGGCATTTCTAACAAGAACATCAGCAAGGTTCATTAACTACCCTTACAGCTTTCTGAATATGGTAATTTACATAAAAATGGATTTAGTGACACCAATTGCTCATTACTGTCAGTTTCTGTTTAGGTTCATAAAGTATCATTGTAAATAAATACGTTGTCAATATATTTCCGAAGAAATATTCTAAGGGATGAGAAGGATGAAGATTCACACTGTTGTTCAGTATTATGCAGTTATATCTATGCATAGACACTGCTAAAACAGTGCCCAAGACAGGCACTCTGCATTCATTTATCTTCTCATAGGTGGTGCTTTCTCTTAGACCCTCGTCTTATTTTGTGCCAGAATTTTCAGTCTCTGTTATTCTTTCCTGCACACATTAAATTTTGTGATTTACCTTCTCCTTATTACTTCTTTCTAGGAGTTGCTTTCTACAGAGTGTATATTGGTTTAACTTAATAACATTTGAACTCAATTTAACATTTTAACTTAATAACATTTTAACTTAATAACATTAATAGCATTTTAAACCAATGTCAGGTAAACCAGGAAAGCTATGTAGGGATTCTAATTCAACTGGCATAAGCCAGTTAATTTGAGCACATTCAAACTGTTTGAACAAGTCATTCACAGAAAAGTTGAAGCATTTCCAAAGAATACAAAAAGTGGTTTAGATTGCCAAAGCAAGCCTCTTGGCCTACTCTGCTTCTTCAGAAGGTGCAATTAGTCCAAAGGAACCATTGCACTAAGAGTTCTTGGGCTTCTGATCCCAAGCTGGATCAAGTAAATGCATGCAGGCTAAATGTTTAACAGGCAAAATCATGTTGTAATGAATTAACTGATGGGGAAAGGGAAAGGTTTTTGGACAAGCGAGGTCTTTAGATCTGAAACACAAGTAATCTGTTCTTCAGTGTAAGAAGGGACTGGAAACAGTAGTTAACATTATTAACTTAAATGCAGAACAATTGGTATGATTGAAAGAGTACCTGTGCTGCTGAGGGGGATACTAACAATGGGAAGGTTATTAGTCCTGATGAAGTGTCACGTTTCATCATTGCCCCTAGAAAGGTGAAAAGTTAAACCAAGGTTGCTGTATGGAAAACCAATATGCAACCAAATATTTTTAGTGATATCACAATTAACATCTTTAAAATAGACCTTAGAGGTAGTCTTAACAATTTTATTAGCTATTTCTAAAGTCCTATTTGTAGGTCTGTTCTAAAGAAATGTCCCGGCTTGAGGTAAAACAGAATCATCTTTCTGTTCAGTGGTTTTACATATTAGCTAGGCCTCTTCTAACTCTATAAAATTAACAGCATATTGCGGAGAAAACTGCTTGTTCTCAGAGTGGTAAGACCAATGTTTGTACTTCCTGCGAAGGAACGGTATGGAGAGGTTCTTGCTTGTTCTTATTACTGTAAGTAAGGCTTCTGCTTGTACTTATTACTGTAACAACCAAGGTCTGCCCATTTTGTTATTTGCCCCATTGGAGGGTTAGAAACAGAAAATTGTAGAGGGAGGAGCGGACAGGATAGGTGACCCAAACCTGACCAACAGCGTATTCCATCTCATCGGCCCCATGGTCAGTATAAAAGCTGAGCGATCAAAGGGTCAGCCATTTTTCTTCAATGGTTGACATCCAAAAAGGACCCTGTCTGTTCCTCTACCTTTTATCCGTGTGTACCTGACTCCAGAGCTTGAATCCTGTTCCCATGCATCACTGAGTCCAGTCTGGAACTTCCCTAGTGCATTCTGGTGACATCGTCCTGGAAGCTTGATTCATTTTTTTTGTATCTAGTTCATTATTTTATATTGTATCTATTTCATTATTTCATTTTAAAAATTTTAATAGTAATATTTCATTAAAATAGTTGAGTTCCATCTAAACTCGAAAATGTACCCCTTTTTCTCCTGGAGCAGGAAAGTGGGGGGAGAGCATCTGTTGCTGTCGTAGACATATTTGGCCTAAGGCATGACAGAGCTAAGCATATTTCTCTGTAGAAAATACTATCTTTTCCAGGATAAAATGTAACCTCTTTCAGTTATCTGCATTAGTTTTATCCAGAGTGTAATAGGCACTAATTTTTCCATTTGTACAAACACTTTAACTACAGATAGAGTTGCCACAGGGCTGAAATATTGACTTTTTTTGAAAAGCATACTCACTCTGTTAGCAGCCTAAAACCATTTGGTACTTGGAAAGAGTCAAAACCCAATATACTATAGAAAATAGAAAATGCTCTCACTGCCTGAAAAAATCTTAGAAAAAGTAGAAGTTGAATTAAGGAAGTATATTTTCTGAACTGTCTGTTTGCACAATCTCTTTTAACTATACAAGGTTGAAGTGACATTTATTACAATACGGTTGCATGCAGCCATTTCCAGTGACACCCAATTGAGCTAGTGATATGAAAACAGACAAAAAGACTATTCTTGCTTCGAAGACCTGACATTTAACCTTGTTTAAACAGAATTAGGCTCCTGTAAAAATAGAGATACTGCACCATTTCATCTTGCAAACATAAAGCCAGAAGGCGAACCAAGTCGCATTCAGTAGAGACAGATGTCATTGTAGCAAGAAAAACTTCTCTTCCCTATGGAGTTCGAGCAACAAACAAACCCCCAAACAATCACCATCCTCAAAGTCTGGAAAAAAAACCAGAAACCCTACTTCAAGTGAGTTACTTAACACACAGTTTTGTGCTAATGATTCCAATGAACACACTTGGAGGGGAAGGAAGGGAAGACTTTCCAAACATAAGCATGTGTTAGGTGAAAAGATGAGTACTGTATGAATTAAAGAGGGTTAAGAAGAAAGAGATGGCAATTGATGGCATCTTCATCCATTTGGCATTGCCAAAAATACTTTGCAGACTTAGTTCCATGTGAAAAGTCTTCCTGTTTGTTTTCATTTTTCATTTGAATTGTTAAAATAATTTCTGTCAAAATCTAGCAGAATGCAGTAATAGTCTTGCCATCTTCAAGCTCAACTTTCCTCCTATTTCCTTGCAAAATTTTGAGAGACACAGCACATGACAGCATGTCCTGTATTTCACTCTAGACTGAGGTCCATTCTGACAGAGAAGCCAAAAAGTAAGGTTGAACAATATTTTTTAGGGCTTGTATTTTGCAAATAAAGTTGGAATTCCCAAAACCCTATATGGCAAAGATATTCTTGGTAACTGTAATAAGAATTTCACCGATATTCCTGGGAAATCCTACTCTTTGAGCTATTTCCTACATAATTCAAATTATCTATTATTTTACATTTCCTAGAGATTAATCAATATCATTAATATGCATTAAATATGTTTAATATGTTAATATGTTTATTTATGTAGGTAAAATATACTTATAATTCGACATAAAATGAAATCTACCATCCTACAGTTAGTGGTGAAAAAATTGCAGAAAGACAAAATACTTTCTACTGGGGCATGCAAGTCCTATTGGAATCCAGTTTGTTGTGGTTACAGCCGAAATCACTGCAACCGGACCGACAGAAGGCCCTTCCCCCCGCCCCAAAAGAGAGGAGAGGAAGAGATAAGGAGAGAGAGAGAGAGAGCAGTTTAGAACGAACTAAACTACTTTAATGAAGAATTAATATTAAAATAAAAAAGAAGAAAATAAT
>JAOQGH010000019.1:60885456-60919710 GCA_025769975.1 Gallinago jamesoni | reverse complement strand
AGATACAATATATACAAAACCGTATCAAGCTCCCAGGATATCAGTCCCGTCACCGGCAGGCGCTGGGGGAGTCCCAGGCTGGACTCAGCAATTGATGGGAACTGGATTCCAGCTCTGGAGTCAGGCACACGCGGATCGGGATCAAAGGCAGTCGAACAGACAGGGTCCTCTTCGGACGTTGGCCATCCTGGTAGAAGCCAAAGGAGCAGGAGAGGGGCTGACCCTTTGATCCCTCAGCTTTCTTACTGAGCATGGGGCAGATGGTATGGAATACTCCAGTTGGTCAGGTTTGGGTCACCTGTCTTGTCCGTTCCTCCCCATAGGTAGGACCCCTCTACGCTTTTCCGTTTCCGACCCTCTAAGGGGCAAATAACGAAAATTGGCTGACCTTGGTTGTTCTAGTAATAAGTATAAGCACGGACCTCTCTGCATACCGTTCCTTGGCATTTAGCACAAACATTGGCCTTATCATCCTGAGAACGAGCAGTTTTCTCCACAATATTCTGTTAATTTCAGAGAGTCAGAGGAGGCCTAACAAAAATGTAAAATTACAGAACACAAAACTGGCTTGGTTTTACCTCAAACAGTTTTAGAAGATGTAGCTGTCAATGCATTCTCCACCATCAAGCAGAAAACTTCCAGTGAGCCAAAATGAAAACGGGCATTTCCTATTGCAGGCAAGTACCATCTTCAGCAACCTCTGCTTAAATCTAGCTAATCAAAACTTGGCATATGAAACTACACTTTAATTTAGTCATTTATAACCAACAGGAAAATTGCACTAAGATACAGTGATTCTAAATAAACAGTATTGTTAAAAAAAATATAAAATAAATAACATTACACATGCAATCTAGCAGCCAGAACACAAATAACTGCAACATTTTTTTCCCCATTCCACATGGTTAAGCACTACTAGTAAAAAGTATTTCATTTGCAAATATTACTGTAAACACACATGGTCAATTTCATATTCCTTCCAAACTGTTTACTTAAAATATGTTAATGGCAATGCATCACAAATCCTTTAGTAGATGCTTTATGGTTAAATAATGAGACAGTATTTATTATATTGTTTGCTTATGAGAGCACTGGATGCTTTCATGCCAAAGCTTTCACAACCAGTTGGAACCTGCTAAATATTCCCTGTTTCTGAAAAGCAGTGCGCCAACATAGGATCCCAATAGAGGGTACTTTAAAATGACACTGAAATCCAGAATAAACTCTGACTATACTCAACATGCCAATATCTAATACTTTTTGCTACATTTGTCAAAAAGTTGCTCGACTATTTTTGGCCAAATATGTTGATCAAGGAGCGTTTATGAAAGTTTTTCATAAATGGATTTAAGCTACTGCTCTCAGCTTACATCATCCAACCAACCCTTTATACATCAGAAATGCATTGTAGATCAGAACCTAAATTTACCATATGGACTCTCTTAACAAGAAGCCTTTTGACTATATTCCTATGACAGCATGCCAAAAATGGAGTACAAGTCTACATATTCATTTTTCCTCTCAAGACAACTGGAATTCAGTCATTGACTTCAGCAGTTCAAACACAGGCCCCCAGTCATAAAAGTCACTCAGTCATGAGATGCTCTGCCTTTCAAACAAGGCATAAATGGAAGTACAAGTTAAACAACTCAGGTCATGCATGAATTAGGCGGGAAAATTCACAGTGAAAAATGGGTCCCCAGATTAGGGCTCTTAACGTATAATGCCTTAAAGATGAATTCTAAAGGAGAATAAGAATTCAGCAGCTTAGAAGAGAATTGCCTTGTCATGCCTGAGAAGCTATCAGCAGATATTTATTAAAATGACAGGCTTGGTTGTTATTTAGTACTTATTAGTGGTGCATATGAAGTTATATTAGAAAAAAAGATTTAGAAATATTAGATTTTCTCTTTACATACACATGAAAGGGAGCTTTTTTACACTTTTTATCACTATAAACTTTCAAAATCTGTCCCAAGATGTTTTTTTCCAGTGCTGTATTCTGTGCAAAGACTGAACATGGTCATTTTGATAAGCACAGATATTGGACTAATACTCTTCCCCTAGTAAGAATTACCTTAAGAAAATGGTTGAGGGACGGGAGATGTCTCCATTGACTGCTCTGAGCTACTCAGGAAGAGAGGTAAAACAGCCATTACCTTGATCAATTCTCTACATGGTCCCTTTTAATTCAATGACACTGGGTGTAAGCACTTTCCTTGCAGATTCAAACTCTGCCATCCTTCAAACAGGCTTCCAGGATAATGATAGTTTTGAGAGTTAGAAGCTGGACTCCGGATACACAGCTATATTAAGTGTAGCAAATTTTTTTTTACTTGAAAGTACACCAAGAAATGCCCTTGTTGCAAGTGATTGAAAGTACTAAACTTTAGAGCAAACCACATATCTTACATCTCTGTCTGACTTCCATTTATCAGCTTAATCATATTTACTTTGTGCAAGCTCACTGGCATGGAAATAACAGCATACCTGTAGATTAAAAACATAGAGATCACCTTCAATGGTGGCTGCAGCTAAAGAGTTAATTGTGTGTGGATGTCAATCATCATCAGTCAGTCAATCATGCAACTAATTCCTTCAGGGGTCACAGTTGCAACAAGGACAGCAGTTGACAGGAGAGCTGACAGACCGAGAATCCTACCACCTAGGTAATAGTGTATGCATACCAAGTCACTCCTTACACAAACAGATGGCATAGCCCATTCAGCACACGGTAAGCCCTTGGGCATTTTTGACATTTTAACCAAAATAATCCTTTGAAGAACAGGAAGAAAAAAAGTGTCTCCATTTTTGTACTGCCATTGCATACAATTTACCACAGCAAACTGATTCTGTCTTTCTCCCTGTCTTCCCTCCCTCCACCACATATGTTTTTTGCCAACAATAAAATCAGAAGAAAATTAATAACACTGATTTCTAAAGACTGTATTCTTTTAATTGACACACCAATTAATGCAAGTATACACACAAGTGGCCTGCATCCTTCACTTCTTTAAAAGAGATAATTATCTTTTCCTTGCTATAATGTATTTGTTATTGCGTTGAAGACAATTTCTATGAAGACAGATTCCCACCTGCTTTCATAAGAATAAAAATTTCTACTTAAGAGTCTGTCATAAGAAAATCTAAAAGTTGCTAGACTCATTTCTTAGTAGCACTGGATAGCTCCAAAATATATTCCTTCATTTTCTAAGCAAAAATCTTCATTTTCTAAGCTGCTAAATCAGTACAATCTGGAATGGGGTACTAATTACAGAAACTTAAAAAAAATAAACAGAGGACCCTAGTACACAAGTAAGAAGTACACACAACACAGAGAAAGAAATGGTCACATATACATTTAAAAACTTATTACCAGAAGACTGATAACCATTACCTGGAACACTGAATTCAGCTTTTTTCTTCACAGAACACTTTCCAACAGTCCAGTAACTCTCTTCAACAACCGGAATAATGCCCAAACCCCACAGCTAAAGCAGTAAAGGAAAGAGGAAAGAGAGCTTAAAGGGTACCACCACTGTCCCAAGCCTCGTAGTCACCAGGCTATTCTCCTAGGAATGGCAGCATATGCCTTGAAAATCAGCCAGATGTAGTTCACAGATGCCCCGTAGTGCCTAGAAATTTGAGGCACAGAAAAATCCTCTTCAAATTTGAATCTATCCATTTTTCCAATTCTTAGTATAGAAGGAAGACAGATTTTTTGGTTTTTTTGTTGGCTAATGGAAGCTGCTGCCCAACAGTGATGGCGGCCTATTTCAGATACATCAGAGAAAAGTGTAAAAATCCGCAGAAGCCAATATATATTTTTAGGGAAGCAGTAGTCCTACTCTGCTTCTACAGTTGAATGTTAGAAACTCCAAAAGAAGGGAATAACATAAATATGGTGCCATAAATGCAATCAACAAGCAAAGGTTAAGTTCCTTTTTTCTGTTTTTTATACCATTAGCTTGATTTCAAGACTATTTCAAACTGCTTTTGTTGGCTGCAGAGACAGTGATTTCAGAAATAGCTCAAATCATTCATTTGCTTCATATTGTGCCACTGTTGAAGAAAAATGCTTTAAATTGACTTGGATTGCTCCTCGTATTTTCAGCACAGCCATCAGATTAATTATAGCTATGTTATTTTTTTTCCTATTATTTTCTCCTGCTAGTTACCAGCTGGAGTATAAAAGTCATATTGCATTCATTACTTGCTGCCTTCTACAGACATATAACTATAGATGAATTTTACACCAGTTCCAACGAAGAGGACTGCAATGTAATGTGAGCTAAAGTCAATTGTATGATCCAGTTATCGGCTTAGTTCTCTGATATTGTAATCCTGTCACCTTAAAATGAGGTTTTCATAGTCATCTGCAAATCAAGCTGTGACCTTCAAATTGTTACACTTTCTATTAAGGTTATGTATATGAGTCTGATAAAGAGTTAGCAAATGCTGAATGAAGTATATAAGAAGACAGTAGATATAAACACTTGACAAGATGCAGTTAAAAGTGATCTATTACCTAATGGTAATAGGTCTAATAGTTGGCTTGAGATGAACAATGACTCATATGTGGAATGGTAATATTGAAGGTTGATTTTCAAAAAGATTTAAAGGCTTTACTTCTAATTTTTCGAACCTAAAGGAGTCAAACAGTGAAAGAAAACTCTAAAGAAAACAGAAGAAAACCACTAAAATTCCAAGGTTAAATAACACGTAACAGATTAAGTGCCAAGTATGAGCCATAGGTGCTACAGAAAATGAAAAATTCAACACATTGAACTATAGTGTCAATTTTCATCAGACAATTTTACATACAGTAAATAATATGAAGAGCATGGGAATTCTCTCCTGGAAATCCAGCAAAGAGGATCCCTCCCCCTGCCAAAAAAAAAAAAAGATTTTTGATTGATGAGATTTTTTTTCCTATTGTATAATTTTGGTCTGATTTGGATCCAAACCAGACACTTTTAAAAATTTCCCATTAACAGGAAACTCTCTGAACCCTGCAGCTGTTAAGTCAAATTGATGATCTCATCAGTTTCACTGCTTGTACCCGCAGCAAATTGACAAAAAGGTCAAATTTACTCAGCAGCTGCAGGAGGTTCCCATGGACAATTTCACCAGCAGATTGCCTCAGACCAGGAACACAATATTTCTCAGTTTTGTTGCCATAGGGTGGACCCTCCAGGTCAGTGCCCCAGAGTCTGCGATATGACAATTAGCAGATAAATGAACAGCATAGTCCCTTCAGCTGCTCAAAATAACAAATAAATAAATAAATAAAATCTTCCAAGCTTTCAGTACTCAATGTAGAGAAACAGAATTGAGAAAATTGCTATTTCAAGAGAAAGATCAAATCTCCAAATACAGATGCTTTTCATCATTAGTTCCAGTCCTGCCTCCTTGGAGGATAATTGGCCAATCTCATCTCCAAAATAACACAAAGAACTGCTGATGGATGTATATGAAATATTGTTCTGCATTTACAAATTTATTTCAAAGAGAATTCCTTCCCTAAAGAAATGTTCTGAGAAATTATTTAAGCATTTGCCTAGTTTAAGGTACATACTTCATGATTTTTCCAAGAATTGTCTGCTTTTCTCATTCAGATCACATCTGCATTGTTGCATCCAGGTGACATGCACTTTTAAGAAGGAGGGAAAATGTTTTTCCGGAGACCCGTTTCCCTGATACACTATCTCTTTCGTGAACCATAAAAATCTAATATTTTTTCCTAAGCAAACTCTTGCATTTCTTTTTTCATCTTTCTACCACTTTCCCTCTTTTCCACTTCTAATGCAGCTTTTTCCTGCTGGGGTACCTGGGCTACAACCTTCTGGAGCGGGGTGTGAGGAGCGTGTCGAGGTGGGGAGAGGAGGAGTAGGTGGGTTTACTTTTGTTTACTTCATGCTTACCTTGGCCAAGGCGCATTGGTTTGAGGATAGATGTGGCTTTATCTGCTCCCTGATATGCTTGCTGTATATTTTGTGCCCCCGGATTATAAAAGAGGAATGTTCAAACATGCATCAACAAGAACTGTAACAATTGTCACACGGATAATGTAAGTATCTTGGCAGAAAACATAAACTAGTAGTAAACCAAAAGAGCTGTGCAATCACAGATTTTTCTTTCTATTTTGTTTTAAGAAAAGAATCAGTTCATCAAGTTTCTAACTCAAGCTTATGGATTGATCCTTAGTAGGCCCTGGCAGAACTCCAGTGCAGTAGTCAAGAGCTATATCTGCTTGTTAGCCAGATAATAACCTGTTATCTTCATTTCCAAACACAACCAAAAAGTAGTAACACCAAAGGAGAAAAGGAGTAACAATGCAAGAATCTCACTAATATAAGAACCTTACCAATGTCTAGCTACCAATGCAGCATATGCCTAAGAGGTAAGAATAGACAGTATTGAAGCTCTCTGAGAAAAGATTTGAGAAAAGACTTCTTGCAGTGAATCTTGCAGTCTTTGGAATCCTACTTATTCAATACAGCAGTCTAAACTAAAATATATTCTAAGGTGCTGCCCCTGAAGCAATTGCTTTTGTTCAAAATTGCAGATATACAAAAAGCGACAACCTTGTAAATTAACTTGACCAAAAAAAAAAAAAAGTTTTATTTTAAACCTTTTAATGCATTATATTTCTTCACATGAAATTTTAAATACATAGTAGCTTGCTTTCAAAATTACTTCACACTTACAAATTTTAGGGGTGGGTGGGAGAGGAGCAGAGGAAGGAGTGAAAAAGCTATACAGAGATGTCTGTAGTAAATTCACACCCACCACTAAATGTAAGAACGGAAGGCAATTAAACTACTATAAAAAAGAAGTGCAGTTGAAATGTAAAAGAAGCTTTCATAACTACAGGAATTATATTTGCTTTCCAGAATGGGATGAGAAATCAAGCAAAAAGAAAGGAAAAAAGAGAATAGAACAAACAACTTTTTCTGGATTCATTTTGATATAGTAACCTTGCCAATAAAAATGCTTAAACCTCAGTTACAACTCCCTGGGGAATGGCAGCTATTATCCCCTATTGAGTTGGTGCTTACCATACAGAGCCTGAACAATTCATACAGAAAAATAAACCATAACATTCCTGTTTATTATTACTTTAGCTGAGAGGTGCTGACATTAAACAGTTCTGCACTGCTGCTATAAATCAGCATGCTGTGGATGTTCTCAGCATGGGACTAGGGCTCCCTGGTAACAGCTCTCATCAAGGCAACCAGCTGTCAGAATTCTTCAAATTAAACTGTTATTACAGTAGTATTCATTAGTCAGTTACTGACTATTAAGATATTTTTAAATCTGAGCCATTGACATTGGATATTGCTTTTTAATATGCAAGTTATATATAAACATGATTAAGTGGTTCATGTGGGGTTGACGGCTTCTATTATAGCTTGATATCCCCTTTGTAGGGACTACAGTGTTGGAGATAACATCCTTGTTCGTACTAAAATTAATTTTCCATTTAGAAGTCTTATATTTCTGCTGTGATTAATAGGCTGTTTCTTTAAGCACCACCATTCATGTTGCAGAGTATAACATAATACAAAAGGGATGTGTAATAGATTGTTTTGACCATGATAAAGAGTGATAAAAGTTGGTAATTTTAATTACATCTCTGTCCATGCTATGTATTTCCATTCATTTTGTTTAGGTAAGCATCATGTAACTGTGGTTGCAAGAAAGATGAGATTAAAAAGCTTTTAGTACATGCTAGAGTTGTTTGATTATTTGGTGTAGAAATATAACTCATTTAAATAGGAATGTTCTTAACATTCTTTTTTTTTCTAGTATGTTGATTAGAAATTACTGAAGTTTCCAACACACAAAGCAATTTCATCTAGGATATTTCTCTTACATCTAAATAAAGATGTGTAATTTAAAGTTTTTCCTCCTTTTTTTCTGCATTCACTTGTTTGGGGAGTACTTTCTAAGGTAGTAATCCTGCTTGCATCTCAGACATTCCCTTTGTTTTCTGCATTCTTTGGATAAATCTCTTTTAGCTAAAACATTGCTTTGATCCTGTTTCAAACTGTGTTCCCCATTTCATGCTATGTGGACATTTGTGAGGTACTGCAGAATTCAGATCAAAACTGAATTTTTCTGTAGGGTTTTGTTGCCTTGACAGAGCTTCTTTAATCTCGGAAAAATCGTTTTTCCTAGCATTACTGTACATTGGCAAGAACAGAAAAGCTTTGTACAGGACTACTCTTAAAAATGTGTATGTGTCTACACAGAAAGCTTTCCCCATTAATTAATCTCCAGAAACTGTAGCAATGAGTAGTAAGTGCAGTAGTAACTAAGGTAGCATGGCATATGTACTTCCCCGTATGATGTGAAACACCTCCAAGCTATTCCTAGCCAGAAGCATATCATAAACACACATATCAACTCTCTGATAAAAACTTCCAGTTTCCTGTTAATACAGCTAGAGATCATAGAAAAACTGTCCTACTGTATGCTGTGCAACACTGAAAATAACAGCAGAATCTCACCCAGCATCTTATCTGCTGTGTGCACATAACCCTTAGCTCCATGAACTACTTCACATGATCTGGGAAATAAATACACCTCCTAGTTGGGAAATGCAACCTTCCTCCTCTCCTCTGGAGAGGCTAGTCAAACATACACCAAAGCTTCATAAGAAGCAAGAAATCCAGAAGGCGGTGTGGTCATTTTTTCTCCAGTGGAAATCTAAAGTAGTTACATTGAAATTAGTACTAAGGTCATTGTCCTGAAAATTCTTGCAGTGAAAGCAAGTCAGAGGAAATATCTTTTCAGAATACCATAAAGGAGAAGGTTGCATGCAGTGCTTGGGTTATTTGAAGAAACTCCATATATCTCTATGATGGTGAAAGCCTTTTATTATATTAGGCAATAAAGATTTTTGTGCCTTAATCATGCTTTTATACGAGGTTAACCATAGAGATAATCAATGAGACAAGGTTCTTATCTCCTCCCTCACCCCAGTTTGACAGTTAAACCCTAGAAATAGTTAGAAAAGATTGGAAAAATCATCCCAGAGAAAGAAAAAGTCAAGATATTTTCTACAAACCAAAACCCCTACACGAGTAAAGTTATGACACTTAACAGTTGTATAAAGGAATTCCCTATTCCTTAAGGAATTTAGCTTTCTGAATATGTCTAAAAATGGGTTAAGAGAAGTGGTGCTTAATCATTATTGTGGCAGCGTTGTGAAGGCTTTCTCCTACAGTTATGCTGGTATATACCAGTCCAGACTGGCCCACTGCCATCCCTTCTTACCTTACTCAAGCACTTTTATAGCTATCTACTCAGTTATCTCATTCAGATTTGCATTTGTAATGGCTTCACATAAAACTAGGGCTGTGTAATTATACCTAACTCTATTATGCAGAGGCATTGGTAATCTTTTTTTTTTTAAAAAAAAAAATTGCTCCTATAAATTTCACACAGACCTTACAAATTTGTCAATTTTGAGTTGTTTCTAAACACTGTCAAAATGACCTTGAATGTCTTCCTAAGGCTGTGCGCAGTGAAAACTTCTATTACTACACTTAAATTTCAGCAGCACATTGAGTAGGGTATAAAAATGCTTTTTAGATCATTTACTAGAGATGGAGATCTGAAACCTCAGACTGGAAGAAAAAATCTAACATGTAGGGTAGAAAGATGTATCCGGCTAGTTTGGACTCAGAATAGAAGTTTACCCCACTGGGAGCAAACGTGCTGCCAGCAAGCCACACATGCATGATAAATGAGACAGTAAAAATGTGCTTATGGAAGTGTGATGACAGTTCTGTGTCCATAAGACATCCATCCCCAAGGTACACTTGTGCATCTGTTATATATTTTGATATTGTTTCTTCTTCAGCTTCAAGTTATTTAAGAAGGTGAGAATCTATGCCCAAAAGGCCATAAAGAGACAAAAGTTAGCAGAGGCCATAAGGCGACAACATGAGTGGCTAGAAAGATTTATCATCAGGAAGAGGAGAGAATATTGTAAAAACCCTAGAAGACTCCGCAGCAGATGTAGGCAGCTCTGCTGTTCACTCTCCCATTACATCAAGGTTGAATTATGTTTTTCTCCTTATTCTGCACCCCCTCCAACTCAGTGCCCAGTGCTCTTCTCAGAGAACAGAGCCTGCTGATTTTCTGAAGTGCAGCAGATTCCTCTCAAATACTGTTTTCTTTTTTTTTCCCCTCGTGATTTCCAAGAATGGTAAAAAAGAAAACAGAGTTTTCTGCAAGAAGTGTAAAGTCTGTATTTTCTCAGCTAGACCATGCAGGTGCAAATGGGAGTAGAAGGTCAGGACAAAATGTAGCAAAAGGAAGCCCCAACAACCAAACCACAAAGGAAAGTGTTTCTATACCTTACATGTTATTATGCAGTACTTCATGCTGGTTATACAAACTTCTCAATTTCAGTGACAAAGCATGAACCTAAAGGGTTACAGCATTCAATGCCCTGCTACTCTTAGGTCAGCCGTGACCTGTTCCTTGCATACAAATGAATGAATCTCGAGCCCAGTGCCCGGGTTAGCTGTTTTCTCTTTTCTGCTTTGAAGATAGTGAATACACAAAGCACAACATCCAGGAACATGCTGTAAAGTTTATCTGAAGCAACTGGAAAGAAGACCTGGTCTCCAGAGCTTAAAAAGAAAGTGCTACAAGAAATAAAAATTTATATCGAATGACTCAGATGAAAGGACTTCAAAAAAGACAGAGCACATGACAACAAAACAAACGAGTAGCAAAATGACAAAAAAAAACATGGAGTGTTTTGCTATGTAGAGAGTGGGAAGTTCAGTATATGCTGTTAACCAAGAAAGTTGCTTTGAAGCCCTGTAGTACACTATAAACAATGCTAAAGAGCCATATCCTGCCATGAAGCCAATTTGCATGCAGGGCAGCTCAGAAGCAGGCATTTACAGGAACTCAGAAGGCTAGACTTACCACTACTTCAAAACAGATGCTAGTACAAGGTAAAATTGAACTCATGTACATGATAGGTAGCTGTGCAGGGTCAAAGAATTTATGTATCCATAGGTGGCCCAGATATGACAGCTTTCTTCCACCTTAACTGTTTTTCCTTGCCTCAGTAGTTCATGTGACAAAGTTTCTGTGGCTCCACAGGATCATGCTTATGCTGAGAAAGTTGCACCAGCTTGATCAGGACTAAGATAAACGCTGTCAGTGCTATACAGGATAATTGTGCTGTGCTAAAGAGTCAGACTCATTAAGTCAGTGTATAAACAAGTAAGCTGTTGTTCAGACTTCTTCGTGCTAAATAAAAGCAGCGGAGGTGAAATTACCTTCCTCTCTACAGCCTAGAAGGATAAACTATTTAGCACTAATATTCAAACATTTAGTTTTATGGGAGCTGAAAACAGAAAAAACCCACAAAACATAACAAAACAAAACAAAACAAAAAAAAACCAAACCGAAAAAAGGATGCTTTTGTGCTAGATGTGAGCATCAAGGTGTTTTCAAAAAGCTGATACTGGTTTAGGACAGCTTATGTACTATAGTTGCCAAAAGGAAAACACGAAACTTTTCCGCACATTCACTTGCAGATATGGGAAATTAAAATCAAATACAGGTTAAGAACACCCACCATTCTCACCACATCTGCTTCAACGTCTTAATGCATACCACATTGCCAGTTCATAGGAAAAGAAATTGGCAACTAATTTGTGCAGTATTCACATTTCCTTTCTTATATTTGGCAGGGCTTCTTCTCTCCTGAAAAGCCATAACACTCTATTGTTATGCAGAAGCTGAAAGTATAAACATCAGCCGATTCCTCATCAGTAAGGCAGCAGAAAACAGTACTGCTAACTGAGAGGTGTAGAGCAAAGAATGATTCAAAGAATGAAACAGTTGGGTTAGTGTGATGTTTATAGGAGGAAGAACTCTCTTATTAACTTAAAAAAAGCTCCTTTTAACATGTGCTTTCTAATAATTACCTTTCTGACCTAAAATAATCTTCAGAACTGGGCAGACAGTGGCCCACTGAAGAAATCAGATATTTTCAGGTAAATCATATACTTAGTCTACACAGGCATAAAAATATAGCATGTATTTAAACCAACTTCAACATTATCCCTGAGCTAAGTGTCTGATATTCACCACTGTGACAGAAAGATTTGCTTTTAGGGCAGTAAGATTTTATGTGCAGGTGTTACATATTCATTTCATAGTAAGTAAAAATTTACGAAAGCTATCTGTGTCAAAAATACTAGCAGATAGTACAGTGACTCAATTCAATGCGTGCTGACAACTTACATCTAAAATGCTGCACGTACAGATACTAATTTTTCAAAAATGTGGTGTAAGTATTATACCAAGGCCTGCAAGAAGACCATCTTTCCATTTCTGTAAGCTAGGAAACACACAGATGCCAATAGGCTTCAGGAAACTACATAACAGTTTTGCAATAATAAGGTGTTAGAGCAGGTTGTGTTGAGAAAAAACATACTTTAGATAAGTCAGCACCAGCTGCCCTGGTCACTGCTGGAACCTGGCAGCCAGATGTCTAAAATTACAGAGACTCAGAGGGTTACCTGGCTTGGGAAGAAAGAATGGGATTACTACAACAAGAAGTAAGCAACTTGTCTTTAGAAAACAAAAGGGCCACGGAGGTGATCAGAGGGCTGAAGGACCTATGCTATGAAGACAAGCTGAGAGAGTTGGGGTTGTTCATCCTGGAGAACAGGACACTCCGGGGTGACCTTATAACAGCCTTCCACTACTTAAAGGGGGCCTAGAGGAGAGATAGGGATGGATTCCTATCAGTGTAGTGATAGGATGAGGGGTAATGGTTTTAAGTTGAAAGAGCGTAGATTTAGATTAGATACTGGCAAAAAATTCTTTACAGTGACGGTGGTGAGGCAGTGGAACAGGTTACCCAGAGAATTTGTGATTGCCCCATCCCTGGTAGTGTTCAAGACCAGGCTGGATGGGGCTTTGAGCAACCTGCTCTGGTGGGAGGTGTCCCTGCCCATGGCAGGGGGGTTGGAACTCGGTGATCTTTAAGGTCCTTTCCAACTCTAACATTTCTTTGATTCTACGAAAAAATGGTAAAGACTGGCTTTGTCTGATATGTAAAATACAGAGAAAGGAGAATTCTTGACTTGTTTTATCTTTTAAGCCTCTTTTAAGCCTATAAGAGGTATAATGGAGATACAAGGGCAACGTAGGATGACGGTGCTTGATTGCCTGGATGGAAGTGTATAGCTTGAAGATTTGTCCATTTTTAAATTCCAATCACAATATTCCAACCAGGATCTTCTGGAGAAAGGCAGCCAGTAAGAACTGAATTAACTGTCATTGATAAGCCATCTACAGAACATGACCTTAATGTCTGAATACAGCATTCTGCATGTGTTCTCCCTGCAAAAGTCAGAAAAAAAAACACCCCAAGAAATGAGATTTTTTTCCGAATAAGTGAGGAGACAGTCTCAGTCTTGGATATTAACAGGACCAAAAAAAAATGTATTCATGGTGTATCTTGGCTTTCAGCATTTCAAAAGTTTTAGCATAGCATGCATCCACTTCATCTCATACATACCTCCAAGAAAACATCAAAATATTTTACCTAATAGGTGCGAACCTAAACAAGACAGGGATTTGCAGTCTTATTATGTCAGCAAATTTTCTCTCTCAAGAACTAGAAAAGATGTTTCTCCTCACTCGTGGACTAGACTAGGAGGTAAGGTTTTCCCCTACTTTCCTTACAGTTCCTCATAAAGCCACTCAGCAAGTTAGCATAACAGTCACACTAACAACAAAAAATTATACATACAGAGCACTTTCTTATTGACACGTGCCCATTCTACAGCCATGTTAAGAAAAGTGATTGTCAAGGAAACTCTGTTCTGCTATCTTTTTAACTTATGTGTAACAGGAGATTTGGTGGATCCCAGTGACACACTTGCGATTACGTTGCATTAAAAGCAATCCTTTGTGATGGAACAGTTTACTGGGAAAAGACAGCTTGTGCTGGATTAGATATTGACCAAGAGTTCTCAAAACACCTTACACGGTTAAGCTGGTGTTGTATCTGCAACTCAGTCCTTATGCCACACTTTTTTCTTGATATGCTCAATAAAAGTTATGCTCAATTTAAGCTTTCTAATAGTGGTCAATGTTCTGGGTGAATCAGATTTCTGAAGATCAAAAGCATTAAAGTTTCATATGAAAAAGCTGAAGTATTTGACAAGAAGGTGCAAAGCAAAATCAGTGTTTTATTTCAAAGAATTAGGTTGTTCATCCTTTCAGTTCCTTTATTTTAGGTTCTCATCTTCATGGCACCGTTAAGTAAAACACAAAAATCAAGGCGGCTGAATAATTTTTGACATGAGGCTGTTCATTGCTTCAAAAAGTTGTATTTGAATTTGAAAAAGTAATTTAGAACGAAATTGATGACAATGGTTGGTTTAGTTAATAACTATGCAGAAAAGATAGCACATGCAGTTACTTTTTTAGAGCTATTTTAAACAGCAGTGGCAACATGCTGATCTCAACGGAATCAAACCATGTTCCCTAGAGAATGTCCCTAGTTTAGGATTTCACCTAGACTTCTAACACGTTGCAAGGTTAAGGACCTGTTCCTTACTGCTCATCCTTTGTGGTGTGTGACTACACCTTTTCAAATAAACAGTTTGTCTGTTTAAGGACATCCATATACGCTTCTTGTCTGTTTGCTTGTTCAAATGTGGGCATTCTCACGTGACTGCTTAGGACTCTCTACTGAGCTCACAGTAAGTGAAATCTAGTTGAAGCCAAACGATTCCCAATTGAATCAGTTTAACCCAAAGCCATTTGTTTGGTTCTGGCTGACACAGGGTAACAGTCTTTCTTCCTCATGTAATGTTTGAGCAGAGGGAGTGGGGGTGAGAGAAGGAGAAGAAAGTCACAACCTTGTGAGCATTCTCAAAGTGTGAATGTACAATACTATTTTCATCAAACAGCTTATATTTAAAATATAAGGCAGTAACCACAGGGAAAGAAAAAACCCTGTATAATCTCTGTGCTGTTTCCATGAAGATTGACTGTGACTTAAAATAGCTGGAGGTTATTAACACTGTAAATCTTTCTGAAAGAGATTTCAGTTGCATTCAGAAAAATCAGCATATCGTGGATCTGACATAAATTACAGACTTTCAGGCTATGTTAGAATAATTAAATCATTTATTATACCCAAAGTTATAAGACTGACCTTACAAGCCATCCCTTCCTGCACCCCCCTGCTCCCCAAGAAAATCTCTAACCAGTTGATCAAGTCCATCTAATCCTCCAATCTGGCAAACTGATTTTTCTCCTAGGATATTTTGAAGTTATTGGAACATTTTAAATTCAATGCACAAGAATGAATAATTTCTGTGTGGATAATTTTATGGATGAATTAAAATTAATCTACACTATTTGTAATAATTGGAAAAGCATTGTGACTTTTCACTATAAAAGCACTTCTTATTTTTGCTAAAGGACCTTAGCCTGGCCACACTTAAGCCTGAAATTAACTTTGCACCTTTGCTTCCATTGTCTATATTGTTACTTATGCATGAGAAAAAAGATTCTCAGAGGAGTCATGGTTGGATGTGTGAATTGGACCCAAACGTTTTTAATGAATGCCACACTTTGACATGTTGAATATACCGATAATGTACAACTGAAGGAAGGCTCAAAGCTCTGTGGATAAATTATTTCTCTTGTATTAAATTCACAATAATAAATTATTTCTCTGGTTTAAATTTACAATAAACACTGTTACCTTAATGCAAAAATGACTAGATGGTGTGCTGGAGCCTGTGAGATTAGAATGGTGTAAAAATTCCTTCCGACATGAGATTCTAAGACTCTGCTAATTACATTTTACTCTTCCTCTGTATGATGTTTGGGATATCTGTCCAGGGCATTTTTCTTAAGAGGTATGAATAGAAAAATAAAGATATAATTCACTGCAGGTTCCCCTGTTCCTCTCCACCCCAACTTCTTCAGCCCAAATTGGACTACTCAAACACAATTTTCTAACTAAAATTTTTGTTAAAAAAACCCTCATTTCCAAACACTTTATTGTACAATAAAAGTTATGTGATTTGTATGAAAAAGCATTTGAGGTTTATAACTCAATGTCTCACAAAATATCATTCTAGCAGTACTGAAACATAAGTTGGACTAATAAAATTAATATACTTTTACATTCTATTTTATTTACTAGTAAATAATAAATGGAATATCTGGTGATGCCCTCATAGCAGTTTCTAAAGGAGAAGAAACTTTCATTGTGAAGCTGAGTTACTAGAAACTTGAAATGTAATTTAACAATTGACTGAAATGGTTCACAAATTGCTGCAAGTATTTCACAGTAATAAGTTAACACACACTTAAAAATATTGGTTAAAATCATATTGAAGTTTGATATTTTACTGCACTCTTCAAAATTTACAGAAACACCTAACTTTTGTTACAACCAGTATCCTTATTTCCTATTTTAAAGTTTTCACAAAGGAGAAGACAAACTTGGAATGAAATCAATATAGGGAAATGCATGTAAGGAGAGCTCATGCTAGGTGAACTTGTACGCCGAAAAAATGTTGACATGGACAGAAGTTGGTAAAATTCAAAGTAGAAACAGCTAATAGTAAAATACCACCTCTTAATCCCATCTAAGTCTTCCCCACACCTCTGGGGAGGTAAAAAGAATACAACAATGTTACATATAAGAATGAATTTTACACACTTCTTGCACAGTATAATTATGGTATTTTGAGAGGTGTGACCTGACTTTACAAGCTGAGTAGTGAGGAGTTATCAGCTGTGTAAACACTGGACTTAACCTTTTGCTTGGACTCCCACAACTGTTGTTTCTCATCTTTTAATTACATGCTTATTTCTGTTCATTGATTTTCTAAATACAAAGCAGATATAAGGTCTAAACTAGAGGCCTTGTATTAATTAATACTAATATTTTGGGCTGCTGAAAAACTTCTCAATTCTCTTGACTGCTTATGAATTTACGTTATTTTCCACCATTTTACAGCTAACTCTGAAATCTATCAGATGGCAAAAATCTGGAAAATGTAGATGAAAAACAATGAGAGACTTGATGTGTAACAGAAGTAATCACTGTGAATTATCAGAGTCGATAATGCTTCAAAAATCAATGAGAGAAAAATGTTACTCTTTTTAAGTGTCATATTACAACAATGTTTTGCTGAAAACTGTTTTCTGCATCCAATTTAGGAAGGCATCTGCTCATGTTTGCTTAAAACAAAAGGGTGGTTGACTTAATGAATTATTTACAGGCGTGCAATATGGCAACAGTATCATTATGAACTCTCTTCTAAGATCTCCTCTGGCTACTCCTGGCAGGGTGTCAATTTGCTTGTTTTTATGGTAGGTGCATGAAATTATGGAGCTATTCTCTGAAATGAGATTCTGCTATTCTACTTGCTAAATGTTAGCAAAGTCAATGAACAAACCGCATCATTAGCTACATGTCTGGGAAAAGGCTTGTTTCCTGATAAGAGAACAGTATTCACAAACAGTTTTAAACCAAAATTTCTGAAGTAGATATGTGAAGGTTTACCACAAATATGTAGTCTCCTAGAAATACCAAGTTTTAGAAAGTATTCTTGATAGTAACAAAAGCTTGTCAGTAGCTTTTAAGAACAGTCATTTAAATGTGAGGATATTTTTACATGAACTTCCTTTATTTTGGAGCAGCATATTAAGTTCCTATGTGCAAATCACACCAACATAACTGAATTGCAGAAGCCAGGGGAAAAAAACTATTTTCTGTCAAGGATCCAGAAGTACCAGGACTTATTCTGAGCAGCAATGCATGCAACTTTCAAATCACTTGGGCTACTGAAGCATCAAGACCTCAGGTCTACAAAGTTTAGAGGCCATGTCATGATTTCATTCCAAAAAATAAGGTAGAGAAAAAAGGGCTTAATGAAAATATCCCACACTAGCATGAACCCAACAAGCAGTTACTAATAGATAAGTATAAGAATAGAAGAGAAAAATCAAGTGGGGAATCCCCAAAGCTCTGCTCCCAGCCTCGTACTATTTTAGTCACTAATGACCTAAATAATGGAGTGGGGCATAATTAGTACATCTGAAGATGACACCAGGCTAAATGCAGTTGCAAGTGCTGGAGGGCAACTTTAGAATGCAAAATGATCTTGACAAACTGGATAAATAGCCAGGGGGTGGAAAAAAAAAAAGAAGAAAGAAAGAAGAGAAGGATTACAGAACATTATTCTTGTCCTTTGGTAGCAACAATCAGTCACTCAAATGTGGGACAAGGAACAACTGCTCAGTGGCAGTACTGCACAAAAGGATCTGCAGGTTATGCTTAATCATAAGTAAAACATGAATTTGTAGCCATCTGTCAGCGCAAGAAAGACACTTAAATCACCAGGATGCACAAACTGTAGCAGGACTATAGATAACTGAAGTAACACCTCCACTCAGTGCTGCTACTGTCTTAGCTCTGCTTTCCTCACTCTGGGAAGGACGTTTTTCTAACCTGTCTCCCACTGGTCTCTCTGCAAGAGAAGTCTGAAAAACATGGCTCACAAAGACTGAACTCAGCGTCTTGCTTTATCCTGAGGAACAACAGATGAATAATGAGAGGCCAAAACTTCAGCACTTGGACACTGAATTATTTCCATGCACATGAGTAATCTAGTTTAAAATTGATATTCCATCTGTTCAGTTAATGTCAACAATTTCTGTGGTAATTCTTGACTTATTAGTTACCAGATTCAAAATAAGCATGCATTATAACAGGTGTATAATTGAACTTCTTACTTAGGCAGTCATCTGAGGAGATAACAGGCTAGAGACTGCCAAAACCTAGTGTTTATATTGTACTTAGTACATTTTACATAAAAATTAAACACTGACAATCAAAAAGTTACTTTGCTCCTTTGTTGGTAAAGCTGTTTGCTCAGAACTTCTAATACAATGATATGACCCAGGAGACATTTCATTATCTCTCCTTAACAGCTGCTTTGCAGCAAGATACCTCAGAGAGGGAAAAAAAATAAAATAAAAAGATAAAGCAGGTGAGAGAAAAAAAGTGTGAAGAAGCCTCAACTATTTTGTAAGCTTAGAGAGCAAGGAAGCCATATTGTCTTCAAGTGCACCTGTTTGTAATTGTTTTAATAAACACTATGGTTTTACAAATTACCTTTGTATGTCCAGCTGGGGTGATAAATTGATGTTCCCTATTAACACAGACCTCATTCATCTCATTTGTGCTCCATGTCAATTGTTTTCTGACCCAAGCATTATGCCTGTATCTCTTTAGTTTAAATCTTTTGGGGACTATAGTATTTCCCAAACAGCTCTAAAGTCACATGGAAAAGATTTCAGGGATGCTATCTGCTCATTGTATAATTGGTTAATCTGGGCAGGTTCTGGATGACATTGTGTTCTCTGTGCTGAGGTCTTTTGTCTGCAGAGACAAGGACAGGAAAGCTAGTACTTGTGTGTGTCTGGCATCCAGAATGAACCACTTTCTCTGCATTTATTAGACCCCGGTAATGTACTGTGAGAGAAACTGCAACTGCGCGTTTCCTTTGGGGGACAAAACCCTGTCAATTTGACAAGTCTATGGTCAGTTTGAACAACATACAAGTAAATGGGTATTTTTCAGAGCTATGAGAGGGCTTTAATTCTTTTAAATGAGACAGAGCTGAGAAGCTGCAGCGGAATATCCCAAAACACCTGGCTAGCTCTTATTACAGACTCCAAAGAATGAGCTTTAATGTCTATGTGCAGTGCTGATCCTAGGAAGGTCCTTATTCTGTACTTTTGAAAAAAAATTTCTTCTCATACCCTTTAATCTTCCTTTATCTGATTTAAAGGGAAGACATTCCACTGCTAATATTTGTAACTTAAAAATTAACCAAATACATGTTTTAATTGTATAGTATGTTTTAACTTTACAGTACATTTACCACTGTGGTATTTCCATTATGTTAAAAAAACTATTTGAGCATAAACAGTCAGACGCTTTTTAGGTTCACAAAGTAGCGATGAGGCCAACTCTGTTGTTTAGGTGTATTTCAGTACAAAGCAGGAAGGAGTTCAGAACACTTATAAACATAACATGTAATTTCAGTTAATTTCCCCAGCTCATAGAGATGTGGTCCCATTTAGCATGGCTGATAGTGTCAGTTTGTGACAAGAGTAGGTAGATAGTATGTTGGACCCAATTTATTAAGTGGGAGTCTAGCCCATGCAGCCTTCAGCAGTTCCAGACCTTTTGCTTAGCTTCAGACAGTGTAATCAGTCTTCCACTTACAACAGCACTAAACTTCTCATTTGAAAAATGCATTGTATTTGCAAAGAGAGAGGAAGAAAACTCTTTAAGAATAACAAA
Organism: Gallinago jamesoni; assembly: GCA_025769975.1. Taxonomy (NCBI): domain Eukaryota; kingdom Metazoa; phylum Chordata; class Aves; order Charadriiformes; family Scolopacidae; genus Gallinago; species Gallinago jamesoni. The sequence continues at coordinate 60,899,303 of JAOQGH010000019.1, read as the reverse complement.
TTAAATTATCTTTACAGTCAGAGTACAGCCCTGCACTCCTGTGTTGTTGTAATCTTGATCTGTCTTCAGCAAAGAATTGTACTCTTCTAACAGTGTGCTTGTCTACACCGCTGAGATCCCAGGATGACCATCAAGGTAAGCAATATGAACATCAGGGGGTATCTGACAGGGGTACCTGGGGTATGTGACAGGACATTAACTACTCAGTAGGTTGGTGTTATTGCTTTCCCAGGGCTCAGCAAGGCTTTGCAGTCCCAGAGATGCCACCACTGCCTGCCTCTAGTGACCACTTTACTCCCTTTGCACTCTTGACAGCTGTACTTCAGCAGTGTCCCTAGCCAACACTTCTGATGTCATTATTTATCTGCTCACATATATGGCAGTATGTCAGAGAACAAATGTTGAAGTCTTTCAGACTGTTTCGTTAAGTGTATGCTGTTCATTCATGAATATGTTTTCATAACTTGATCTTCTTAAACAGGCAAAATGAATACAGCTTTTATGTGAGGCTGGATATAATATATCCTGTGGCTCTGAACCATCTTCTGTATATTTTCATCTTATAGCACAATGTCTGTCTTTAAGCTGTTTTTTTTCCCCCCTCCCTCCCGCCACTCTCCAGCTCCTATTTTGAAATCTCCACAGTAAGACAGAACATTTGATGTCTTGAAGAAGCTGAATGGCCTGAAGGTTACATCAGAAGGAAACATTAGAATATCAAATCCAGTGCTTTCTTAAATAAATTTAAATCTTGCATGCTGCTGTCTCAGGCACTTACTCCCAGGACGTGTGAGCTGTGGCACCAGTGCAGTGGTTCCAGAGGGCAGGGGAGTTTTGGGAGGTGAGGTGGAGATGATGCCTCTGCACGAGCCTGGCTCAGCCAGCACCATGCATGCTGCTGCCTGGTTGCTGGTGGAAGCTTCCAGCACCTTGCAGACCCCTCTGTTACCACTGTCACTGCACTCTGCCCTGGTGCAAGAAGTCCCATCTGGAATTGGGGAATTTCACTTAAACTAGTGCCAAACAAACTTCTGGCCACTGATTCAGGTGTTGAGGGAAAAACTACATCTGTTTTTAGATGGATAGACAGGATTTACACACACACTCTGAGGTGAATAACAGTCTCCCCTATTCCAACTCTCAGGTATCTTTGTTTTCACAAGTTGCAGGTTGCCCGTGGCCACAGTCCCTGTCCTAGCATGTGTGTCTTATGGCTGCTGTCATACCCCATTGCCACGTTATGCCCTCACTAAAGTGCATCTTCAGCCCCAGCAGCTGGGGCCTTTCTTAAACATGTCTTATCAGGGTCTGCCTGTGCTCCTCTAGCTCATACAGTCAAGGCTTAGGATGGGTTTTCTTTCCAGTGTTGTTTCTGTCGGTGTCAGTGGTGGCTGCAGTCAACTGCCATGGGCCAATGTTTGTCCATAGCCTCTTCCCACACCACGCACTGGTGCAGTCCCCACCACTTAAACCCTGTTGCTCCTATAGGTTGTTTCCTCCCTGCCTTGCAGAAATGTGTCTTGCCTTATGTCAGGAGAAAAAAAAGAAAAAACATGGATGATTTAATCACTTATCAGGCCTGTTCTCTGTTTTCTGTCTGTGTTTCCTGGATGACCTTGCAATGGTGGCTGAGGGACTCCCTGGCCAAGGTCCTTGCATTGCAATACAGCTTCCTGGCAAATAAAAAAATCTGTGCTTCCCTGTATCACACAGGTGTTTTGAAGATGAGTGCACCCATGAGGACCTCTGACACAAGGCCAGGTTGGTATGGGGAGGATGGCTGATTGCTGCTGCTCATCCCCATGGGAGAAGGCAGGGATCCCCTGCATGAAAGTCCCTTGCACAAATCATAGAACTGCCATAAAACCAGGGGGTGGACTCCTCCTTTGCAAACTGAAATCAGCCCAAACAAATGTTGTCAAATTTCTATCTGCTATTAATTGTGCCATTAGTCATTTCTCTGAAGTCTTCAGGAAAGTACATTGGAGAGACTGCCATAGCCCCGAGCTGTCTTTTGTCAGGGTATTATTTTGACCTAATGTTGCTAAATTGCTAACAGCAGCGGATGGTTTGACCACTGGTTTTGTATTTATTAAGTTTGTAAGCTCAGAAGCTGCAGATACAACCAGGTCCCAAAGATGCAGGAGCAGATGAGGACACATTATCATCAATAAAAAAAATGTGAAGGGAAATAATTATATCACGGTTGCAAAGAAAGTTGTTAATAAAGCACAAGAAAATTGCAAAGCAAACTTTTCTATGCTTTACATGTGCTTCTGCACAGAACTATATGATAATTAAAAAAATTGTTAAATTATGCATCTCTAGATGCTAATGCCCCTCAGCTGACCTGATAATTGCTTGTAGATGTCATTTAAGGAGTGGATTTTGTGAAGCCAACTGAAAAGGAAGAGAAGTTCAGAGTATTTGTGTGACATGGAGATGAAGCTAGAGAAAATATGAAGTTGTTTGTGGCATATGACTGAGAATGACAGATCGCAGGGGAGGAGTGTAATAAAAGATAGGTGATAGGAAATAAGGGAGTATAAGTATCAGAGAGGAAATTCTAGGCATTAAAGAGCGCAAGTAGGAGAAGTTATAACAATTAGTGTGGAAGAACATCTGGCACCACTTAGGAAATTTCTGTGAATAAGACGCTACATGCCAAATATGTTGTCAGCTAAATATCACAAAAATTTGAAAAAGTCATCTACCTCCTGAATTAAACACAAGTCATTTATTACGTGTGTTTGATCTCAGCTTCTAAATGTGTGGGGATGGTTTCATTAATAGTGCTCTCAGAAATAGTGTACTATTTCTATTCTTTAGTTGAATATTTGTGAGAAAATATCTTCTGAGATGCATGCATAACAAAATCATTTTCACAAAGCTTACCAGACTGACATTAGCTTTCTACAAATATTTTACCAGAAATATCTACTGCACATGTATATGCACAGTCTGCTTGCAAAGGAGGTCTGGTCTTTGTCATGCCTTTCTGAAATGCAGATACAAAAATACTTGAATAATAGATCAGTTCTTGTAATTTTGAAAATCTGAAATTGTCATAGAAATAATAAATCATTTCAGTATGCCCACAGATGTTACCAGAATGCCTTCTCTGCCATTGTTTTAATGTGAACTATTATTTCCTATATTTTCTCTGAATCCAGACCATGATAAAAGCAAAAAGGAAATGAAAGATGAGGCTGATAGACGAGGCACGTATCCTCAAATGTTGTTTTTTAAGAAAGAAGGGTGCTCAATTTATGGACAAAATTCTATTATGCAAGAAATGTTTTGGCACCATAATTATTGTATAATCACTACTGCATTTCTAGAATTTCTTGTAATCCCTTTTGTTATCTTAAGCCATTATATAATGTAACATATAATCTACGAAATAAAAATTAATTAAGTAGAAATTGTCCTATGTGTTTGAAAGAAATAGAGGGAGATAGGGCTCAAGAAAGGAATTGCTGGTAGTGACAAAAATCTTTCAAGTTTTTATTCCCAGTGATAACTGAATGTAAATGCATCTGCAACTTAAAATGCAGTGTTGAAGCTTTTAAATAATGTACTGCCCAGATACCAGTACAGCAGATATCGTATAGGCTGTTAAGATTTTACTACTTTTACATTATAGCAATAATAATTTTGTCAGATTCCAAGATCCTGTTTCACATATTTGTCCTCCAAATGTGCCTTTTAATAAGACTGCTTACAGAACCAGATAGTATTCACAGAGTACATCAGATCCTCCTCCTGTACTAAAGTAAATATGCCACACAAATACTAATTATTAGTACACAGCAATTATAAAAGTCTATTGCAGAATAATGTACATCATGTACTTCATGTACATGAAGGCCATATCCAGTGAAAGAAATAACTGTTCAGACATTCTCAGAAGTTGACAAATTAAAAAATAGTCCTTCAAAATTGTTAAATTACATTTAATCTGTGACAATATTCAGAACACAGAAGCTTACTTCCATGAGCTAATATACTGTACCTTACTAAACTAGTATCAAAGAATGGAGCTACACTGCCTGGAGTCCAGCTAGGAATGTGTTACACTAATCAGCCCTGTAGCCAAAGTGCCATGCAGTGCTGTTGCAGGTTAGTCCTGAGATAAATAGAAATGTGGTCTGTGTAAGTGGCACTGCTTAAAGAAGTGCTCTTGCCATGTTGAATATATTGCTTTTCAGGGAAATAGAGTGGTCAGGTGTGACATCAGGGTTATTAGTCCCTCTCAGGAACAGCTAAGTTAACAGTGAGAAAAATTCTTTATAATGATATAGTACAAACATAATTCCCCATGGTTTGCAGTCAGGCTGCTCATGTAAAATATATTTTATATATAACAAAGGTTATAAAGCTTTATCCCAAGAATGCTAACGTGTTAATAGTAATGGAATATTTCACTTAAATGTCAAAAATAATTAATAACATGAAATTGTCTATTGAGGTAAAGAAATGCAAGTGATAGCAGTTGACTTAGATACCTGTTTTCTGTCCTGTTACCAAATGCTGATACTCTCAAAGGAATCATTGTAGCAAATGGTGTAAGAAAAATCAATATGTCCAAATCAGAGACAAGACTGGTACCCAGAGGCTGATGAAATATCTTTATATCAATAACTTCTCACAATAGATACCAATGAATACAGGATTATTCTGATGAAGTCATCAGGTAATATCAAGGCTTTATCTAGGCTTCAATAGTCAAGAACAGGATAGACAACGATATATCATCATAAAAATTATGGCCTGTATTCTGTTCAGAAAAGGCTTGCACCAGCCCGCGGATATTAGTAGAACTAAATACAAGAGCACGACCTTGTATTTGTGGCTGTGGAGTAAAGAGGAGAGTGATGAAAAAATATGTCTTACAAGAAAGTAAGAATAAGGTCTTGCTCTTGAGATGTAAAGATATGAATTTTTGACATCCTGCTCCATCCTTTCTGATAATATGGAACAAAAAAACACCTTTCCATTCCTTTCAGGAGGAAAATAGAGTGTTCTTTCTAAATTTCAGGTCAACAGATCGTAAAAATTCACACTGGACCAGACATTGTGACATAGAGACTAGTCATGTCAGTCTTTGGTCAGGTTTTGTTACAACATGTTCCATTGCACTTCTCCATTTTGGAGAATCAAGACAGGCATAGTCAAGTTTTGAGGAGTCTGCTCAGTGGAAAGTTTCCACAGCATTCTATGTCCTATGGTCCTGCTGATACAATTTACAATTGAGGTGAATTATTTCATTGACAATTTTTTCATGTTTTGAAGACCAGAAAAGTCAATTGGGATAGCTCTGTTGAGTCTGATAGTTAAAGCTATTACAAACTTTTTGATTGTTCCACAAGTTGGTGAAGGATTTTTATTCTGACAATTTTGTGTGAATTAGCAATAACATATAGATGTAAAAAAAAAAAAAAAAAAAAAAAAAATCTATTCTCTGTCTATCCACTTTCTCAAGTTCTCATTTCATGCCCTACTTGAAACCAACGAGTCATCAGAGATCCTCAGTAGCTCTTCTGCTTCAGATGCTGGAACTTAGCTAAACCAGCTTGGGCGAAGGCTTTGCTGGTTTTGGAAGGAAGGTGCACACTTACCGATGACACTCAGTTCCGCGCTGGCAAAAATGATGCCGTGCCTGTTTTCCGCGACACACTGGTACATGCCAGCGTCCGACAGGCTGACGTTCCTGATGGTGAGCGAGCCCTGCTCCAGCTGAACCCTGCCCTGTAGGAAGCAGGGAAACCAACAAGAAAGTAAATAGGGAGATCCCTCCTCGCAACATAAACCCACCGAGGCGCACAAAAAAAAGCAGCAGTAACGGGGAGAATTTGGATTAAGTCAGGCTAGATACTAAATGGTAGAACCAATACAGCAGTTGGTAAATGCAATTCAAATTGGAGGACTTTCCCTTGGCTTCTCTTTGATTTAATACCTCAACTATTTAGATTAATATCCCTTTCAAGTAGATAAACTTGAATAAAAACTGCACTTTTGTTCCAAAGTGGCATATCACAGCCAGCTGTATTCTTAAAACAATGGTGTTATGCGTGTAAATGGCACTGAAGGTTAGTGAGATGGGCTACCATCTTAGCTAGCACAGAGAGAAATACTTCAAATCCTCTGCAGTTTACTGAAAACAATATAGACGTTAATAATTTAATGATCCTTTACTTCATATCAGCCACTAATGGGATTTAAGTACAAGACCATCTGCTAGTGACCAGCGTGAAGCAAGTAAAATTAGTGTGTGGAACAAAAGACCAGGGTATCATTTGTCAGCCTAAGGATATGGAGCTCCTGGTATCAATTTTAATAAGTACAGCAACGTGTTCCCTCCCTCCCGAGGAGTTTCTCCATTTAAAAATAGAAATATAAAGAACTATTGGCCTTCTACGTGGCCGTAGGGTGGAAATTTAATGTTTGTGCAATCTTTATTGGGGTTTGATCAAATCTGGGCTGCCATGTTCTTTCACCATAAGTGACAGGGAAAAATAAATGCAGGGTACTGTGAAAGTAATGCTTTGGTGACTTGTTTTAGTTTGTGGTTGTATCAGGGGGGGATGACAGGACTGAGTGATGCCCCTCCAGCTTGGCAGGAGGAATGGGAACATTGCTAGAGAGCAGCAGAAACACAAAGTTCACCTAAATACCTGTCATGGTTTTGACCCTCAAACTGGGACAATACCATAAACTAAAAAAATGCCCGAATCTAGGGCAATAATTTTCTGGCCACAGACTCCATAGCGCCACTTGGCCATCCCCTCTTCTTCACAAGGATCTCTCTCCTTAGGTTTGCATCGTGGGTCCTTCGTTTGAGGGAGAACCTCTGAAAACAGACCTGCTGTAGGTCCTACCTGTGAAGTAACAGTGGTACCCACCAGGCATGGCAAGGAACTGCCTACAGAGTGGGGAGATTTCAGAGTGGAGATGAGAAGCTGGTGGAGCAGAAAAGCACCAGCACCTCCTACCTGGGGCAGCAGTGGTTCCCCATCCTTCAGCCAGCGGTAGGAGGGCTTGGGTCTCCCGCTGGCCCGGCATTCCCAGGCCACGCTCTCCTCCATGGCCACGTGGGCATCGCTGATCTTCTGAATCCAGTTGGGCTGAGCTGCAAGGCAGAAGGAATGAATAAAACCTCGTGTCTGGAGCCAGCAGCGTGCTCTCTAGGTACAAGCAAATTTCTCTATTAGCACATTTAAGAGCTGGATTTAATAACATGCTGAATAATTGCTAAAGCTTTTTTTTTTTTACCTGAGTCCAGTTACGCTTTCTGCAGGTGGCACGTGCAAGATCAGAACCTGTTCCCATTTTATTTTTAAATAAAAAAACTTTAGGAAAAAGAGTAACTTCAGAAATCCTGATCGTTGTACAAAGCAACAGCTCATGTGCTGCCCCAGTGGAATAAATGGCATTGTTAGATCCCCCCTTCAAATAGAGACATTTTCTTCTTCAGGATCCATATGAGTTCATCTTCAAAGCTCTACAGTTTAGTGTCCAACTTCAAAACTTGTAATTTAGAACTACCTCTGCATTGAAATTAAGGTTATTCCAGTAACTTAGGCCAGCAGGGTTACAGGCACTATTTCAGGTCCAAATTCTCAGTCTTTTCTTAGATCCAGGCCATACCTACAAGTCCTGTCACAGGAAGATCTTCCAAGTGCATGAAAAAACTTTGGACTCAATAATTGTATTGACATTGAACAAACCTAGAAAATCCCCAAAAAAGACATCGGAGATACATCCTAGTAGAATTTGGTGAAAACTGGCACCGACAGGTTTCAGACACTTATGAGATTATATTTTCAGTTGTTTCACGTATTTTTATCAGAGTTTCTTTTTTGTTATTGTTTTTTTTAATACAGCTTAAGTTCAGCCAGCCTCCATATGCAAATCAAATTCTGCTAAAATTACCATGTGTTTTTGGAGACCATACAAAACCTCTGACTTTGGTATGGTACCTTCACAAACCCCATCTGTCCAGATACAGCTACAACAATTTTCAGAAAGTCCCATGAAAAAAGAGAGTGACGTCAGGTTTTCAGTAGTCTTTTGCCCTGTTTTGACATAAGAAAATCTGAGAGACTTAGTAGGAAGATACTACCAGCAGAGGTCTCCAAGAACCTGGTTAATACTTTTTCCCATGTAATCAGATTAAAAAAAAAAAAAAAATCAAGGTAATAGGTAACAACTTTAGATATCTCCTTTGGGTAGGGACAAGGGCCAGAGAAAGGGCTGAAAGGATAAATTAAAAAATATTGCATCAAAATGGTAAGCCCAACATGTGGTTGGTGTGGTGGTACCCAAAATATGGGTCTACCATGGTGCTGGATGCACACTCAGAGGGCTGAGCACCTTTTGAAACTCTGTTCAGGCTGTGGCAGACGCAAGTTTAACCCCACACCTACCACACACCTCCCTTCTCACGGTGTCTACAAAGGACCAAGCGGGGAGGGAAGCTGGGGAGTCTTGCACAGATGCTGAACTCCAAACCCCGACAGACTTGCATAAAAAGCAAAAAGGCAAACTGGACACAACGACAGCCCAGAAGCCAAAGCAGCAGCTGAAAAGGGGAGGAAAATGGTGTTTACTTCTCCAACTGCCCCTCCTGCCCCTGTAATACTTTAAGCTTGTTTATTATCTGTATCCAAAGAGATATGGAAAGGAAAAGCCTTTAAATGTAGGAAGATGAAAGTCAATTCCGTCATCTGGAGTAAGAACTTCAACAGTTCCATCGAACGGAGACACCCTGAGCAACTCCAACAGGTTCAGTGGCTCAAGGACATTTGCAAATTACTAATGAATTTACATATTTACTATTCTAACAGCATCCGAGTCATAATTTTGAAGAGAGTCTTATGATACTGTTAAAGAGCTCTTATTTGCAGGACTGTTGTACCAAATTCCCACATGAAACCAGAAAAATACAGACAAAACAACTGAAAGCAACCTGTAAAGCAAGAAAATCCATGAAAGGTGGGCTCTATAACATATAAAGGTAAGCTATGCAAAAAGAAAGACAATTCTCATGTCAGGAGCAAAGAAAACTCAATACTTATCCTGATTTCAGGGAAACTCCTCAGATAAGGAAAATTCTCACCCAAGGCAGGGAAAGACTTTCCCTTCCCGGTCTTTCTGCTGCATTTTGCAGGTGACACATCTGCCCTCCTGCCCCGAGGGATAGTGCTGAGATTTAAACGTGCCATTATTTAAACTGGTGAAGTTTTCTATCCTAAAGCCATTGCAGACAACAACAGAACGCGCGCAATAGGGCAAAAAAATAAATCCGAGTGAAAACCGGAGGAGTCCTTTGTTTCACGGGAGCTCTGTTCTCTGCTGCTCTTTGGGAGACTTTTCTAATTAGGTCAACCTCTCCTTTCAACAGTTCATTTCAGAGAATCGCAGGCACGCTCTTGACTTAATCTCGAGTAATACACAAGGGTTGGTTCGCGCAGCAAAGATGCTGGAGCCACCAAATGAGAGTCGCCATAATATAATGAAATTTGACAGCTTCCCATTGGGGATCATACCAAGACATGGTAACGTGACACAAGATTTCAAGCACGATAATTAAAATAACTCAAATAAGGATACGAAACTGCTCCATGCTACAACATTATATAATGACATTATTTGAGATAATGACAAAGCTTAATTTGTGGCTGGTAGTAGTATCCTAGAAACAGTCCTTCGGATCCTTTCACTGGGGCTAAGCGAAGAGAAATTCTTTCATATGATGGGTTAAGAAACATTTTGGCCCTATTTGGAGTATTTACATGTTACTGGCCTTGGTTGAAAACAACTCAGAGGAAAAACCTTGTACTGAAGAAAAAAATTACAAGGAAGCCGATTAAGAATTCATCCGAGTTGCAAGAAAAATTCACACATGAAATCTATAAAGTGGAAGGAAAAGCTTAAAAATATAAGCATGACTCTTACATAAGGACAGTTTTAAAGAAAAATATCCCCCCTCCTGGGTAATGAGAGCTGTCTGGAATCTGTATTCAGGGGAGGTAGGAGAAAAACGATGGCAGCAGTTTGAAAAAAAATCTGTTCACTTTGATCTCTTCCCAGCCTTCACCAACACAAAGTGGGGTGTTTCAAAGCAGGTGACTGGGAAAGGATGTCCAAATATGCTCTTACTTCTCCAAGGCTAAAAAATCCAGAATGAGTCTGTCCTTCTCTGTAGTAAGTTGAAAGGTAAAAGTAGGAGCTGGAAAGCTGGACCAGAACTCATGTCCTAAGAGGCATTTGAAAATGAAATGACAGAGCCGGTGATGATGCATCGCCTCAGAAATGAGTTACAAACCCAAAGAACGATGGGAGCAACAGGAGAAATAAACCAGAAATCAATCTGTAGGACTTTGCCATCACCTGCGAGTTGAAAACAACCAAAAAGACTAAAGCAAATGAGGTACTAATACATATACAGAATCCAATTCTCGGTCGGCGTATATTGATTTCGGTGTTCCTAAGCCAATTTCTAGCAGCTGATGACCTAGTGCAGGCTGTGTAATTCATCATTAATGGCAGATGAAAGGCTGAACGACTTGTCCATTCCTATATCTATTCTAAGGAGATTGAGACCGAGCCCAGGATCAGAAAAGTCTAAAGACCAGAAAGCCAAGCGTAAGAAGTAAGAAAAACAGATGGGAAAAATACATGAGTAATTAAAAATACAGAATGCAGCCAGTCTATAAGGTTTGTGCACACATCATCCTGGTCCAAACGGGGATACAGCTTCTGCAAACAAAACCCCTATGTCCCTAATTTGTTATCCTTCCCAATGATCACAGGAAGGTGAAACCAGACTTCAGGTTATCGCTTTTCCTCTCCTCTTCCTTTCCTCCTCTTAATCCCTTCCTCCTGACCTCTGCTGCCAATTAAGGACTATTTGAAATCTATACAGCTCTCAAGGCCGTGCTCTCAAATCCTCCACCAAAGTCACCTGCCTGAACGTCGCACCTCAGTGATCTCCATTTCTCTGCCCCTTCGGAAAGTTCACCAAATACCGCTGCTCGGGCAGGATGTCTCCTTTCAGCCTCTCTGCCCATAATGAACCAGCCTGGGACTTCTGCCCGGGACTAAAATACTAAATATCAAAGGAAAAGAGCCAGAGGAAAACCTGAAGGAGTTATCCCAGCTGATAAACACTACTGAAATTGCCCCAACCTCTTATTTACCTCCTGTTCCATTCCATTCTGCACCGTTACATGATTTTCTCCCCAGTTCCTCCAGGCACCAGAGGACTGTAGGTATCACAGACACATTCATAATGACTAGTCCTTGGGGATTTAATTATTATTTATCCCCGAGACTCCAGGCTGCAGCGCCCCAGGGGAGTGAGGAAGATGTGGGGTGCTCTACGAGTAGCATGAATACTTCACTTTTCATATCTACTTCTATTTTTGCTTCTCCTGCTGGAGAGCTATTTTTCCAAGGCAAAATTATGACAATTTGAGCACTTTTTCCGAGTCTCCTAAAAATTGATTTCTCTATAAGCAGGTTTCCAGCAATCCCTTGGAAAAGTGGAGGAGAAACATTTCAACTCTCTGTGCACAAACTTGTTCTGGAGGCAAAGCTTCTCTTGGGCAGGAAATTACTCAAAACACAAGACTTGCACCCTCCTTCACTAAAATCTGAGAAAAATACATATTCCACTGGCAGGAGTCAAGGCATCTTCCCTCCGACCAGTGATTTGCCCCTTTCTGGAAGGAAAGATTTGGCTGCTGCCAAAGTGTTTAAGTGGTGGTTAACCAAGAGGTAAATTGGTACAATATTCTGAAACAACCCAAGATTTGGGAACTTCAAATAAAATGAACCAGGAGAGGCTTGAAGGTGAGAAATCAATTGGTAATTTATCTGCGTGACAGGCAGCAAACTGGGCTTTCTAGTGAGGCATGTAAATTATAATTAATAATAATACATATTTTTCATATTTATGTGCTTTTTCTTGAATTTTTATCAGTCCAGAAATTAATTTTATTTCAAAGGGCTTTTAATTTTCATCAAATTATTTGTGATCTGGGGCCTCAATGGAGTAGAGACACGGAACTCCCTGATTTTCACTTACACAAATTTCCTTTTCAGACCTCCAGCCATAATGAAGAGCATAATATGATTTACTTGTGAGGTTATTTTAAAGTGTGGCATAAAGTAGCTTTGGTAGGAATAAAACACAGGCCTACTGATGAAAGGGGGGCTCTTTTCACTGCAAAATTAAGGAGCCGCATAAATTCCTGGTGGGACTTTGATTTGAGAAGTATTTAATCTGAAAAGCGCTCCAGCCAATTAAATGGCTTCTGCTGAATATCTCACAAAGTGCTGCAAACAACTGTAATTAGTTACAAATAAGTCTGTATCTCTGCTAATGCGGATGCTGCTGTGCTGACACTTTTAGAAACCATTTTAATTGCAATTTTTTCCTCCTTGGCCTTGGCTCCCTGGCAAGATGCTGGGCAGGGACTGGATGAGCTGAGGCTGGAGATGCTGGGAAAGGCGTTGAGCTCGGGGATGAGCAGCCACTACAACACCTTTAGGAGATGGTTGTGCTTCTGCATCTGCTCATTCCCTCTTGTCCTACGCTCAGGACAACCTCTGGTTTGTGACCGTCTGTCTGACAAAGGAAGGTCTGACTGGAATGGCATCTGAAATCAATCGAATGAAGCAACATCCATAGAATCACAGAACGGCTTGGGTTGGAAGGGATCTTAAAAGATCACCCAGTTCCCATCCCCTGCCCTGGGCAGGGACACCTCCCACCACACCACGTTGCTCCAAGCCCCATCCAACATGGCCTTGGACCCCTCCAGGGATGGGGCAGCCACAGCTTCTCTGGGCAACCTGGACCAGTGTCTCATCATCCTCCCAGTGCAAATTTTCTTCCTGAGATCTGATCTAAATCTCCCCTCTTCCATATTGAAGCCATTACCCCTTGTTCTACCCCTATATGCCCTTGTAAAAATCCCCTCTCCAGCTTTCTTGTAGGCCCCCGTTAGATACTGGAAGGTCACGGTACAGTCTCCCCAGAGCCTTCTCTTCTCCAGGCTGAACCCCTCCAACTCTCCCAGCCTGTCCTCCCAGCAGAGGGGCTCCAGCCCTCCTAGAACCTGCATGACCTCCTCAGGTCACCTGGACCTCCTCCAACAGGTCCATGTCCTTCTGATGTTGAGGGCTCCCCAGCTGGACACAATGCTCCAGGTGGGGGTCTCACCAGAGCGGAGTAATGATAATAAATAAGCATCTCCTTGATGCTGGTTTTACAAATGAAGAAGGCAATTTCTTTTTAAATTAGCTAGCTGAGGTAATCTGTTTACTGTACTTCTGCCAAAAAAAAAAAAAAAAAAATTGTTGGCATTGCTTTTTCTTGCTTTTTCCTCAGGATATAAATCGTAGCCTCGCAGAGGGTTATCAAATTTAAAATTTATGAGCTGCCAGATTAAAAATAGAATCAGGTCAATGGGAGCGCTTCCAAAATGCTGCGGATCAAAACACCCAGCTGACGGTGTGGTGGACCCTCGCTGCCGAGCTCAATGGAGAAGCAGAGACCCGAAGCCGAGGCGCTGGCGCAGCCAGGAGTGTGCTCCAGCCATGCCCATGGCAGGGACCTCACCTGCCTCAGCCAAAGGGATTTCACTGGTCCACGGGGAACAGGCTGCAAAGTCAGGAATGCACAACAATGTTCATTTATGGCTGCTAAATGAGGATGGAAAACAATCATGGACTGGTTTGGGTTGGAAGGGAATTTTGAAGATCATCCAGTTCCACCCCCTGCCCTGGGCAGGGACACCTCCCACCACACCAGGTTGCTCCAAGCCCCCTCCAAC
>JAOQGH010000019.1:60782060-60885356 GCA_025769975.1 Gallinago jamesoni | reverse complement strand
AAAATTTTTTTTTTTTCCACAAGTTGGTGAAGGTTTTTTATTCTGACAATTTTGTGTTAATTAGCAATAACATATAGATTTAAAAAAAAAAAAAAAAAAAAAAAAGAAAAGAAAATTCCTTAAAATGGTTTCACTATGCTATAACTGTGAGACAGTTTTGCTCCTTCAAGATTTCCAGGCCAGTGTTGCAAACTCAAGAGGTTCAAATACTTAAAGAAAAATATGTTTATATTTATTTTAACTTCAGCCAATCTCATAGTCACCAAATACATTATGTTTCTATCTCAAAAGGATCAAAGTAGACATTACCATATTTTTGTTTATTTCCTGAACTACAGAACTATGAATCTTCCCTGCTCCCAAAAGCCTATAAGGAAAAGCAAAACAGCAGCTTGTTTTGATGTTCTTCCTTCCTACAACTTCTTTGGAGATATTTAAAACCCGTCTGGGCATGGTCCTGGGCAACCTGTTCTAGCTGACTCTGTTTGAGCAGGAGGGGTTGAACCAAATAGCTTCAACTATTGTGTGATTCTGTAACTTCAGAGCATGGGTCACTTGATGGAATACCTATGTGATAAAGACCATGCAGCTACTGCATAGAAAAGAGTCCATGTGGAGAAGTCATGCCAGCAAAATACTGTCACTTCTACGGGGGCAGAAAGATCAGCAAGTTGTGACCAGCTGTGTCATAATACAGCAGACTAACCATGGGTAGAACAGGACTACTCTAGACAAGTTGTGTAATGTCTATCAGCCAGAGTTGGTTTTTTTTTTGTTGTTTTCTTTCTAAAGATGTTTTGTGTATTTTTTCTCTTCCATTCTGTGCCATGAAGGCTGCTACATTATTACAACCTGATGTTAAGGGTGATAGGAGAAACACATGACCCATAAGAGAGCTGTTGGGGTGGAAGCAAGAATTTTCAGTGATGGTAAATTCCACAATGTTGCAGCTTTTATCTGCCCTCTTCAACTGCCTAATTTTCTCTGAAAAGGTTACACATACTAGCTTTCTCTCTGTCATTTTATTTTCCCATTTGTTTACGTGGAATTTGAAAAAGCACTTTGATGCTTGTGACTGTTAAACAAATCAATCAATAACAAATGGCCTCAATAATCAGTATGTTTTTTTAAAAAAAGAATTAATACCTTTTTCAGTTCAGAGTATCATAATCCATATCATACCTTGATACAACAGTGTGTAATCACAGGGAAAAATCTTGATCACTTTGTATTTCTGAATTTGCTGCAGTTTCTCATGTCATTGGCATGCCCCAATTATGACAGGTATTTGAGATGGGAGATATATGTTCATCCCCTCTTCCTCTTGCAAGCAAAACTAGAACGTGCTACAGTATTAATGAATGTATTTGTGCTTCAAATTCTTCTCTTCATGGAACTGGGAATTTTGAACATCAAAAAAATAATTGCGTTGTTCCCTCAGATTAGGTCTGTGTCTTTGAAATACACTGTGTTAGAATGTTAATTGAGTTTGACATAAGCATGGATATAAAATGCATCATGCCACTCAACTTACCAGCAGTGAAACTGATTACCAATTATAATCATTCTCTGCATGGTGACAGCATACCAAGATGGAGATGTTGAATATTTCAGTTTGCAATATTATCTGGGTTGTTTAAAGTACTGACTACGTGTCCTGAAACCAATAGAGGTAATTGGTATGCATGTAAGAGCTGGCAGGCTGAGCACATCACTTATTTATAGAGTCTTTTGATGTAACTCTGAGGAAAAAAAAATGTTAATAAAACATGGTTCAAAGGAAAATTTACACTCACCATTATAATATGACATAAAGTACAAATTATTGTACCTAAATAACTGTTTTCTAGTGAATAGTGTTCCTTTATCCTTTTATTGAACTAGTCCACTGAAACCTAACAGAAGGGTGGAGGGGAACACAAAGAACAAGAAGGGTATTAAGTCTTTCCATTTTGTGATGCAGCTATCTGGAAATTAAGATACATACACGAGACAGAGAGTGGAAAATCACTGGGTATGTCATTGCTTTCATAACCTTCTTATTTGCTCCACAAATTGGTTTATGGTCCTCTTAGGGCACGTTCATAAACAAACTCCATGTCAACAATTGATGTGAAGCTTGAAATGGACCAGAAAACAGGATATAGAAAGTAACACCATGACCTTAGTTGAAAGGCAACAAGCCAGTTAAATTAGCCTTCACATAAGTCCTTCTACTGCTAGGACACCAGCAATCCTAACTTCTCTTCAAACAGGAAGGCAAATGTAAAATCTTAAGGTAATATTTACAGAATGCTTTGCTTTTGTCAGAGCTGGTTGTAAACCTCATGGGATCTATGCAGGATCAAACTTTGTACCAGAGGCAAGAAAAACATAGAGCTTTTGGCCACCAGATAAGAAGTGAAAAGAGATGCAATTAGCAAACAGAATTAGCAAATGATGGTAAAAAGCAGTTTCATTCAATTCAGAATTTGTTTTTTATGGAGCCAGGGAAATCTTTGGAGACAAAGGAAAAAAAGAAGGGTTAGAGAGTCCAGGCTACCTCATGGGGGTTAAATATTAAAATACTATATAATGTTTACTGAGAAATCCCACTTAATCTTGTCATTAATGACTGAATTGTTATGTTCATGCATTAGTGGTGGCAAATTAAAGTTGACCAAGCACTGATGAATGTCATTTCCATAAACACAGCCATCTGCATTTCCTGCTTTTAAATGCTTCACTGTGCAACCTCAGTGCTCTGAGCATGTATTTTTAAGAAACTGTTAGCATTTCATGTAAGGTCAATAGCAAATTAGTGATGCCTTTTGTTCTTTAATTTTTGCCCTGTGATGCCTGTCCATCATGACAATGAAAACTCCCCGCAAGCCCAGAGTAATATCTCACTAACGTCTCCCTAAAACCCCTTAGCCCCTCACTGATGTTGCTTTACAGAGAAGCAGATGCCAGTAAAAATAATTAAAAGCTAAACAATGAATGAATTCCTAATAGTGAGTTCCACACCCAGGTAGTCACATTAATGTAATTTAAAGCCTTCAGTTTTATGTGACATGGAAGACTACACCTGTCCATCAAATATACTTGTTGATCTTTTGGTTTGTGTGCTGAGCTGGAATTGTGAAGATCCTTCTGATTTCTTTTTGGCTCTATGGCATACCTTGGATCACTTTTCAACTCCACTTTAAGAACTAAAGTGGTTGGAATGAAATGCTTGTTTACAAGCACATCCTCTTGAGACTATAATTTTGCTGAAGCAATATTTAATTACTTTTAACATATTTGAATGATTAGAGCATGAAGAGAAAAATGGCAGTGAAATGTGGGTACGGCCAAATTCCCTGCGAGTTGACTGCTACCAAGATTGTAAATCCCGAAGAAAATACCCTGGACTTGAGGAAAAAAATAATCTGCTAAACAGTACATGTTGCTGGGCTAACTAAATTCGTGTTTTATTCATAAAACACATAATAAAGTGCTTGAAAGAGGAACATTATTTCCCTTGTGCCAAAGTCCTCAATAAATGTCAAGACAAAAGAGAAAGATTGCACTTACACCTTTCCTCCAAAAAGCCTTTTGGAACTGTATTGCAGGATCAAGTGAAGTCCAAGCACACTGCCAATAAAGAAATTCACATGTGGAGTTAGGGCCTCTTAACAGTGTAAGCCTATGGAATCCTTCAGACAAGTGAATGATCCGCCTGTTTGCACCCAAACTACATCTGTAAAGCCAGCCTTGGCAGGGAAAGCTCTAGTCAGCCAACTGACAGGTCAACTTTTCCCAAAGGCTCTTGCAAAAGAGAAAGGTGAGTACTGATCATCTCTCTCTGAGAGATGTACTGAGTGATGAGATGAGCCCAAAGGCTTTGTAGGAGATGAGTACTGATCAACCAACAGGACCTACATGTGTATATACCAGCAGCTACTGAAGGAGTTAGTTGTGGAGGGAAGACTTGATTTGGTGCTGGACCTTCAAAGTTAGGCCACTGCTTAATTCAGCATCTGTGAGTCTCAAAACTTATGAGTTACAGCATTGATTTGTTGAAATTATTAAATTCAGAGGCAAAACTCACATCAGCCTCTATGAGAAGGGAAATTAGATACACTGTTAGTGCCTGTAAATGATACTCATTTGGTACAGGTACATTAGTACTCATTAGTAACAGGTACAGCTGTAAAAAAAAAGCTCAGAGAGCTTTCGTGTACCATAATGTAAAATTACTTTTGCAGTTGTTTTCTAGTATTCTTAACACGACTTACTTTTTATGACACAAGTGAGGGTGAGAACGTGTCCCTGTTCACTCAGCCAACTTTTTCCCCCCAGTCTAACTGCCTATTTTTCACCGAGACCCTAACTCAAGCCCATCACTGTGGTTTCAACACTACCTGCTCAAAGCATACTCTAATGTCAGCAGAATCTGTTGCAACAACCCAGTACTCCAAGCCAGCTAGGGGCATGTGAGCTTTGATGTCAAAGCAGAGATGTTTTATGAGGAGGTGTTGGAGTCTCAACAGCTTGATGATAGGTCTGGCACAGCGCCTACAGACTTGGTGTGGCCCAGAGTTACAGCCCACCGCAGCCATTTCTAGGTGCAGAGGCAGAGCAGTTGACCTCTGCCTGAGATCTAGAACCAGTCGAGTCCAGCGCAGCCTTTTCATGTGCGCCAAGTTGCAAGGCTGGAACTATTCCTTGAGTTTCACCAAGGATGCAGCTGTCAGGAGGGGAAAATTAGGTTGATTTACCCTCAGAGAATGCTAGACTAATTCAGGAAATACACACAAAGGACATGAGAAACAAACATCAATTAGAAGAAGAAACATGAAAAATATCTTTCAGCATCTGCCCTGCCCTTTATTATTATTCCAAGTGCATTCAACCAATCATCCTCTCAGTCTGCTTCATTATTAGCAAATTGTAAAATAAATACTGAGTATTTTTATCTTCCCATTAACAATGCTGAATCTCATTTCCTTGGCAGGAAGATTTCCATGACTGGCAAAAAGGGAAATATCCTGTGGTGGTCAACTCCTTCACAAAAGATGTCTTTGAAAGAAATAACTTAGAGCACAATTTGGTCCTTTTTGATTTGTAGAAAAAGAAAGATGCTAATTAAATGAGAGCAGCATCTTTACTAGGGCATGAAGTTTTGAGCTGATTATTGAAAAAACCACAACAAAATATTTAAGGAAGAGCCATAACCATGGAAGTAAAGAAAAGAGGAAGAAAACACAGGCAGAAAGAGCTTGTTTGGTTTAAGGTTTGAAGTGTGACGACCACAGTTATTAGCATATTAATATTGAATACCATTGTGGTTTCAGAGGCTGTGTATTATGCAGGAAAGAAACAGGTTTCTCAATATCGTTTCTCACTATTTGATTTCCAGGTAATGCAGAGTACACGTCAGGTATCAAGAAATCAGAGGTGATGCCTGCAGAGCTCCTGCAGAGAGGAGTGGCCGTGGGCACGAGGTGTCCCTTTTCTGCCCCTGGGCTCCGCAGGCCACTGGCACACGGAGGGCCCGTGCCCAAGGGCTGGCGGCAGGGTGGCATGTTGCAGGCCTGCTGCCCGTGTAGCCAGGAAGTTTATTTTCTTCCCTTTCACGTGAACTTCTAATGCCCTGGAAAACACAATGCAGGCAAAGTGGGAAAGCTGAAGAAATTTGTCTCCATATAAATGTATCTAATTAGTGGACACTAGCCACTCTCGACCCCATGTCCAGCTGGGTCCCTCACCTACTTCAGGTGTTTTTTCTTTATAGGCAGTTGAGAAAGGAGAGTCCAGGTGTCAGAAAAAGAGAGAAGCAAACACAAAAAGTGAATAACGGACAATTTTCAGAAACTTGATTCACCTTCTGAGTGCTCGTGCTCAGACTAGTGACTAGTTCCTGTTGGATGGCAGCTCCCTGTATGGACTGCTTACCTCTGACAAAAAGCTTCATGAGAAGAACCCTCTGGTAGCCATCCTCTTCTGACACATCAGCTAATTTTTCTGTTGTTCTGTGGATTGTATTTACCTTCAGAACCAGTATAAATAGATTTCTGAGTATGCTTTTAGGTTTAGGTGTTGCCGTTGTAATGTCTTCTCTGCTGGTGATACAGATCTGTGTTTGCTTGCTGAAGTTTTGGGTTTTTTTTTCACCACTGAGATGTTATAAACAGAGCAGGCAAAATAAAACAGGCAACTGGCACCCCTGTGTAAGCAATTTAACCACAGATAAGAAAATGATGTATTCTAGTCTATTCCATTCCATAAACTGAAAATAAAAATAATAATGAAGTGGTCTGTAATAAAAAAGAAACAAATTACAAATATTAAACTATTGATTTTGAAGGACTGTAATTTTAGAGAGGTACTTTCAATTCTGTCAGCATTATAGATCCTGAAAATGAATAGATTCTGTTTCAGGGACACTGCCTTCCAAAAAACCACCTCTCATTATTTGCAATGTTTTGAATAAAAACTAAGGTAGCACAAATGTTTAAACAGATGGCTCAATGATATGCCTTTTTTCTTTACTAATCATAGTTATTAAAGCAACCGCTTTATTTTTTATTGTGTTTTAAATGGGCATAGAAAATTTGAGTCTGATAATGACCTTTGTACATCATGCCGCAAATTGATTTTGATGACCTTTCACTCTCAGATAATTAGGCTTCATGTACATTCGTCTTGTTCTCACTGCACAGAGACTGCCTACTGCACTGAGCCCTGCAAATTCCACCCTTTCCAGTGTGTTGTCTCTCACCCTCCATCACTGATTTTTTGCTGTTGGAGAACTTAGTGGCTTTTGTGTAAAAATTGGAACTGCAATTTAGCTTCCTTTTAAAAGTTAAGACTTGTGCAGTGCCAGATTTAGGGTGAAAATAGCTTTTACTTTTTCATAATGGAAGTTCAAAAAAATCAATTGTCAAATAGTCTTCTACTTGTTGCTGTGCCAACTTCAGGTTTATTTTCCCTTCAGAACTAAATCTAATTTAGATTGTTTGGTGATTCATCTTAAATTCTCATTCAGTCCTCCACAAATTTCATGTGCATAACGTCATGGTTACCAAAGAAATTACTGGAATACCCTAGGAGTGGCCGATTTCCAGCACAAAAAAAACCCCACCAAGTGTAGTGACTGAAGGACAAAAATGCAGCATACAGACAGAACACATGAGCGTAGCTGACTCTAATTTCCTTAGATATCAGCTGCTCTAAAAGTAAATGTCGTACTGAAAATTGCACCTGTTACACCAAGATACGCTATCAGTGTATTCTCAACATATTCTTTGAGTTATCAGAAACTTTCTGAATGTGAACTGGTAAAATTCACATACTTGAAATGCAGACATACTGAAAGCTAAAATATATTAAGTCTTTCAGTAAGAATGATAAGAGAATTAGAAGCCTCATATCAGGCTGAAGGAAATTACTTAGTCCTAAACATGGTATTCTAAGCAGGATTCTTTCTCTCTTTTGACAACAAAAGTTGGTCCTATATTTCAAGTCCAACAAGTTAATACAGGGAACAGATGTAATAGGATGAGTTGTTTCTAGATCAATAAAAATCAGCAAGTCAGTCCTGCAACAGTAAGGCACTATGCGGACAAATCAACCAATGAATCCATATTGCCTCTTTGTATGTTTGTGTTAAGGGCCTGAATAGAGGACAAGGGTCTGCAGTGCGAGATTTCTGCAACCAAAGATAAAGGTGAAGCCTTTTAATCCAACCTGTCACAAGCAAGTTGATATGCATGTGCAAATGAAGACCAAAAAAAAAAAAAAAAGAAAAGAAAAGGAAAAAGTAGGCCAAATATTAAGGATTAAGGAACACTGTTGTTTTGTAAAAGGCTAGAGAGTTTCAGCTCCCTGTAAAGAAAGACAGTATTGTTTCTTTTGACATGCTCTGATGTCAACCCAGGCAAGTTCTATTAACTTCACTCCAATGAGATAAGAAGATCTGTGTATTTCTGTGAGGAAAAGGAAACTAGAGCACAATCTGAAGGTCTCAGAGAGTAAGAAGAACCTTAAAAACAGCCAGGCTTAACAGAACATTCATGCTGAGATATTTTTATTATTAATGTTATGATTGTATTTTTCAGCAAAGAAAAACTCGAAGAGGGGAAAAAGTCTGGAACATAGTTGGAAACTGTGTACTATCATATGAGCAGGATGGAAAAGAGCTTTCTATGTTTCTTGCTGAGTAAGATCCACAAGGGCAAGGACTTTGTGTTCTCCTTTATTCTGTACAGCTCTCAGCACAGTGTCAGTTCTTAATAAATAATAAATAAAATAATGACTTGGAGAACATATAAAAAGATGAGTGGGGAGGACATACTAAATTATTCATAAATGTTCCCAACAATGTCACTTTCCAATTAAAGTGTCATCTTATCGTCTGTGTGGGTGAGACAACAACCTTCATCTCACACAAATGTGACAGCACTAAGAGCAAAAAGATTTTGTTATATATTAGTACCCGGGATGTGGTAAAACATCTAGAACAAGTTTTCAGGAGTGCAGTTTTACTATAATTGTCTTCGCTATACCACTGAGATTCCAGTCTTTTTTTTAAATTTTTTTAATATGAGGCACATGGACTATAAACTACTAAACTATAAAATACTTGATAGTTCTTGCATGAGTTATCTCACTGCACAGTGCAGACCTCCATAAAGCCACTGTCATGCCTCTCCTGCCTCAGACATGACCCCTAACACCAGCATAAACTACACACCAAGGGACTGTACTCTGCATCTCTCCCTCTGTTCAGTGCTTTCCTTAGATCCTACAAAGGCAGCAAGCAATAGAGTGAGAAGGGAGGAAAAGCAGGTGAAACACATATCTGTTCTTCCGACTCTGAGGAAATTGTTCAGAACTTTATGTTATTGCTCTTCTCCAGTGGTTCTGTTCTGAGTCATGCAGCATTTAGTGTGGTACTCATAATTACAGCACTGGGAGCCATGAAGCAGTATTACAATAAACAGCAAGATTCATTGCAATCAATAATGAGTTTCTACCTATCAGAGCCACAAAATTTGAAACCCTAAACTCTAGAAGTCTCAAATGCAGAAAACAAAAATGAGCAGCTTGAAATGCATATTGTTATATCTCATGATTCCTAAACACATTTCACCTGCACAAAGACAAGATGTAGCTTGGGCTGCCAGTATTTAGGGAAGATTTCCAAGGCTGGATGACTGTGGACAAAATTATCTTTTTTATTTTTTGCCCCTTGGTTTGTACATTTGGACTATGGTATGAAATTTCCTAAAAGTAATGCTGCTCTCATTTGAATGTACTCTCCCCCATTACAAAGTTACATTGTCTGTATGGAACTGATTATTTCATTATATAAATAATGATATATATATAAAAATAATGTAAACATAGGCCTACATAGCCAGGTGAGAAAATGTCACTAATATCAGCTTGATTTAATTGGCAATGGTTATAAACCAAACTGTTGGCAAATTTCAAGAACCCGATTTTTTTTTTTTTTTTTTTTGTTTTTACATCTGAGACTAATAATGTGATTTAAGGATGTGGCAGCTAAGTATAAAATGTCATGGGGAACACCGGTATGCAGAATATTTCCTGGATCCTCTTTTTTATTTACAGCTGAGCTGATGCACAAAGCCTTTGAGCTGGCTTCTTAGAGCCTACTGCACAGTCATTTCACTCACTTTCATGTCAACAAGCTTTGAATTGATAAATTAAAACAGAAATATGCTGGGTAAAGTGCTGCAGACCTGCACGATTCATTTTGCAGCAATTTTCTCAAGGCTGCCTCAAGAATGACCTGCTATCTTCCTTCTTTCTTGTCATTTTCCCATTTGGAAAAGTCTGAACCATGTGGTACGCTGGGGAGTAAGTGGTCTGAGACTGCTGCATTCAAAGGCCATTAACAATCATAATTCTTAAAATCACCACCCTCCTGCAGACAAGGTTAACAGTAGTCTACGGAATAGGTAGGAAGGTCAGTAGTTAACTTTTACTAGAATAAATACCAAGTGAATTTTTTGATTTTCTTTGTTACCTCAGACATTAAACAAGAATTGTAGTTTTTAGAAGCTGCTGCTGAGGATTACTATTGAAAACATGGAACTTTAAACCTTTTGGACCTTAATGGCCAGTGAAGGACATCCTTTGTGTATATATCTTTTGGATTATTTATCAATTTTCTTCCCCTAAAACTGAAATGCAGTTGTATTTTCCCAGAGCCTGGCAAGTTTCATTAACTCAACAATTATCTTGGTAATCTAGCCCAAGCTTTTGAAAAGCAAAATTTGGAAGATTAATTTTCAATAAAAAGGAACAAATCTGAGAAAGTTACTAACTGCTAACATCATCAACTCTGTGCTGCTCAGGACAGTAGCATAAGTAAGTAAATAAATAAGAAAAAAAAATGCAGGATTAAAAATAATACCAAATTTCAAAGTATAAATTTCCCAATTAATCTTTGCTCCATAAATGAAATTCAGAAGAGTTCTGGGAAAAGAATAGAAAATGCTGCGGTTAGATAAAGTGAGGTAAAAAGCAAAACACTGCTGTCACTATATACAAACTCCTACAATGGCAGATCATTTAGAAAAATAAGAAACAAACAAAAGAACTAACTTGCATAGAAGAGAGACATTAATCAGTGTCTAAGAGGGAATTGTTAATAATTATAGTGAATCAATAGAAGGAAAAAAATAGTTCATCTTAATGTTAAAAACATACACTACATATTACTGACATAATAACTGTTATTATTCCCAAGGTTAATAAAATCAGTGATTATATTTCCAGTGGTACATTAGATACATCTGCATATGGGCATGTGTGCATGCATAAAAACACACACATATATTCTACTTCAGATCAATGGCAAATGTCAATGTTAAAATGAAAGAAGTTCATCTAACAGCTCACATTTTACAATGAACTAAATATGCAGGTATATTTGAAAAGTTCCTTTTCTGTTCACATGAAAGACACAGGATTTCAGTATTTCAAATCCTTCAAATGGGTGAATTTTCTTTGCTTTGAAAATTCTTTGCCTCATGAAATGAAGGAAAATTTTACAAAATGTCTTTTGCTTCAATCCATATCTATTTGTAATGTTCATATTTGTCATTGCTTTCTACTCTTCTGTAACTATAGATCTCAATTATGGAATCTGGAGAAGTGAATTCTGCCATTGAACGATAGGATAAAGCTTAGCATGCTCCTGGTAAGTCCTTTGGAAATTTTAGGCCCTTTTTTTTGAGACACTTTTCCCTCCCCTCCCTTCCCTCTGAAGTCCTGAATGGCTCAGCGGATTGCTAAGGTTTTATGGAGCCTTTCACTCTGGGTCACTGGTTTGATTCAAGTCTAGGCCAGAAATGAACCAAGACTCATTACCATCTGAGGATGGGTTTGTGTTCCTTTAAAATGAGATGGTGGCTTGAGTCAGTTTCCTTTGAGGGAAGAGTGATAAGCACCTTCACAACTGGCAATCTTTTGTTGCAATCTTAGCTGAGAAGGCTGAATTTCTGATCAATGGATGAATTACTCCAAGTTAGAGAGGAAGGATGCTCAAACTCCATTAAAAATGACAGCTATTTTTTCTTGTGTAGAGAAGGTGAAGAATTTGTTTTTCAGAGTTATTAATCTCTGGCATATTAATGAAGAGTATGTATGAAAAAACAAGTAAAGAATTTATGTGACTGTTTAGTCAAGCTATCATTAAGGAAACTTCCTGAGAAAGGAAGAATATTATCTTTCCTTCTTGATCTGGTTGTTCTCTGGGAATTAATACATCCTGATTAGGAAAGAAAGCAAAAATTATTAGATGACAAGAAATGGATGGGACTGTGAAGGAGATACTGCCTTTGTCTGTAGGGCTGTCTCTGCTTTGATTACTCTGAGGTAGTCTCTATTTTTAATGAAATGATCCTTTCCAACAGTCTTCCTCATCTACCCGTGTTTTTTTCTTACTTTTTGCACTTTACAAGCAGCTTTAATAAGTCAGCATTCGTGTTGACAGCATCTGCTGTGAAATGATGAGCAATTTCTAATGTTTTTGTTTTTTTTTTTTCAGCTGATAATGGAACTTTACTTGTAAGCAAAAAGACATTTATTAAGTGATGGGGCCTTCCTATTGGTGGTCCTTCTTAATTGAGGCTTTGGTAACTAATAATAAAGAGATTTATATAATCTCCACCTACACAGTGTCAGAAGGTGTGGTTGGTTTCTAGTCCTGATCCCTTTTTCTCCTATCAACACTATTTGCCCTTTACTTGTAATAGCAATATATCTAAAAACGCTGTCTACTTCAGTCCAATTCCATTTCAGCAACCTTTAGATGGTAGAGCCCTATAATTTACTAAATAGGGAAATCTCATATTTACCAAATAAGAAAGCCATATTCACATGCAAACAGACTCTTCTCCTGACCATGATGGAACTTACTTGCATTATTTCCCCAAAACAAAAAGTCATTGGTGGCTTCCTAATATCTTTCTCCACTTTTCCATTGTACTGATTTTTTTTTTGTTGTTCAGTACCCATGCAAACCATGCCATTCTTGCATATAGGATTCTGTATATTGCAAAATTAACTTGTGCTGTTCATCTGTTGCTAGTCTTGACATAAGAGTACCTATAGCTGACTAGTGCTCCAGTGCTCCAGACCGTTGACTGAAATAGCAAAACTATTGATTGCTGTATTTCAGAATCAATCTGAAGCCTCTTATTCTGCAAAACACCTATACACATAAGTAGTTCTATACATGTAGGTAATTGTGTTCAGAATAACCCCCTATCACCAAGTCCAAGCTTGATATTTAAATGATTGTTTAACTCTGAATTAAAATTAACTCTGACCACTTAACTGTGAATTTAAATAACTCATTGGATATGATGGGAAAAGCATGAAGTTAGTGCTACTGTTGATATTTGCATAGAAATATATGCTTCTAAAACTGTAGCTTATAGAGAACAGCCCAATTAAAATACCTACACTTCATGCTAAAGTGTGTTTACTTAAAAAAAAAAAAAAGACTCAGATCCTTGTGTTATAAACTTTACATATTGTATGGTCTCATTGGATGACTGACAGCAGATGCTGCAATAACATATTATTTTATCAAATGTATTTTTAAATGATTCTTCTACAGAATCAATCTGAGTATGCAGCCAAAAGGCAGGGAGAATGGGAGGGAGAGGGGGGCTCATGTGTAGAATTAATTTTGCCCTCTGGAGAAATCCCCATGACTGCACACAGTTCAAAACCCATTATGGTAGTTCCACAACCAAACATTAGATGCAGTGATCAGTGTCAAGAGTGGAGGTAGGGAAGAGCTACAATATGAGACCGAAAAGCCTTGATGATGTCAGCTGCTCTCTGACCTTGACTCAGTGGTGTATTAAAAAAAAAAAAAAAAGAAAATAGAGAAACCAAGAGAAAAGCAAGCAAGTAAACAAGCAAAAATGAAAGTAAGAAAATAGGACAGACCTGAAAATATTGTTCCCTCCAGATAATAGCTTTCTTCGTTCAGCTGCTGAAGTCTTATTTATTCTCTATTAATAAATCAAAACATCACAACCAAACCAGCTATGGGTTCCCCAAGGGAAAGTTAAAATCTTTTTAACTCACTGAAGCCATAAAGTACTGCCTTCTAATTATTATTATTATTATTATTATTATTATTATTATTATTATTGTTTTATAAGAAAGGACATGGCAAAATCTGTCTCTTCCTACAAGATTTTTTTGAGTGGTGGAGTTCGTAGGAGGTTTCACAGAAACAGAACAAATAATACAGTGAAGATTTTTTATAAAAGAACACTATCAGCATATATTGTTCATGAATCAGACACACTTATTATTCTTAACACTAACATTTGGGAAGCAGACAGAGAAGCCTGGAAAATATTATGCAATGACTTACATTAACATAAAAAAGAAATTTCCCACCAAACCATGCTGTGGCTAATGATTTAAAACACTACTTACTATTTAAGTGCTGCTGTCCCTTGAACCCATATATTTTAAAACCAAAGACATTTACTGGTGGACAGTTCTCCTTTTGGAAGCTCTCATTAAATACTTCATGTTAAACACTGGTGTCAAAGGTTAAGAAAACAGCCTATGAACTGAGTAAACTGTGTATTCACGTAGGCCTCTTTAAATTATTAATTTATGTTCACATTGATAATAGATCTTTCTAGACCTCTGATTCATGCTTTGAATCAAAAACACCACAGACTAACAAACTTAAGAAGAGTCAAATGAAGTTTAATGAAGAATAAACAAATTTGAATACCCATAAAATGATAGGTAAATAATGCAAATATTATTAGATTAAAAATATAAAGCAACCTCCCAGCTGCATCACAACAACTTAAGATTTACAATTTTTTACTGCTCATGTTTTATTTTCGCTTGTTTTGTATAGTGTGGTGTCTGCCTCTTTTGAATTTAGAGAAATGTTATGCATTTATTGGGGCTAGGAAAAAAGGTGTGGTATAAAATGAAAAGGAATTGGAATCTTTGTTGCAATATGCAGCTGAACTAAAGGGGAATATTTCTGTGTTGCTTGCATTAGTTAAATTCACTTTCTGTTTTGTTTCATCTTTCTTTACCTCTGTATTGTAGGATAAGGCTAGTCTCACCTTCTTTCAGTGTGAATCTTTTGTCATGGAAATTTAAGAAAGTTTTAAACATTTTGAACATTTTGAGGATTATTTCAACCAAATCTCATTGCAACTTAACTGCTTCTGGTAATAACAGAAAAGCTAATCTGGCATCTCTTAATCAAGGTTCCACATGCTGGACAACAATCCGCAAAAGAAAATTCTCAAACTTATGGTAAAACTCATGCTGCGTGGGGATATGGACCCTGGGACCCTCCCTTTAACCACTGTCAGGTTCAACACTGACTAGTGATGTTTCTAGAGCTCTGTTACAAATGTGACCTGTCTTCACTCTGCAGAAGAGCTGCACCACCTCCATGATGTCTTTGCAGGATCCCTTTCATAGCAGATGGGAGGAATTCAAGGGCGTGGCTGGAGTGTAATGTTCTCCAACTAGTCCAGCTTGGCAAAATATTTCTTGAGCAGCTGTTTCAGCAGCTATTCTGAATTTAAAACAGCCCCCATAATAGACAGGAAGACCTGACCACGAATTCGTTGTCCTGAAATTCAGCAGGGTATTTGATGTCATCCCTAGCATTTAAGTAGGTCATTTTTCCAGAACAAGAGTTTCAGGGCAGCTGAGTTCAGCCCTGTGCTTCACATTCAGTGGGTTGCTTTTAACTAAGTTGTAGCCTCTCATCTTGAACTGGCATTACGTATCACTCCTCGCTCTCTGTCAGAAGGTATATCAGTATCTGTAGCAGCAGTTGCATCTTCTGGCTGAAAAGTCTCAATGTTTACCTTTAAAACGTCAATCCTTCTGCACTCAACATTCACAGACCTGTTCATCGGTTTGTTCTCAGCTGCCCTGGAGAGATGTGTTCAGAATAAATGAAGCAAGCAGGACAATTTAAATACAAGGAAGAAGCTGTAGTCAAAGTCATCTGCAGGTTTCACTTCACAGGCCAGTTCTCAAAGGGATCCTTCCTGCAGTGATAGCACTTGACTGTGATTTACTATTTACATCTTGCATGGAAGAGACTGGCACAATTTTGATAACAGAGCTTCTTCTCTGCTGAGATTTAAAGATGAAAGATTTTCTCTACTTAAGTGGCTGCAAGGAGGCAGGAGACCAAAACAGTGGCATGGCCATGACAATTAGTACTCTACCCAGCAGTACCAGCTGTATTCAGACGGCGCTATGCACAATCCATGCTGCAAATACGGAAGTCATTCAAATCATCAGTGAAGCCATCAGGATGCCTGACTGCCATCTCTAGACAGCAAAGATACAAGGAAGGAATGATTAGGCTGTGGTGCTCCATGACCTACAGAAAATTTTTGGGCAAGCCTGAGACAGTTGACTTTCCTACTGCCTCAAATGCCACGGAAAGTTTCCTAAGCCAGTGTTCTGTTCTGATGTATTTCTCTCAGACTGTGTTGCATGCTTCTGAATTTGAAAGCTTAGCAGTCTGGATGCGCTACTGAAAAAGTGGCAGGCTGACTTGGCCTCCTTCTGGCTGTTGCCACAATGTTTGTGACATGATCATGAAATGGTGCATTCCTTAACCTTTTTGGATTAACTACTTACTAACGATTTCGAAGTCACCATCATTCTCTGATAACAGTTCTTACATCTAATTTACGTTACTCCTAGAATACTTTGCTTACTTTGGTGACATTGCTAGCAGAGCAAATGTATTTTATTGTCCAAAATAAGTTGCTTGGCCTCCTTATTTCTTGAAGTACTAAACACATCATGAAAACACAACAGTCCTATTAACAGTGATGTGCACAGCTTACCTACACAAAGATTAATTGCATCCAAGTTTCTAAAACCATGTGGATGTTTGAAGGAAACCCATGGATGCGGAACCTGCCAGGTCTGCTCTATAGCCTCTCTGCTATATATATATTTCATATGCTAAAATATGTAGGTGACTCACAATAAGAAGCGAAAAGTTCTAGCTATGAAACACTTCTGATATTAACCATATGTTGTCCATGGCTGCTCTAGTGGCTTCTAGGAGCTTTCTGCAGGTATTTATATATACTCATACACACTACCTGCCAGCCCCTCTGTCTGTGTGTGTGTCTGTCTGTCTGTCTATCTATCTATCTGTTACATCTACGGAGGAAAGAGAAAGACCTTAGAAGCTGTACTCTACCATAGCTATGAATGCCCTACCCCACAGCTGGACAAAGCAAATAAATATGAGTTGTGGAGGCTGCCTGCCACGGCAACTGTAAGCAGAGTCCTTCCCATCTGGGGCAGAAACCCGTGGCAGAGGAAGATTCTGTTTCCACTATGTCCTTTGTGCCTCTCCTCTTGCTGAGTGGGAACAGAGCCTGTGAGATTGCCAATCCAACATCTACTGAAGACACGGTATTCGCTAAAAAATGGGAAAGCAAAAAACGTTTTCCTTTGATCTGCAATCCATGCTCTGCCCTTCCTCTGCACTGTTCATACATATGCACCACATAAAAAACCACATCTAGAACAAATTCCTTTCTGTTGTTCATCAAGCATAGGCTTGATCATCCAAAAGAATGAGCAGGTGGGACACAGCCAGGATCTCATTCATGAAAAACCACACAATTTTCATGCACTGGCTCCAATGACCCTTTGCTTGGAACATTTTTGCAAAGTCCTGGTGCCTTTGTGGTTACATTGTGAGATTTTAAGGCTGCTTAGAAGTGGGATACTCACAGGTGAAAAGAAGGCTGTTTTCTATCAACCTCTTTATCACATCCAGATCAGGAAATGGTGATGAACTTCCACACTTGCATGTGCTCTTCCATCAGAGCTGGAATCACAGGGGAACAGTTGCACATTGTAAATGTTTTTCATCAGTAGGCACCTATGACTATAATCATTCATCCTAAACTGTGGATTTATGATAAAGTATTATAATGCAAACTGTGACTGAAATTTGATTTTGCTGTTGCAGAAAGAGAAGGAAAAATGGATTTTCTAAGGCAGACTGATAATTAAACTTGGGAGCACTGGCAGAACAGCTGAATGTAATGGATAAGTAGTTGCTATCCTGCAATTATATATTAGAGTATTATCGATCTCAAAAATGGTTTGCTGTTCCATCAATGAATCCACCTGGGTCATTGAATTTAAAAAAATAATCTAATTTAATTATGAGTCTTGGGGGCTATTGTATGATGTCTGCTTTTGGCTCTGTGTTAACAGCCCACCTAATTTTCCTCACTCTCTAAAATGAGATGTAGTTTCAAAGGAGCAGCTTTTTGACATTTACATAAGCACACATAACATGCTTCAAAGCATGTAACATAACTTCCCTCCACAGAGGAGCTCAGTAGTGCCCAATACACAAATGTCACTATAAAAACACATTTGAAAAATAACGTACTTGAAAAAAAGAACAGTTGTGCTGCTCCAGAGTAATTGTTAAGTCATGTTTATGGGCATTTTACTGACACAAAGTATTTTTGTTCCATTAAAGAGGAAGTTAATTTAATTAACAGTGGGATCCTCCTGGGAAAGCAAAAAATCCTGTAAAGGATTTTGAAATAAATTTTTCACATTTCACAATCCAAAGCATATATCTAGAGATAAGAGCTACAGAAATTATAAATGTATCTTGTTGGTGAGTATATATTTGGTATGTGTGATGTCAATGTCCTTTTCATACACAGACATGCATCTGAAAAATGATGATTCAGAAATCAAGACAGCATCCATTTACCAGTATAAAAAAACGGGAAGGGACTCTTTTTGTTTTAAACAATCAAGAGAAAGGGAGTGTAAAAACCCACAAAAACCAGCCCTAATTTTATAAACCCTGACATTTTACCAGGCTAGGACTGAGACTCTTTTGTAGTAGGTTCCTAATTTGTTCATTTTACACTGTATGAGTAACTAGATCAAAAAGCAGTGTCAAATGCCCAAAGCAGTGTTTGTCAGCAGTTCTTTTTTTTTTATTTCAAAACATCTGAATAGAGGATGGCTAGTACACTATTTCCAAACAGACATAGGAAGGCTCTTGTTGGCAGCCCCTTGCTGCAGAATGAATACATGCCATGAGTATAGACCATTTGTCTGCTGATTACAGCAGACCCCAGGGGAGCTGATGTTAGCTCTCATTTTCACCTCTCTTTCTCTCACAGTGTCTCCTTGCTGTGGCAGTCCTGCCTCCCCTCCTCCTTGCCTTCATTCTTCACAGCTTTGAGTCGATCTGACTTGGCAGTGGTATATTTAAGACTGTTTTCCAAATTAAAATCAGACTAGGATGTTTGAAATGTGTTGACTTGCCTTGAAGGTTAACACAGAGAAGAAAAAAAAAAAGAGAAGCTATTCTCATTTGCTATTCAGCACTGATCGTAATGAATGTACTTGGTATTCATGTGAATCTCACATGTATTTCCATAAGAGTGTTACTGTAATTTAACACTGGTACTAAAAACACTGAGGGGAGAGGGGCACTTAAAATAAAATGTCATAGAATAAAAAATCAGATATGCATTGTGTTTCTGCAGCAACTCTACAGTTTGCCTGTTGTTTAATACTTGATTTATAAGCTTCCTCTCCCATCCCCCACTCATTTCCATAGAATTTTCTCAGAGAAAATATGAGAAATATTCTTTTACTGTGCTAAATATGCAGCTTTATGATTCAGTACTCCCAGGGGCAGTGGTGATGTATGTGTTATCAAATTACATGGATTTTACACACCTATTTTCTCTGATATCCAATAAGAAATGTGTACTTACTGCAGTAACCTTGCATTACTCATGCTACACTTTGGAGATACAGAGCACGCTGCACCAAGCACATTCAGTAGCCTGCTGTCCCATTTTTTTCTCCTTACAGTATTTTAAAGGGGAAAATATGTGTTATGCTCCAGCAAATCATTTTCTGAGACTCCTAATTCATTTTTAAAATAGGGTGAATGGCCGTACCTCAGTGACAATGGACCTCAGAGCAACACATAACTACACCAGCTGAGAATCATTTCTTCTGATGTAAATTCGACCATTCTTCCACTTTTCTCTCTCTTTGCACACCCTGATTGTGTTTGGCAGCTTTCTGCTTTTTCATTAGTTTGTTGTTGCTGGAGCAATGCAATGAGCAACAGCTTTTTAGGTTTAATTGTGGAAAAATCTGTGTATATTCCCATGTTGATTTTATAATCATTCTAGAGTCAATGGGTATTTCCCTATACTCTTCAATATTTTAACTACTTACAATTTTGCTCATCTAAATCTTTATGAGAGAACCCCATTTTTTGTGCCTTAAATCAGAAGTTGGTTCCTACTTCTCAGGGGAGCAAATGACTCACAGAGGGTGAGCAAAGGTGGGGTGGATGCATGGATATGAGGGGTGGGATGTAAACAAGTTTCTCGGTTGTTACGCAGAATCTCAGCTTTCAGCTTTTTCATGATTTCCTGTTTCCAAAGGAAGAGCTTAATCATGAAAACCTGTTTGCCTACTTCAATTATCCCAGAAAAACCTGCAGAGAGCTTGATATCATGTATGGGACATGGGACATATGGGATCCATTCACCTATATAGGGAAATTTCTATTAAAGGAAGTTCCTATTTCCCTCTCTATTCAGAGGAAAGATGCTGGGCTTCTTGGAGTCTCCCTGAAGAAGAATCTGTCCTCTTCAGTTAAGGAGTTTGGGATCTCATGCTCATCAAAGCAGATCTCCTTCTGATGCCCTCCAGAAACAAGTCTGTCCACTGATTTTTACAGAATTCTTGTTAGGAAGACTGCTTCATTAGGGACCTACATAGAGTTTGGATGCATGTGATAGGAGGACTGATTTCTACACTGGTGATCAAAACAGAGAAAATACTTTAAAATTTTGACTATTTCATTGTTCATCAGCATACACATGAGAGGGGATGAAGGATCATGTTATGATATACATTTGGCCAAATATGCCATTTGCATTGCATGGAGGAATTTCCAAGGGAATTATCTTTGTTATGAGACTTGAACAATGTACCTGCATGCATTTTACATACACAAGTAAATGCTTTATATAATATCTTTTTTTTTTTAAATGGAAATCTGTTATAAAATACAAAATAATTACAGCCAGTCTGTAAAAAAATTTATTTTTCAGCATGATTTTACAAGCCCTGACTGTATTTTAGCAGCCACTGAAGTTAAAGGCAGGTTGATATATTTTTCCTAGTAGACAGCTAACAGAGTGAGGAAAAGTGAAATAGTTGAAAATGAAATAGACCCCCCACATCATGAAAGAGGGATGCAGCAATATGTTACTCTCTCTCTAGTTCCCTTTGACTGAGAGCAAACTGGAATGATGGGACTAAGGTGGTGAAAGCATTGCATAAAACCTGGTTTCACATATTTCTTGTTCAGAGTGGAAGGTCCGGTGACCACTGTTGTAGCAGTACGGGAGCTTAAGTGAACAGAGATCATTACACATGAAAAAATACAAGATTTTTGGCAGAGGTGTACTTACCCTATACTGAAGTCTTGCAAATATCTATGATCTGAATATGTATTTTTACCATAGCTGCCACTATTTCGTCTGTGCAGACTTTGGAATTAAATTACTTTTCTGCTCTGACTATTGCACTATGAAATGGAATATTCATTTGCAGACTATATTATAAATGTTATTCTTTAATATATACATAGAGATATGTCATGAAGAGCATGTCAGCTGAAGCTTTAAAAATAGAATAGATGTAATGGAAATTAATTGCTCACTTATAGGCTAGTTTTTTTCATTTTTACCCTCATTTAGGCTGTAATCTTATTAACAGTTCCCCTAACTTGTTACTACTGAAAGTAGTGTTCCCCTTTCTTGCCCTCCACATCCTCAGATCATTTTCAACACAGTACCTCCACATCTGTTCTTTTATGCAGGGATACGTGATGAATAAGAGGGTTTTTAGGTAGGAAAAAGTGACTAGGCAAGTGCTGAAACTGGCACTGCCAATGAGAGAAATGCCCCTGGAAACACAAATGAAGAACACAGAATGCAGCGAGTCAACTCAAGTTCTTCTGTCAGACAACAGTAAATGTCAATGGATGGCCTCCTCACATTCAAGGTGATATCAGCATACTTCATTGTGATCTATCAAAGTTTTCGGTTGAGGACTGGTAACTTGTGAAAAAAATGTTAGCTTCATTACATGATATAAAGTTATATGATCAAAAGCACTACTCTTTAGTCCATATTACTGCTCCAAGTTAGTCTGAAAACTTTTTTTCGGATACAGGGAGATGTAGAAGGCAGTGTCCATGTAGTTATTGAGAATTAGTAATGTTCTAGTTAGCTACAAAAAGAGGAGAAGACTTAGCTACAGAAGAAGACATCAAAAATGTTATACTGAACTGGAAATTTTCAATCTTGATAGGATATATTTTTGATTTAATGAAACTGGGAGGAGAAAAGAGAAAGCAATTCTAAAAGTAAATCAGTAAGAGAATCACTTGCTAATTAAAGTGATTGAAAAGAGGTTACTTGACCCTACAGGCATATATTAATATGCTTAACTTTTTATTTATGATCAAGAATCTGAGCAGGAATATGCTTCAATTTGGATGGGGGGATGAGTTATGTAGGAGTATAACACAGTTACGAGAAGAGAATGACACATTTCATGGTACTACTGAAAGACTTTAGTTCTTTTATCCACTTCACCTATATTCCATATATATTTTCTGTTCTTCAGTGGTATAACTAGGCCTTGAAGTATCAATCTGGCAAAAAAACCCTGGATATCTGCACAGCTTTAGGCTTTCCAAATGTCCTTTGGACATCATCAAGATCTCTTTTATTCCAGAACGTGCATGTGTTTATCACATTCCTGGACTAGAGCCTTTGTAAGAAGCATTAGTTGTTCTGCTAGTTAAACCTTGTTAAATTTTAAAGATTAAGTTAGTATTTTTAACAAACAGGTGTCCATTCTGTTCTCCAGAACAGAGATGTTGCAATCTGACGTAACACCTTGAGCTCTGGTGTCTTGGCATTCGTTTGTCACCTTTGAACCTCATTCAAAGGCATCCAGAGGTAAGCAGCGCCGTGTTCTAATGTCTTTTTTGGAGACATCACACTTCCAGATCAGTGTCAGGGTCCTTAGTTTAGGAAGTTTTAAAACACCTAATGGATAGGGAAAATATAATGTGCATTGCTGTATTGGTTTAAGGAGAATAATTCTAAATTTCAGGTCCTTAGACAACTTTTTTTCCAGATATCCTGCCCGTTAGAGAGGTGAATCCAGGTGAAAACTCCCCATAAGACATGTCATGGAGTGGTATGTGTTATTCCTTAGCTTTGGCCAGAGAAAAACAACCTTACCCCAAGAAGGGTATAGTTTTCAAAATATATAGATATATATGTTAAGAGAGAAATAAATTAAAACCACAACTTTTAGATTGCATAAATTCTCTTGATTCAGCCTTCCAGATACTAAAAATTGAAAGAATGCTTTCCACAAACTAAATTTGCATGTGGAAATCTCTAAAGTCCTTACAGTACACAACTCCCAGTTTAAGTCAGGTAAATCAGAAAAGTTGGCAGCTGTATTAAGGAAGCTGGAGCCACGGATACAGGGGAACTACTAGAAACTTCAACACTTTCCCAAGAAAATTTAAATTTAAATTATTTACCCGTTGTATTTAATAGCAAATTCCAAATCCTATAACATTCAGAATTACTGAAAATTCGAGGTGGCTTTAACCAATCCCTAGTTTAGGCCTTAAGTTATTATCAGAATACATACAAATAACAGCAAATGTATATCATACTTTTATGTTAATTCATTACTACTTTTACTGTACAATTTAAGATTAATTATCTGTATGCAAGAGTGAAGATTATTAGTTCGCATAAAAATAGCAGTTTCTGAGAAAGAAAAATGTTCTCAGTGAATTCAGTTTCCTATCTAGAATATTTGGACGCACAGAAGAGACTCAACCTTGAGCAAAGCCTTTGACATGGCTCTTGAATTTCCAGGAAAGAGATCTGTTAAAACAAGTCTCGAAACCCTATAATATTTACTATCTAGTTTAATGATCCGAAAGTCTGTGCTGAATCAGAGCTAGAAATGTTAAAGTAATTACCCTGGAAAGTCAATTTAATGAATGCCCAATATGTGAAAGCATTATTTCTGTAATCTTTTCTATTGCCCAATTTATCATTTTTATTGTTCATTTACCTATGTTATATAGTTCTGGTATGAATTATATTCTCTAATATTCGTTTGTCTTCAGTATGACTTGTTAGATAGCTAGCAAAAAGATCCTCTTTAAAGAGAGACCTTTGTACTTGGGAAAACTTTGAAATAATATGTATCTAAACAAAAATCCATTCCTGTCTCATGTTTTCTGGAAAAATTCCCATGGTCCTTACTATAATTATCAGAAATATTTGTTTGAACAATGACTGTAATCTCCACTATTTCATGTCAGCTTTTCCTTTGGTTTGAAAGCATGGCAATGTTACTGAATTTGTGGCTTCCAGTGTCCAGTGTCAGGCCTTGTTTCTGCAAAAAAAATTATCTATATCCATAAACTTATTCATAACAGTAATTCTTCAACTACGGAAACATGAGATTTGTGACAATGCACACAAAGAGGACCGCTGACAACACCTAGTCCTAACAAAAAGTTTATATGATATAAATGCAGTATTCCTTCTTAAATTCAAGGGTAAAACAAATGAGTTGATGGAGAAAATAGGTCTCATTAGCACTGTAGGAAATAACAAAGAAAACCATCTCTCGGTATGTTATGACTCAGAAGTTCCGTTTGGAATACTGTTGAAAGAGCCTACATTGAAGGTTTGGGAATGTCTGTATAGCTTCCGAGTTTACATTTTTCTGTGCTAATGTTCTCTATGGTGTTTATAAAAAAGTCTCTCCCCCACCCCCACTTAGAAACCCTGAACTGGAATAATGAATTTTATGGTAGGCATCATAGTAAGGAAGAACACACTTCTGCACATCTGCATTTTAAGAGTTTAGCCACTTACTCAGTTTGAAATAGATTTATCAGTAGATGCCAAGAGTTAAGTAGGCAAGGTGCAACTTTTAAGGAGACAGTGTTGAAAAATAAAATAAAGTAAAAAGGAATATTAGTGGAACAAAAACCAAGAGAAAATGGGAAGAAAAAAGATGAAGATGGCGAATATTTTGGCAGATACGGTGTTCCTTAGGTCTCATGGAGCAGCCAAAGCATGGCCAGACAGTTTCTTTATAGCCAGTATAAAGGCCTTATGGTAACTGGCATGACCTCTACCTCCCATAAGGAAATCAGGGCATACTTACAACTAGGCTGTATCCCAGTGGTGCAAGTTCTCCCCAGAAAGACCGTCCACATCCACAAGAAGAGAAGGGAGATTAATCAGCACCCGGTGAGAGAATTAAGGACTGACTGACACATTCTTAAGAGGGAGAGAGATTAGGTCTTATATATATAATCTATAAGCTAACATTGGCAATTTTAAGGCCAGGTTCATAGTATCAATAGTGACTGCAGGTTCTGAGGCTATGCCAGGAAGAAGGATTTAATACAACAAAGAGCATACAAGTTATGTCATGAGATGGAGAGTAATTTTATATGGATGTGGGCAATTGCTGACTTTGGCATTTCTCGGCAAGATGAACTCTCTTGAACCCAAACCTAGCTCAACATTAGCGTTAGAAAAGGACACCTTTGTGAATGAAATACTGTTGCTGTAAAAAAACCACCAAGATCACTTTCTCCCTGTTGTTGCAGCTATGGCATGCTTCTAGGCCTTTGTTATCTGCTCCATCTGCATGGCACCCTTATGCAACTCACATGCAAATGAAAGCCAAGCTTAAATCTTCAAAACATTGATCTTGCCAGTAAACATTCTACTGGGAACAAAAATTCGCAATCTAGAAGTGTGATGGGTTCATTCAGACACATGGGACAAATAAGGCTTAGCAGGAATTGGTTTACAATCCTTGTGGACTCCTGTAGAGCTAATAAGTCAAGAAATACCACTTGAATGGAATCATATGATAATCACATGATTATATTTTTTGATACATTGCATAGTGCTTAAGTATAAAAATAAAAATGCGTTTAGAGCTTATCCTGTCCTTTATTGTATCAAATTAAATCGGATTTAATGCCTAGTTGTGTGTCATGCAGATCAGATCCATTTGTACAAGTCTGTACAGTGTGGAGCTGGTTTAAATGAATGAATAGCTTTCTCATTACTTCACCCTATTCTGCTGTCTCTTTTCCTGTCCTTTGTAATGTAATGGAGGACAGCTGTGGCAGTGAAGTGAATATTAACTAACTTCATCGCCTCAGACGATTGTGACTTTAATCCCTGAAAATACCACTAAAATCAAAATTTAATTACAGTCAGCATAACTCTGTTAATGCCTGAAAAATATTTAACAATTAGTGGTTGGCTTAATTAAGCAAACTGCCTTTCACAAAGCAACCTGAAAAGTTTTTCCCTGTATTTTATCCCTCAGACTAATTAGTCTGATGTAAGCTTACAGTACTTCATTTACTGTTACTGAGTCTGCTGCATTACTGATCCAGTTTCTGGGGCTTAACAATCTTTCATGGAGGAGAAGTTGTTAAAATAAAAAAAATAAAGATTCATAGAGTACTACTACCCCTTAAAAAGAGAAAATGCTTTCTAGTAAGCCAGGAAATTTCATTAATTATTTACTCATATGCAGTTATATAGTTAAACATGTCTTAGCTATGGTAGTATTATTTATATGGGTTAGGATACAGCTATGTCTATCAGAGGACAGTGCCTTGCACAGCCAGACCATGAAAAGATGTTCATATCTGAGCTTAGTGACAAGACTCAGGCCTCTGTGGCCTTATTCAGGTACATGTTTTGAAAATCTCTGATAAAAAGTGAGAACCACTATATAAAAGGTGGCTCACAGCTGACTTTGGCAATTAAGTCTTGTTATTTCAACTAACATGATGTTGCTTTGGTCTTGCTTGTTTGTGCTGTTACAATACAAGATTCACTGCTCTTGTTTCTGTGGATTTTACTAAGTTGCATTCCTGAATACCTATAATTACAGATGGGCTCTGCTTTCTGAAAACACAAACATTGCAAGAAATTCCTGTGAACTGTGGTTTGAATTATAACATTGCCATCCAGTATCCTAGAAAAAAAAATTCAACGGTTGAAACAGCAAGAGAGCTGGGCAGAGAAGAACCTAATGAGATTCAATAAGGGCAAGTGCACCTGGGGAGGAAGAATATCAGATACCAATATAGGTTAGGGATGGACCTGCTGGAAAGCACAACTGAGAAGGATCTGAGGGTCCTGGGGGATAATAAACTATCCATAAGCCAGCAATGTGTTTGTATCACGAAGAGGACCAATGGAATCCTGGGCTGTACAGGGAAAAGCATGACCAGTAGGTCGAGAGAGATCATTCTTCCCCCTCTACTCTGCACTGGTGAGGCCACAACTGAAATACTGTGTCCAGTTCTGGGCTCCCAAGTTCAAGAGAGACAGGAAAACTACTGGAAAGAGTCCAGTGTAGGGTAACAAAGATGATTAAGGGATTGGAGCATCCCCCTTATAAGGAAAGGCTGAGAGAGCTGGGACTCTTTAGCCTGGAGAAGAGAAAGCTGAGGGGAGACTTTATTAATGCTCATAAGTATCTAAAGGGCGGGTTGAGGGAGGAGGGAGCCAGACTCTTCTCAGTGGTTGCCATTGACAGGACAAGGGGCAATGGGCACAAGCTGGAATATAGGAAGTTCCATTCAAATATGAGGAAGAACTTCTTTAGGGTGAGGGTGACAGAGCCCTGGAACAGGCTGCCCAGGGAGGTTGTGGAGCCCCCTTCCAACCTAGGTGATTCTGGGATTCTGGGATTCTGGGATTCTGTGACATATTACTTCAGTATTCAAAATATTAATTTGCTGGCAAATTTCTCTGTACTGAACTGGCTAGCATAGGTTCATTTAACAGTGGTGGTAGGTATCTGCTTGAGGATAGTTAAATATACACATTGGCAGCTTTTCAAGATAAAGTATTGTGGTTTTTTACCTCTATAGTTAATGTGTACAAAATTAATCCATACATATTTACGAAGTGTATAAATATGTTTTGAAGGAGTGATTAGAATAAGTTTTAGAAGACAGGGTGAATTGTCTCAATAAGGACTACTGTAGACATAGAAAGCAATTTTTTCCATCTTTTAATCCTTAAAAAGTTACAATTCATACAACCCCAGGCAACACCTGGAAATTCATAACATTCAATTTGAATCTACCACCAAACCTTTTGAAAAAAATCTACCAGGTACAGAAGTATATCACACTCAAATTATTTAGAAAATTAGAGAATGTGGTTTTACTGCTGAATTAGGTAAACAGTAAGCAAAATGTGTTCAAGAAATGAGATTA
The DNA here is from genome assembly GCA_025769975.1 of Gallinago jamesoni. Taxonomy (NCBI): domain Eukaryota; kingdom Metazoa; phylum Chordata; class Aves; order Charadriiformes; family Scolopacidae; genus Gallinago; species Gallinago jamesoni. Next base: position 60,857,383 of record JAOQGH010000019.1, on the reverse strand, counting down.
CCTTTATTCAATTACATAAAACTGAAATACAAAACTGATTAAGACTATTTCAAATCAGAATGTTTTATCCCTTTCACATGTTTATCTCTCACTAGGATTTACAGGAACATGGTCTAGCTGTCTGCTTTCTACAAAGGATACATATTATGCAGTATAGCTGAATTATTTGTTTCAATCAAATATCTTTATTTTTCTCCATACATATAAGGGTTGGTTTTTTTCCACTTTAAAGCAGTTAATTTAGTAAAAGCTCTCTTTTGTGCCAAAGACAAAAGAAATAAGAGTTAAATCAATGAAAAACAGAATGTGTGAAAGAAAATGATGCATAGTTTGGTACAATTCAACATAATTGGCAACCTTTGCTTCTGGGCTCATGGTTGATTGAGAATGGAGATTAAATTACCATTCATAATACTGGAGAGGTGGTCCATTCAAGTCATGGCTTTAATACTAAATGTTGACTGAAAAATGTAGAGAAGCAGCTGGTAACTGTATAAAGCCTTTTGTGGGAATAATTTAACTTATTATGAAGGATACTGGAAAGCTGAAAGACATGTAAAATTTAACTATCATTAAAAAATGTGTTTTCAAATGCTTTGTGTGACACTAAGATGGACTTTAAATGCTTCTGTCTACATCTTCACATAAAGCAGCTATCTCTCTGTGAATATACACCTTCATTACTATTAAGCAAATGTTCTTTCACCATCAAATTCCATTCGTACATTTTTTTTTGGTACTTGAAGAAGGCATAACAATTCCCCTTAATGACACAAATAACCAGCTTTAACGATCTATTATACATCTATTATACATTATACAAAAAGCAATTATGCTTTTTGGATTTTATGTTAAATGTTTAAGAATTCCATAATGATATAATATCCTTAAATGGTCTTTGAATTTTTCTGTACAAGAGCAAAGCATGTTAAAAAACAAGCAGAACTTGAACAAATTTTACTCACTTGATATATACTGCCACAACTTTTACAAGAACTATCTTCCATTGTTTTCACAAAAAGATCATGGTACAAGCCCAAGGCTTTATTTTCCACTAGGAAACAAACTTGTAAGCATCTGGATTAGCAGTTAGAAGGAAGAATCATGAACGAGCATTTTTTTATTGCTTTTCCCTCTGTTGAACTGCAATTATTACAAAATTGCAGAAATTTTGAAGCTGAGGACAAAAAACTTGTTTGTGTGTACATGTACTTGCCTGTCTAAGAGCTTAAAGGTGAAATTCTGTCTTCTGTAGCACTCATGATACTCTTGCTGAATTTAAAGGGAAGCGTATGCTTATGTCTGAGGAAAACTGATTGCCTCTTCTTTACACTTGCTGGCATATCTATATAAGATCTATGGCCAGAAGCACAAATTGTGCAAGTTAGCATAGCTCTTTTAGCTCATTATGCTAAGTTATAAAGCAGAAAATCTCTGCCACATTAAAGTGTTGGAGTACTGTCATACATATGACTATAAATGGCTCCTTCCTGACCTGCACAGAAAGAGGAGCACCCAGCAAAATTTGGAAAATAAGAGGGCTTCATTGGGATTACCCAGGGATGCCTTGGGATCCTCTATAAAGCTCATGAGGATGTAGTTGCTTTGATATCCATGGCGTGTCTTTGATCCCTGGTCAAATTTTCAGCCTTGTAATGCTCCAGCTTCTGCTGGGAAGGATGTGTATGCATTCACAGGTTCTATAACTGCTAGCCATTTATTTTAAGCTTCAACTTTGTTCACAATATCATTTCCTAAATGAGGAAAGGAGAGCCATATAACTCTTAGATTTGAATTTAAATAAAACTAAGCCAACCAACCTTCCTCTATAACATCTTTCTCCTACACTGTACTTCTTCCACAGTTGAGCAAATTCTCTAGTTGTTGATAAACTTGTAGGTTGCAGCATAGTAAAAACTGTGCTACACTATAACAGGAGTTTTCCACTTTATCTTTTTGATTAATAGTCAGCTCTAAATCCCACATTCCTTTCCTAACAAGTATGATTTCTTCTACAACATTACGGTAAAGAAAAAAAACCACCCTAGATCTTAAATGGGCCTGAAATACTATGGCATAATTTGTCAAAAATTAGGTAATCTATGTCTGAGTCTGAGGTGAATTTTGTTACAGCAAACACATAAATCACTTGATTTAATTATCCTTTTATGTGTTTATTTTATTTGTTTGGCTTTTGTCAATTGGCAAGTGAATCTTTGGCGCATCCATATGTATGCTAACACAAGTGTCTTAAAAAAAATACTGGAATCTTTGCAAGCTGATAAATATACCTGAATAATACTAATGAATAATATTATGAAATCTCAATAAAACCAGCTGCAAAGATCAATAATAGATGTAATTTTAAATGCATGCTTAGCACAGAGACCAAAGGAAGCCAAAAAATGTTACAAAACTAGAAAAAAAGTTGGCAGCCTTCAACTGTTTTACAGAAAGTTAGGCTGAAATAATATGTATTTACGCGTTCACTTTGTATCTTAGAATTAAATCTGTCCAATCAAGCACTCTACAAATATAAGAGGAGGTTTTGATGACTTTTGCAAAACATTAAGTAGTGATTAGGAAAACTTCCAAACCTACTCAGCAAATTAATAGGTCTAGGAAGCTCATATTGGATTTGGCTTATATTTGCTTGCTGTGATCTTTTTTTGTGAATATACCAGGCTTTTGAAAGTGGTGCAAATCAGTTTAATGTATAGCAGAATGAGTTTAACGCTACAGCAGCAATATTATAAATCAAAAACATTAGAATGGGCCATACTGAAAGCTACATCTTTTTCCATCACTGTTGCAAGCAGAGTCAAAATCATATTTTTCCCCAAGTCTGGCATATTTGAAAAAGTCATTGTTCATGAATGTTTTTCCCTGTTTACTAGTGACATTGTTACTAGTTAAAACTAAACTATTTATCTTGTGCTGTGTAACTGCATTCTTTCTTACACACTTTTTTTTGTCATTCAGGAGAGCTATGTTTACATTAGCTGACATTATAATTCTGTCCCCTCTGACAAAAAAACTCTTTACCCATTATTAAGTTCTTTATTAAGAAAAATAAGGAGTAGACATTTTATTATACATAAATATATTTCTTGTGGCGTCACAAGAAAATGTGACTTAAAAATGTGGATTATGTATTAAGTTATGGAACAAATAGTACCATGACCGCATGGAAAGATCATTTGAAGTTAATTTCCCGACAGCATCTGAAATCACAGTGAAACTGAAAGTGGTAAAATATGTTATTACACTGCTGTTTAGAATGTGTCATGTCCCATTACTATTAAAACTTTCAAGTGTCATAATGTGGTGTCTATGACATGATCTTGGGATAAACCCATAAAATTTTAACCCAACACTTTAGTTTAAGTCGAAATTAATTTCAATGGATTTAGGAGAGTGCAGCCTCCTAAGATCTGTTTCTGCAAGAAGGAAGTTAAGGAAGGGAAATTAAAGTTACCACAGAATTAAAGCTCATTATAGCTAATTCTGCTTCACCTGGTGTCAAAAAGGGCTCAAAACCATACACCATGTACATGATGGTATGAAAAAGGATGGAATGGTAGACCTGACTAATGACGCCTACTCAATTTGTGCTGGAAAGAGAATCGTATATTTCTTTAAGATGATAATTTAGTAAATTTGGTATATTTCATTGATTTCTAAGTCTTTTCAAATCTTCTCCAAGCACCAGTACAAAAAGGCAAATAAGGTTATTCCAGCATAATTTCCGATACTGTGGGCAAACTGAATTCTTATGAAGTCTGTTTTCACAAATCAACAAATCTCCCAGTGTACTTTCTAATGTAACTTCCAGACAATTATTGTGAAAATAAAGTAGCTGATCTTGTAAATGTCAAGTCTTTGATATTTTGACAAATTTAGAATTATTGATAAGCAAGAATTCAAGAATCAAAGAATAACATTCAGTATCATTGTATTTTTCCCACTTGCCTGCCAACTGTAAGTAAAAAGAACTTTATGTAGGGTATTTGGTAAAGCTATTTTTCACAGTTAAAAATCATCCCATGTTAGTTCTTTCAACACTAAAGTGAGAGCATGAACTCCAAGAAAATCAAAACTGTAATAAGTTTTAGACTCAGTTTGGAGATGGCCGTATTTTTTACTAGTATGGAAGTGAATCCAAAATGTAACATCTTGGAGCAAACTCTGGAACAGAGCTCAGATAACCTCTGTGGTGAAATGTCTAACTACATATTGTATTAAAGATGCTGTAATTTTAAGTTTTGATTCAGAAATTGCTTTCCCATCAATCAAATGAAGTATTATATCAACAAGACGTATGTTGCTGTGGTTTAAACTACTGCATCTTGGATGTAATCAGTCCATTTGCATAACTCCCACTAAATGTGCTTGTGTCATGGAACAGTTATGTGGGAAATGGCTGACTTGAATGTGGGAGACAACCCCTTCTGTTCCCAAACCATAGGGACTGAGTCAGGAACAGAGGGATAGGAATAGATGAATCCTTTGCATTTGCTCTTCGCAGCTCCTGGATGTAGAAAACTGAGCATTATTTATGTAAAGGGCAGAAGAGACTTTAATAAATCAAGATCTCAGAAGTTTCAATATCTGGGAAGTACAGTCTGGTATCTTTTCATCCACAAATTTCCCAGGCCTAAACATTTCTGGTCTCAGGCTTTGGATGCACTATGTGAATTACATCCTTTTGATGAATTTCTCTAACATATTGACATCAGGCAGGAAGCAGTGAATGAAACATTGTATGAAACCAAGAGGCTGACACTGGCAGAGTGTGACAGACTCTGTGTGATCTTAAGACACATATAAAGACATCTACCAACAAGGTCAAAGAAGAGAAAGGAATACCTTTATGTCAATGCTGAGAGCATCATCCCAGAAGATGGACATCTGGACTCTGCAGATGTCAAGTAGTACATGTCACTACTAGTATGCATACATTACTATAGAAGGATTTGAATGCCATGCAGTTGTTTCCCACATAAAACAAAAAAACAAACAAACCAATACAAAAGACCAGCAGAGGTAACAGATATACCAAAGTCACCATGAATACTACTAAGAAATGAAAGTCATGAGGAATTTAAATTTGCATTGCAAAGAACACAAAGCCTAATTAAACTCAGTCCATACTTCATGTGGGGAGAACTGTATTTCCTTGTATGTTATTCTAGCTGCCTTTTGTCAAGCTATTCTGTCAGGTTTTGCATTTACTGCACAGTGTCAAGGTGCAACGAACTGCTGGGTATGGAAATACACCACTGGAAGTGATTCATGAAATGCTTCAGGCATCTAGAATCACAAACTAGTACCAGCTACCTAGGTATTGAGTCCAGTGGTCTGCAGGCATCTTCCTGAAGTGCCATAAGAAAGTGCATCTTGCTTGCTACCCACGTACAAAGCTTTCTTAGCATGATATCAACATCAACAACAATGAACAAAAAACTACAACACCTCAACACCAAGAATGCCCAGAATGTGTCTGGTCAAGGAAATTAGAAAAAAATACACCATTTTCTTAGGTCCCCAGAACAACCAATTTCTCATGTGAGGCAGAATGTAAGTGAAGCATTCTGCTTCAAAGCATCCCAAAGGGCTTAACCAATTCTATTTGAGAGCAGATTCCTCATCTTGAAATATTTCTCAAACCCTGAGAGATTTTTAACACTCTTAGGAATACCAATATACTGTCTCTTTCCAAGATCAATTCCTGATGGAAAAGAGGAAAAACATAACCTCCTGGAAACAAAACTCTTGTACTGGAAAATCTGGGGTAGGTAGGTAGTGGAAAGAGAAAGAGAAAAAGAGAATTAGAAGGCAAGATAACTGCCATGCCAATAACTGCCATGGGGAACCAGAAAAATCTATAGAGGAAATAAGTCTCAAAGAAAATAATCTGTGATCAAGTTGGTTTTCAGAATGCTTTAGGAATACCAGAAAATCTGTCCATTCGGTGGCAAATAAGTGCCAAAATGTCCTCAGAGTGATTTAGCTACCCTCTAGTACCCTGGGGGCATCCAGTTTCCACACAGAACGGGTGAGGAACTCCTCTGTTCCTCAGAGTCAGTCTCATGCAGATTCTGTCTATAACTTAGAGCATCTAAAATGCTTTTAGGCTCTCAGCTTGAAGGACCTGATTTTTTCCACGTACTACAAGACATCTCAAAGGTCACTGTTATCATGACACAGATTAATTTCCATGCAACTTTCAAAGTCTGTCTTGAAACTAATATGGTTCCACTTTCCTGTATGAAATGAAATTAACCATCTGATGGTTAGAAATATTTTCATTTCTAGTTTTAACATAGTTCAGTCAAACTCATACCTGTATACCTTACACTTGTGCTATCTTTTCATTTAAACAATTGGACCTCCCAAAAATATACAGAATGAACATATGCTGTTCCCCACCTCCAGTCTCTGGCTTTGTAGTTTAGGAATGACAACCTGTTTTTAATCCTCCATTTTCAACAGACTCAAAGCTTTTCTAATATTTTAGACCTTTGTACTTCTTCCAGTTTGAATCTTTTGAATTCACGTGACCAAAACTGTACACAACAGTACAATGAGATTCTGCTTTGTATACTGGTGATGGTATCTGTATCTGTATGTGTAGCTGTGTCTGTTTAAAACACCTTTCCTCCTGCATTCACTTTTTTCACAATTGCATCAACATAACAACTCTTAGTCATCTCATGACCAATATGCTTATACTTCATCATCACTGTAATCAATGAGCCCCTCAGTAATATTGAAAAGTCTTCCTATTAGTGCCTGAGTGCATGAGTTTGCATTTCATGCTCTGAAATGTCATTCCCATTTCTATTCCTTGTCTACAAGGTCATCCTGTAGTTCCTGTATGATGATATTTTTTGCAGTAATAGTAGCATTTGGTTTCCACCTGCCTACAATTTTCACCTTGAGATTTCAAGCCAGGTTTTTTGGTTTTTTTTAAAGTAGAATATTTTTTGAAGACTTCTGCCTGAGAGCAAAGACCCTGGTACAAGTGCTGCTCCCTGGCTGCCTGATCAGGGGAGATGTGACCCAGTGCCAGGTCTGTCCCACCAGTGGGGCTGGGAATGGAAGCACCTCACCTTCTTCTGTAAATCTGGGGGTGAGAAGCAGATGCAAAACATTATTTTCATATCTGAAGGAAGAGCAAATGCTAAATGGGTCTAAATTTAGGGATTTTTCTTTTGCGAGTGCAGTTCATGCTAGTGTGTGTAGGCAGAGATTCTTTCAACTCAACTCCTGTTTCTGGGTTTAGGAGGGGAGCACAAAGGGGCTGTGAGGTGCTGCAGCACTTGAAGGAACACCCATGAGCAAGGGAATGTGAATGGCAGCCAGGAAGAGCAAAGGATCATTAAACATCCTCTGCACAGGAACACACTGGAGAGGAAGGCCATCAGGCAAATAAGGCTTCTTATTCCCTCAACCCTTTTCCTGTCCTACTCCTTTTATAGATGCTACATTCTTTTATCTTGCTACCAGGAATGTTGCATCGTCAGCATGCATCGTCCGTATATTTCACCTACATGTCTGCATGTGAAATCACCATACAAAGCACAATATTCTAAATATTCAAAAGAAAACCCCTAGCCACCTGGCTGATAATTCTCCTCTAAGTATAAGCTGTTGCAGTTTCCCTTTCAGTTTCTTCCCCCCTCATCATTCCCTTATTAATGGCCATTAACTCTGTCTTACATGATGATTTACTAGAAGATACTATAGGAAAGACTTTACTTAAAATACATTAGGTCCACTGCATTTACCTTGCCAAAGAAATCAGTTATCTTACATATATATATATATGTATATGTATATAAAAATAATATTAAATCTGTCTCACACAATCTACCTTTCATAAAACTACACTGTATTTTATTATTTTCATTTGCCTCTATGCTCTTAATCATGGTATTCTACAAAAATCTGTTAAGACTTCACACAATACCGAATAAAAAATTCTGCATTAGAATCACTCAGCAAAGTGACCTTTTCACATGCCACTTTAACCCCTTGGTAAAAATGCAGGTACTGTTCTGCCTTTACCCACTTCTAGCTTTCACAAAAACATTAAATTTCTTGTTACGGCAAAATTGTATTTTTACAATTTTTACTCATACTTGCAATTTTTACTAATACTTCCAATATTTTAAAGGAATTTCGATCCCTTTCCCAACGCTTTTTCATGAAGCAGTGTAAGTTGGACCTGCATGTCAGAAGTTGCAAAACCCATAGTTCCATTTTCTGTCCTGACTTCCACTACAAAATCCATGATTCATCATTTGGAAATGCCCACTGTTTAGAAAGAACCATCCAGAACTATAGGAGATTCTTCTATCCAGAGTGAATCACGGGAAATAAGACAGGAACTGGCAAGATTTATCTGCTGGGTTTCCACAGTAATAAAAGCCAAGCTTTTGGGAGACTGAGCTTTCAGTGAGGCCCACACACCAAAAAACCAGCAATAGCTAACTCAACTGCACTGATCATGCATTTAACAGGTACAAAATTTCTGTCTTGAGCAACTTCTTTCAGACATCTGTGACGTGCTATTTTTTGACCTGCTACTTACCTCATAAATATAATGTGAAAACACAGGCCAATTTTACTAAAAGGTTATAATAATGCATAGTTGCAACATAAAATAATTATAGAAGTTATGTGTGCCAGAATAATTCTCAGAGGTGAATCAGTAGAGAGTCAATAGTATAATATGGAAAGAGTACTTACACATATTCCTGACTAGTCTCTTTTAACATGTTATCTATAATAAAGTTAAAATTCCCTCAACTTTTAGTCTATCAGAAAGGATATATACAGATAAAATATGATCCTATAGATCTCTCAAATGGAAGATGTTTTAAATGGCTGCTTACATATCTTTATTATCTACATTATTTCTAATCTACATGTGTAACAAGAAATTATTGCGCTTGAAAAGAATCATAACCTATGTGTAAAATGCAATACTCAGGAAATCAAGATAATATATTTGGCTGATCTTTCTAACTAAAGTCATAAAATATAGTGCTTCAGAAACATAAATATCTGGAAATTCACCTAAAACTACTTGTATGGATAATTTCCCTCCCCCAGGCCCCCAACACTTGTAGCAAACATAGAAATTAATTATACATAGGTCTTTTCTTCCTTCAATCTGAAAATGAGATCATGGTATTTAGAAGCTCCTGAAGGTTGATATAAGTATAGTAGGTTAATCTTAAAACAGTGAAACATGTTCCTAATATTTCCCATTATACAGCGTTAGTTTCACTTGCTTACAAAACTCTCCAAGAACAAATCAAAACAAGTTTCAGTCCTTTCTTCCTACTTGCACTAAGCTTTCTTGTCTGAGTGAGGAGGACTGAGCATCGCTCACTCTTGGCTGAACTCTGCTAATGAAAGGTTACGCACGTTCACTTCCCTCACAGCCAGAGTGAGAGTGCAGACTCCTATCCTGGCTGGTCTCTAACACAGCAAGTCAAAAACACTTAGATCCTGTATTTCTCAGACTGTGCCAAAATGCACTCGGCTGTGCTTTCTGTAGTTGTGGACCAGGAATTCTTCAAAAAACCGAAAAACTGAACATTATATATCCATAACAGTCTTGCTTATATAAGAGAAAGAATTATTACTGCTTGCTGTCAGTCATGGAGTCCAAAGTGGAGGAATCAGATGGGGGAATGTTGCAAAGAGCATATGGTGGATTGTCCATATTTTTTTTTATTTTTATTTGTGAGAAATTCTACAAGAAAAGGAGGAGAGAACATTCAGACAGCAGTTGCCTGATCAGAGATCAGAGCAAAAGTGAAAACATATTTCAAGTTGAAAGAGTGTGAGCTGAACAGTTTAGTCACATTAAATCTCTACTATGCAAACTGAGGGAAAAAATAAAAATAAAAGAGAGACTGAAAGAATTATAGAAGTGGTATACATATAAAAAAGACAGGAACAGGACAAGCTTATGGGGCCATGTAGAGGGAACTATCCATTTCCATCTAGCCAGAGACCATGGCCTGGGATAAATGACCTGCATAAATAGCTGGTTCCTGCAAGCACTAGAGATACTGTCATTACCGAAACAGGCACAAAAGCATACTTTTCCCTGTGCTCTCATTGATGATGAGCTCCTGGATGTGCACATTTAGCTGTGTCCCAATAAAACAGTGGGTATTTGTTAATTACAAAATCATCAAATTGAATTCACTTGTTGTCCCTGCTGCCTGGAAATTGTATCTAGAACTGTGGTAAGTTGACTCTGGCTGGATGCCGGGTGCCCACCAAAGCCACTCTATCACTCTCCTTAGCTGGACAGGGGAGAAGAAATATAATAAAAGGCTTGTGAGTTGAGATAAGGAAAGGGAGATCACTCACCAGTTACTAAACTCACAGGCTAAAGACTCAACTTGGGGAAGATTAATTTAATTTATTACCAATCAAATCAGAGTAGGATAATGAGAAATAAAACTAAATCTTAAAACACGTTCCCCCAACCCATCCCTTCTTGCTGGCTCAACTTCACTCCTGGATTTTCTACCTCCCCACTCTGAGCTGTGCAAAGGAATGACAAATGGGGGTTGTGGTTAGTTCATGACACACCTTTGACGCACCTTCCTCCTCAAGGGGAGGACTCCTCACATTCTGTCCCCCTTCCAGTGTGGGGTCATTCATGGGGTACAGTCTTTTAGTAGCAGACTGCTCCAGCATAACCCCCCCACAGGGTCACAAGTCTTGCCAGCAAACCTGCTCCAGAGTGGGATCCTCTTTCCACAGGGCCGCAGGGCCTATCAGGAGCCTGCTACAGTTTGGGCTTCCCATGGGGTCACTGCCTCCATCAGGCATCTACCTGCTCTGGTCTTGCACAGGCTACAGGTGATATCTTCTTCGCTCTGGACCCCCATAGGTTGCAGAGAAACAGCCTGCCTCACCATGGCCTTCACCACATGCTGCGGGAGAAACTCTGCTGTAGCACCTGGAGCACCCCCTCCCCTTCTTCTTCACTAAGCTTGGTGTCTGCAGAGTTGTTTCTCTTGCATATTCTCACTCCTCTATTTGCTGTTGTTGCACAGCAGTTTTTTTCCCTTCTTAAATATGTTCTCACAGAGGTGCTACCACCATTTTTGATGGATTTGGCCTTGGACCGGAGCCAGCTGGCATTGGCTCTATTGGACATGGGGAAGCTTCTGGATTCTTCTTACAGAAGTCACCCCTGTAACCCCTCTGCTACCAAAACCTTGCCATGCAAACCCAATACAAGAATTAATGGGAAATATCAAGAAACCAAGATGTTGACAGCTGCAGTCAAAGTCCAGGCAGGTTTCTGATAGTTTCTTGGAGAGCAGCTGAGAAGACTCAGTTTCCAGTATCCAAGACTCTGAGGCAGGCCCATTCAACTACTAGTTTTTTGTGTCTTGGTATAGAGTGGTGAATGTCCCACTTCAGAAGCAGAACCAGCAATTGGTAGGCTTCCAGGAACTGAGACTTCTGACACATGGCACATGTGGGAATGTGAGGCCATGCATAAGAGATCTGCAAGACTTTCTGGCACTGTAATGTCTAATGCTGCTCACACCAGGGTTCATCTAACCTGGACACAGATTTGATCAGCAGTCACTGAGTCTCCAAAAACTTTGGGCTTTTTGAACACTTACAAAAAAGTGTTGAGAACACGCCCTCTGTGTTCTTGCTAGTTTTGCTTTTAAATTGCCTTGTAGAACTAAATGAATGCTTGAAAAAATATATCACTGCCATGAGCTGCTTTAAAAGCCAAGGAAAAAAGGGACATAAAAGGGCATTTCAGTCAGTATCATTCTACTGGCCTGAGCAGTGTAACAAGCAATGATAAAAAACGTACATCAGTGCTTGCCATCAGTGCAGGGGGCTGGAAGGACCACCAGCTAGTCTGCAGCCAAGAAAACAACAAACGATTACTGCAGCAAATGATTACAGGAGAAGCATTCAGCTAACATCAATTATTGTAGGTCAATCTTCTGTCTATTGCTTATTTTTTTATACTGCTGGGCAAAAGGTGAATTGAGGTGCATTGTTGTGGGACCGTCCTGGTATTACTGGAGAAGTTTATGACCAACTTAGCATTGTGCAGGGCTTTAAGAAAGGACAACCATTGCTACAATGCTCCACTAACTTCAGTTGGCTGGCAGTCACATCAATGCACTGTGAGCATAACTTGCTAGAAAATATCCACGACTAAGTATTATCTCCTTCCTTTCATTTGAAGGAAGGCAGGTTTTTTGTTTACTATGTTTCTTTATACATGTACAGAATGGAGATATCATTGCAATGCAAATACACTGCAAATACACTGCTTGGTTGTCTTAGATACAATTTCTAAAATCTTTGCCATAAGATAGTTTTCCCAGTATATATTGATCAAGGCAGAGGAGCTTTTCCACAATGCCTGACTTCATAAGAGTGCAGCAACAGCTGTAGAAAGTCTTTATCAGGGGTTTCCCTTCAAGAATATCACACTTCAGAAAAGCAGAGAGAAACCAAAACATACCTAGCAAAGGTTAAGGAGTGTTAATCTCATATAACATTAAAAGTGTCATGAGCAGCGTGGAGCAAGCAGTGTTTGCTCAGAGAAATTAGTAAGATCAGGACTGGTGAAATCTCAGAAACATATTATCTTTTAAAGTTTAAAGGACAAGAAATAATGGCAAACACTGATGTTGCAGGTCTTCCTGCTGTGGAATAAGGGATAAAAGGCAGGGAAAGGTGGGTTCTCAAAAAGTTCAGACTATTTGACTAGTTGCCTAAAGTAAACAGTACTCTGAAATTGTGCTTATTGGGGATTTACCCATCACTGCCTTCATTGACTATGGAGGCTAAAGGAACACAATTATAAATTTTCAAAATTAATAAATAATTGATAAATGAACATAGTTTTACTCTTTAATAAAATACAGAAGACATATGATATGATCAAAACAGAAAACATTGGTTAATTATTTATTTCTTCTCTTTGGATGCTTGAATACCTCCTCTTCTCTCTGGTGATCTGTTCTTCCCTAAATGCTCTGTGTTGGTAAGGGATTTGGGCATGTACCAAGAATGCATTAAGGTTCCTTAAATGAGCATGGTTTCTAGATTTTTTTATGAAAATTTAGTTTGGTTCTTCATTTCAGAGCAACCAGGCAAGCACTTGATTTACTGCTGGTTCAAGGAATCTAATTATTTAATTACTTGAGAAGTACTTTCCCTAAAAAGTAAAGTTTTTTGTTACTTTTTGGTGATCTATTTGTTAAAGATATTTATATTTAATGATAGAGAAAGAAGACTGACATATTTAGGAAGTTTTGTCTGCTGTAGATACAAAAATGCTATTACTGATGGATATATCTAGTGTTAACCATTAGACTATATAACATAAAAAAGGCAAAAGTTTTGATCAACAATTCTAATCTTACTATCAAGAGACTGCTCAAATAAATTTATTTTCTTTAGAAAACTATACAGATCCCAGTAACACTCAGATTATACAGTTCATACAATGCTAACCCATCTGTGGTTAAAGTCTGAAAAAGAAATCATGTCTTCTGTCTCCAGCTGGATGCTGCAGTCCATGGCCTTTGCTTCTCACTCAGCTTCTTCTGAGGTCAACATTTAGTGTCTTCTTTCCAACATTTCCCAAACAGAGGTACCTCAATGTAATATTCTTTATCCCAAGCTTAAACTGCCCTTAATTAAAACAAAGATGACCCACAGAAATAAAATGTATGAACAAAGGTAGAAAACAAGCACTGTTCTAAGTTAGAAGCTCACACCAGAAAATCTTACTCACCGAAGGTTATCAATGAGATGGGATCAGAATTTAACAAAATGATCCCCCCTCGCATGATCTCTGTAAAAATTCCTAGCCATTAACCTGTCACACTTTCTTTTCCTATCACGCTCCAAGACTTATGTTTGCTGATATAAGCCATTTTAATTTAGCAGAAAAACTTGGGATTTCTCAAGTTTCCCAAGGGGAAACAAAACTGAAGTTTTTCTGTAGATGTAAACTTATTATTTCTTTATTCCTGTCAATGTTTCTAAAGTAGGGAGATTAATACCTTTAAAATTGTTCCACGCACTCATAGACAATTTGTGATGAAAATTTCCTTGATTGTTTCTGTAGACATTTTAGTACAACAGAAGAAATGTCCTGCAGTTGCATGTGCTGAAACAGAGAAGTTTAAACAGCTACTTTTTCGTATTTATGAAGAGACTTTTCAAATGAGTAGTGCTAATTTTTACACAAAAACACGCTTCTAAGAATTTGATATAGTCAAGGAATGTAACAATATAACCGTTCATTCAGGTTTTAATTACTGAAATATCAATACAAACATTGATATTTTCTGTTAAGAGTTAGTGAGCAAGGTATATCCAAATCCAGGATTTTGCTGAGCATCTAGTAATTTCAAACACAGTGGAATTTCTTATAATTTTTAATAAAATTCAATAAAGTCCCCAGAAGTGCAACATGGCACTCTGTGGAAAATTATCTCTCTGGGCAGAGAGGTGAGAACTGTAAGAAAACCAAGATGCTGAATAAAGGGAAATGTCCACAGGTTTTTTGAAAACCTGTTGGGCCAGAAGGAAATAACCTGAGCTGTTCTAAAGGATCAGTCTTTGGACTGGTTTCATTTAATAGTTCTGTTAATAATACTAGTATAATATTCCAAGCGATATATTCCAAACAGGAGCACATGCCTCAAAGAGGATCAAATTAGGAAGCATTTATCATTGCACAGTAGGTTCATTAACAAACTGGCTTACTCTGAGGACTGATTATCTAAAAAAAAGAGACAAAAGTCAAGGTCACGCACTTAGGGGGAAGAAGTATTTCTGCTACAGGCTGTGAGCTCATCAGTTTTAAGCACATGAAGAAACAAAGAGATGTGTTTATTTAAACAGAGAATGACTACAAGTTACTAATATAAACTGTCTGTGAAACAAAGCAAATTAAAACCTAGGGCATTTCAAAACATATTCCTGAAAAAGAAATACTATTAATTTGTAAAGCAATGTTTAGACCTTATCTGGAAAACAGTTCTGAACCCATAATCCCAGAAGATAAATTTAGACAAAATTAATTCAGTCTTCTAGGATGGCCTTGAAAATAATGTTTTCCTGGTGGACAATAAAAATGGACAGTGTATCTAACACAAGAATGCTAAAAAGCAATTGGCTTCCTTCGTCTAAGAAACGAAGGCTTTATTGTGTAAATACACTAGATAAATACACATCAAACACCACTGAGGGAAAAGAATTGTTTAAGCTAAAATAGAAATAAAGAGGTGCAAATTGACTATGAGTAGTTTAGGAAATCTTATAACCGCAACCCTGCAGAAATGGAGCTCCAGAGGAGCACTGCCAAACAAATAATTGGGATATAACCAAATAAAAGAGCTAACTTAAAGTGATGCTTGATAGGTTTATGAAAGGCATTATCCAGCATGGTTTCCAGCAGTATCAGGATGACAGTCAACAACCAGGAATTCATAGAATCATAGAATGGTTTGGGTTAGGAGGGACCTTTAAAGGTCATCTAGTTCAAACCCAAACCCCCTGCAATGTGTAGGGACATCTTCAACGAGATCAGAGCTCCCAGTGTATTGACACAAATACCCTAGGTTTTCTTCTTTCATGTGTTTCTGTGTTAAAATTGGAAGACATATTCACGTCCACATACTTTTTTTTTCCAATTCACCTTGCAAAGTGGATGTTTATAAAGCAGATATTTACAGCAGGATAATAACATCTGCACACATTTTTGTGAAGAGGCTGCATGTAGCACTGCATAGTATTTCAAACTGTAAATTATTTTTGCCCCATTTTATAAACTTAATGTCTCGTTTTTAGTTGATGTGTTCATTTTATCTCAAAGTAAATATGGGCTCCACTGCCTTTCAGAACTACAACAGTCTGGTGTTTCATTATTTCTAATTAGGGAGTTTCTTTGCTTTCATGCCTGCCTGTAACTCATATTACTGTTAATGAGAATTCTGTTTGTGCACTGATCTGAGAACAGACCCCTCAGATACCATGTAAATAGCTTTACAGTTGACTGGTCATTGCTGACCAACTGAGCAAACTGATATCCTCATGCACGGCTTATCAGAAGTTGTAGCTAAACTAGAAAAATATTTTATGAATTCTGAAGGTCAGGGAAATAAATAGCTTAAATTAGGACAATGGCATTAGTTCAGTTCATCCTAAGCTAATGATCAAACTCAGCCCTCTCAAAGCTGGTTGAGTCACACGACATTTCACCCACCCTAGGTAACACAGGACATGGGATTCACCCTCAAACAGAATTTAACTGTCTTCTGTAGGCTAGTTAACTTAGATCCATCCATAACCAAGGAGAAAAACACAAGGAATAAACTTCCTTTTGGAATAATTTTTCTCTTTTTCCAGTAACTGGATGACCAGGACAGGGTGTCTTTCTTTTAATGATTAAAGTCGTGAGCTGAATCACACCCAGCATTTGAGACACTTTAGGGAAATCTTTGAGTTACAAGCTAGCTATCTCTTTTGTCAAATATGTCTGAAAAAATGTCAAAAAATGTCATTATCCTTTTTCTGATTTAAGTTATAAAAAATGCACATAAAATTACATTTCTGATTAAATAGATCATTTCTGAAATAGCTAATGTTGGTTAGACGACATGATTAATGGAGGAATATAGTATCTAAACTGGAAAGAATCATTTAAGAAACTGTAGCTATTCTAAAGGCAGGTGGTTTACATAGTATTAGCATAATTATTTATAGCTATGGTACTAGAAATCAGTAATTACTATGGAAATAATCTAGATTTCCCTGCAGTAGCTTCACATGATTTCTCAGTAACAAACTACTATGTTCCTTTTTTCAGTCAGAGTGGAAGCACTCCCACAAGCAGTAAATACTGTTCTTTTCTATTAGTGTTATTATTTTGCCATTTCGCAGGTAGGACACAGCAGCAAACTGAGCAGCAGTTGTGTGAATGCTGTTTAAAAAAAAACCCAAACAACAAACCTTTAAGCTTGTGGTCTGACTGCCCTATAAGCCTGCTCATCATTGCAAGCTTGAATGCACACATAAGGCTTACAGTGAAATGTGATCCTATAAAATACATGGAGGAAAACAAACTTTGCTGACCTAGAATGTGGGAAATGCAATCTCTTCCATGCACAGCTGTTGAAATTATAAAGAGAACTTATGCTAAACCTCTGATGTGGCAAGGATACTGGAGCTGAATTTTTAATTTTATCCTTTGTCTGTGTTAAAAGTAATAAATAAGCAATTAAGAAAGGAACAATAGATTAACAGAGAGGGGAAAAGGTTGCACACTAATTCGTTTTCCTTCCTGAAAAGCATAACTACTTGCGTATATGATATACAAATTTATTCCTTTTTCATTTAAATGTGATGGGCCCTATTGTTTTGTGATTCTTTTGCTTCTCACACCTTTCCTTTTACACTATGCAAAAACTAAAACCAGACAGCTTCATTATATAAGACTGTTACAATAAAAGCTTAAGTACTCTAAGTCATGGTAACAGTCCCAAAATAAACTGAGTGATCATATGAAAACAACCCCAATGGGAGTTGAACTGACACTGGAGCTCTAAATAAAATGGGGATAAAAACATAATTGTGATACCAATATGTCTAACAAAAAAAAAAAATGGCCATGGAGATGCATTTTGCAGCACAGTGTGACCTCTAATTATAAGTACTTTTCTTCCCCTCCCTGAATTTGAATGCCTTAATGTTCACATTGAGGGGAACCTGGGACATACGTCTATTTGCATATATATACAGTATGTACATGTTATGATTTTATCTCCTGAGTGCGATTCAATGGGATTTACTTCCATGTGTATGTGAATCCCTTTCTCTCTCTTGTTCTCTTTCAGACACACAAAGAAATGAAACCCCAGTGAACTTAGTCACCAGGTGGCTTTTGCTTACTAGCAACAGCCACAAAGCCTTATTTGGTTTGGTTTTTCTCATATGCTGGACGTGTTAACACTCGCCAAACACAGGAAAAATAAAGCAGCACATTTAATTTCTCTCTTGGTATGAAAGGCATGTGCAAAGAAACAGCATGTTTCTAACTGGGAACTAACAGGTACAGTGAAAAGATATTTGCAACACTTAAAAATCAGAAAAAGAGAGCAAACCAGATGAAATATAAGTTTTTCTCTGCATCTTTTGGTGCATAATTGTCAATTTGCTAGTGGGAAGAAGTAGCCAACTAGGATTGATTTACAATGAAACAACCAAATAATGCATGTTTACAAAAGATGTAGAGATTGTTTTTGGAGAAAAATAATACCATTCCACTGTCACTAAAGCAGAGTGGTGTGTACAGTTAGTAAATATTTTCTTAGGTGCAAAATTAGTGTCAAATTGCTAAGGCCATAAACTACGTCAGCATAAGTCACTCTCATTAATTTGATGGGTGAAGGTAGGATTTTCAAACAGCAGGCTTCTCATTCTAGTTTTTATTTTAATCAGCTAAATAATGAGATAGCGGTAGAGTTGCTTAACCAGGCCAAGGGAAGAAGAAAGCAGAATCATCTTAAAACACCAATCCTGGATTTAATAGTGTACAACAAAACACTAAGCAGGTCAGCTTCATGGTTCAGCAATTCCTAAAAGCCCTGTCTACTTCTCAACAGCTTATCGGCGGCCAGCGTGTAAGATCTCCCAATGAGATCTGATTTACAGCACTAAAGGGTTTTGCTGCAAAAATGAAGGGCGAGAATGATACACTGTTTTCTGTACCTTCTGTCTGTGCACACATATATTAAAAAAAATCCAAACCATCAGAAACTAGTTTGGCCCTCATGGTAAGGATGTCTTGCATTTTTCATTGACATAAACAGGTCACAATGCCTGGAAAAGCTTATGTAGAACTCAGCAGCAATCTGGTTTGTTTTTTCTGGGTCAAAGTCAGAGTTTATCTTGTTAAGCTATCTAATTGAACACAGCCCATGTGATACAACAGGACTAAGTGCATTAAATGAGGAGGCAGTGGGAAAGAGGGGTGCATTTATTTCTGTTTGGTGCTGGGAGGCTGCAGCCTCCTGGAAATACCTAAATTACCTTTGAGATAGCTATTTCTGTGGCTGGAGAAAAAAGATGTCCAACTTCAATAATACATTTTCTCTACACACAAACACACACATGCACTGTCCAAAGCTAGTTTAGTATGTTATGGTTGTGAGGTGGTATTCCACCTTAAGCACAGTGAGCATGATCTCCATTTGCCTGGGGTAAATTTGAAATAATTCTATTGTCAGATGAACAATGGCAGATTTACATTGAGGTAACCAAGATCAAAATCAGACCCCGAATGTCAAGTGACTTAAAGCCACAAACAGCATGATTTAAACCACAGTTGCCCAAACCAGGCTCTATGTAGATCTCAGTAAAGTGAATTATATATAATAACACTTACAGTTTCCTACTACTATTAGATTTGCCCTTTTACATAAATGCTTAAGTTATGATAAAAAACAGAGCTGTGTCAGTTCTTTTCAGTCTCGGCACATTTACTATTAGCATAAGAAATGCTGCTTATAGCAGAGGCAGCCGTGCTTGAAATTTCTGAATTAATGGATTTGATTTCCTCTTGAGACAAACCATCAGCCTTGCAGTAATGGAAATAGATATAGTTGGTAAAACAAATAAAAAGCTGGCATGCAGATAAAATGGGTTTCAGTTTAAAATAGTAATGTTGTAATTGAAGTGAACAATTACAGGGTTGCTCCTAGGCACAAAAGAAATACCACAAAAATGAAGTAATGTTTTGTTAAGTATAGTCATTTCATGAAAATGTAGAGCTGCAAATGTCATCGTCTGGAAAAAGGAAAACTATAGTTTTTCTCTCTAGATGAGATCCTCTGATAACATTTTGCTAATTTTACTAATAATTACTAATATTAAACCTAAATTTCAGATGAGGGGAAGGGAAAGAGAAAGGGAGACCAAAAGCTTTTACAACTGGTATTAAGCTAAGAAAGCACGCATGCCTTTGAAGGGATTTTGGTTATCAAGGGTCAGAAGATTGCAGTAAGAGTTTTTGGAGAGAAGGGGAGGGAAATAATTTCCTGTTGGTAGAAGAAAGCTCTGTTGTTTGCATCCTTTGTCAGGGCTACTATATTCGAAAGCCCAGGCAGGAAGGGAGGAATGCTGGCCATGACAGGTAATCACCAAGAGGAAACTACAAGGTGGGGGAACAGGGGAGGTACACTCTCAGCATCAGATTTCTTTACCCAAGATATTTTCTCTAACTGGGTCGCACTTCTGACTGGATTTCAGCTATATACACCGCTGGGGATAAGCAGGGACTTTCAGCAAATGAGAGCCTTTCATGTTAACCTGTAAAAGTAAAAGTAATGAAGCACACCGAATGCCACCGATGTAAGTGTCACCTCAAATCTGAGAGTGCATTCATTAACTCCACCGCAACAAAATGCTCTGCTGTGTCCTATATTTCCTCTTGCTTTGAATGTGTGACAGAAAATGTTCTCATCACAATTCTTTGTAGAAGTCTATTAATTAACAGATCACAATTAGTGATTTGACAGTCAGCAAAGCACACGGCTCGTCTTGCAACAAGTAAGCCACAAGATGCTACCTGGAACAGTAAATGCAGTCCACTCGTGATCACTCTGCATGATGCAAGTCATGGCTGATGCCTCCACAGCTGTGTGGCCAATACGTGTTTCATAGCTTTGTGGTTCAAGAAGTAGGTTTTTAGGTGATTTTGGTCTCCTGCCCTATTGGCGGGGATGACTATGGTGAGGCGTGAGGCACTGGGGGGCAGGCACTGGCTGGGCAGCCTTCTGCAGGTCTGGGTCACTCGCCGGGGGCTGCAGCTGCCTCTTCTCCAGAAGCCTTTCGTGAGGAGACTGCAAATGCCATGGTTTGTTATCCCTAGTTAATTATTTCAGCTTCCAGTGTCCTGCATGATATTTCACAAGCCCAGGGAAAGCTCCTATATAAAAATGAATTTTCTACTGTAACTACTGTATCAGGCATGCTGCAAGATATAATAGCAGTCTATTTACATATGTCACTCTAAAGTGCTTACACTGAAATTTTACTGCTTTCTTCACACTCTTGCACTTACATAAATACACCCACACAGTACAAGTGGATTTCTGAATTGTCAAGTATTTCTCCTCCATTAGGAGACATTTTTTGAAACAAATTAACGCCAAATGCATCATGGTTTAAACCTGTTTATTACTTTATTTGGTGTTTCAAAAGCTCTTCTGAAATGTTTTAAACAAAATGATGTGCACGGATGGAATTCAATATACACTTAATCTGTGGAGGAAATAAATGTCTGACATAAAGATTTAAATCTTTATTTTCCTCCCTTGACATGGTGGCTGGTGACACATAAATGTACTTTTTTTTTTCCCTTTGACAGAGTAATAAAAATCTCATTATCTCTGAATAGGCAGCAATTTCGTTATCTAATCTTTTTACCAAAAGGTTAGTTAATTAATCAGAAACAAATCCTGATTATTATTTCAATAGAATTAGAAAGACAAATCACCAGAGTACAGCTAAATAGGGCAGGCCTGTGGTTTAACCTGCCTCATTTACATCCAAGTACAATGATTGTCAGGAGCTCACAGTGAGCAAACAGCCTCAAGAACATAAGCCAGCAGATGGTTTTCTCTCGTCGCTAGCCTTTCCTCTCCTCTAATGCCTCTGATCCCATTACCTCACTGAATCCGTTACCAGGGTAACTGTTAAATTGCTGTGAAAGGCATGGTAATAAAGTAACCTGTCACACTGGCAATAAAAGCAGCAGAATTTTCCTGTTCACTGAACTTTTCAGCTCATCAATACTCACTTTATGGAGAAATTCACCACTACACACAGGTCAGCTGCAGGAATTGTTCCGTGAGGCTTTTGAAAAGCAAACCAAAGTTCATGTAAACATGGGAAAGGTATAATTAAAGAGTGGTTTCAGAAATGCACACAGAGCTAATGCTTTCCTATTTACTGTAGAAGGTTAGTAGGAGATTAGAGATATTCAGGTTGTTTCTTTTTTAAGGCACGGTCTATAAATAACCTTTACTGCAAGCAGGAAGGTGATTAATCCAAAATCATTTTGATATTGCTTAAAACCATAAGCTCCATTGCACCAGGCTGCTTACCTTTAGCAGCTGTACCCTGACCTATTTGCTAAAGTGGATTTTGTTATCTCAGAATAATCTGATGCCAGAAGGATTAATTTAGAAGTGTTTTCCAACATTTGTCTACGTTCCATTGTTTTACAGAGTATTGAAGCAAGTTTGATATCTTTAACAGGTTTTTGCAATATGTTGCTGTTTCCATTAATAAAACCTTACTGAACATAATCCTAGAGAGAAAAAGCATACAGCCACTGTGCCAGTCCTCCCATCTGAAAATGCTTTTTCCAGTTCTTTAATGTAACATATCCTACTGCAATTTTGACCCAAAATAAGAAGAGTAAGGTTTCTTTTTTCTTTTTTTTTTTTTCTTTTTCGTAGAAATATATATGGTAGGATGTTTTTCCATAGGCTACATGCACTGTTTGCCACTGATCAGAGCTGAATTTGAAAATGTCATGTGGAAAAACCCTCCTGACTTGAAGTAGGCTCACAAGAAACTATAAGAACATGAATGAAAAAGAGAGTCCATATCTAATCCTTGTTATTAGCTATTTGCAGACTCTACACTTTCAGCTCCATTTGTTAATGTCATTAATTATACAGTAGTAACCTTGGAATATGTTGGAGTTTGCTTGTTGAGATAACTTCTCTCTGTCTCTTTTTTTAAAGTTGCAGACGCTTACAGCTTGTTATGAAAAATTGAAAACATTTCTTTAACCGACAGCAAGCGTGAACTACAGTGTCTATTCCAGCTGCAGGCCATAAAAAGGTGTCTTTAAATAGGAGCCATGTTATATGGTCCTGAGAGTAGGGGTTTAAAGTAAGGCTTGTTGCAGATAAATCTTTGTGCACACTGTCTTCAACTCTTAGATAACAATGTTCAAGACATACTCTTGACATACTCAAGACTGCTGTGGTAGGGGATGATTTTACCCTCCTAAATGAAACCATGTTTGCTGCTTTCCTAAAACTTCACGGAACTCTAGGAACTGTTTGGGGATGAAAAGACTGAAAGATTATGTCCTGCTAGATATTTCCATTACATTTAGTGGCCTTTTTCCTGATGTCGGATTTTAGTTCCTTGCACAGGCCAGGGTTCTTCCAAGTGTTGGACCTTCAGGGGAAGTTTGTATGAAGAAGAGCAAGCCAACAACAAAATTGTAAACTCACAGTCTTCAGCAGAGATACATTTATTAACCCACATAAAATAAAAGAATTTGCACTGAAGTCTAACCTAAAATTGAACAGGACCATTTCTGAGATTCAGGAAACTCTAAATCTCTCTGGTATTTGGTGTGTATAGCACCTCCAGTTAGAGATAAAAGTGGAAATATGTCTTCAGATAAGCCAAAATTCTTGATCTTTCCAGGTGTCTAGTAGAGGAAGCAATGTTCCCATGAAATCTGCAGACCATTTTGCAGGTGCAAAAGTCCTGGTAAGAGACTGGGCAGAGTTTTCACTCCATACTCTTTTATATTCAAATAGATCAAATGTCAGGAAGGGTGATATGCACTTAGTTTCAATGAAAAAATTTTGTTTTTAATAGCTGCCATTACTTTAATTTAAAATTTACTTTAAACTGTGTGCATACTGGATTGTTCACGATTACACTTTGGCAGAATGCAAACATAAATGAGATGTCGACATGGATAAATTCCTTCCTTTGGAAATGTGTTTGAATATTCATGAGCAACATTTGTTAGCTCATTTTCCCAGCTCTGGTTCGAACACAGAGCAGGGTTTCTGTGCTCTGCGTGAGCTTTTATGGAAAAGGCTTTCTTCCACACAGATTCTGGTGGTGTCAAGAGGCAGAGTCTTTGGATGGCAGCTCTCTGCTCCAATTTGATTTCACCTCCCTGTAGCTGCAATTACGTATCCAAAAAACATCAAGACTTCACACTGGGCTGAATTACAGCTGGCTCAGTTTATATTGGCACACCTTAGGGTTGCCTCACTGAAAACTGTAAAGTTACAGCATCAGAAAGAAAAATTGTATCAGAAGAGAACTAGAGCTGCTGTCTTTGAAAGAGAAAGAAAGAGGAGAAATTGTGTTCCTCCTTCCACCAGATGTTGTGTCCTTATTATTGTCCTCCTCAATAGCACGTTGTGACTAGACCAGCTATACAGCATGTAGCCCTTTTCTCCTCAGATTAAATTCATCCCTGCGCAGTGGAGCATCACGCAGCCTCGGCACCACGCGAGCCCCACGCACAGCTCTGCTTTCAGCCCTCGCGTGCTGCACAGAGCTCACACAGGCTTTGCACAGGTGTGGATTACACCTTTCATCTCTAACTTGAAAAGACAAGTGGCTGTGAAAATACCACAGGCTTAGATCCATCAGGCACTGCTGGGAATTTTCCAGCCTCGCTGACTAAAGTTAGTTTCTGAATGCCATGGTTAGCCATCAAGTCAGAACAGTTTGCTGTCCACAAGCAGCCAAATGTTCTGGTGAAGTCCAGACGCACTACCTTCAATGTTTCGTCCCACTCCCAGGCAAATTAAGGCCTCAGATCTATCAGAACCAAAATTCCCTCCCCGTCTCCTCCAGTATTTGGTGTCTATCTTGGCTCTTTTGACTGCTTGGAACCAGAATATTTTCCTTCCTCCATTTCTGTCTCTGAACATTTCTCTGTCTGTCATAGCTGCCAGTAGTGAAGTTCAAGGCAGAAAAGGGAGCATGGAAACAAATTTAAAACATATTGAACTACTCTTTCATTGCATGCCTTATAGTGGGCCAAACTCTATCGAGAAGCAGATCCAGGGGGAAAAAAAATAATCCCAACACTGCCAAAGATTTCAGCAGAGTTCTATTGATTTGCATCAGTCAAGTAACCACACTGCAGCTATTTATCTTGATGGAGTGAAAGAATTGAAAAGGACACCTGTCTCTCAGGGTTACTATATGGCTTATTTCATCTTACCTATATGTATGATTGATCCTGCTAGCTTATATTTTATGCATCTCTTATCCTATAACAGCAGAGTAGTGTGAAAGTACATCTTCCTTTGTTTTCTTTTTTAACGTTTTACACTGTGGTCCCTGTATTGTCCTTTTTTCATCTACAAATTAAAAATTTACAGTTCTTATATCCAGCATAGGCAATTATGTATGAACATCAATCCAATCACTTACCCTGAAATAAAGGTTTATGATGCAAGCAGTTTTTTTTCAGTTCTTCACATTGCCAGAGACTGAGGTGGGAATGGGAGGGGGAGCAACAAAAACCCACATCAACCCTGCATTTTTGATGTCGCTGCTGTTTTGTGCTGTGACTTCATGCTCCCTGAAGAAACAAGATGCATCAAGCAGTGCCTAAAGCTCATCTTCTTCAAACACTGGGAATGATTATTTCAGCAAGTTTTAGCTTTCAGCAGCAACATATGTAGTGGCAGCTGTGCAGTAGCGCTTTGAGACCACGAGTACTTTGGAACCCAGTAAGAAAACTGTGACTCGCATGTAAAGAGCAGGAAAAAAGAATTTTCTCCTCATTCAAAATTGTGCTGAGACTTCAGAAGCTTAAGGCACTAACAAAGCAGTTTACTTCATTCTCTTGGATCCAATGATCTGCCCTCGAAAAATTTTAACAGTTTTTTTTTAAATAAATGTGAAAAAATATGACCAGTAAAAATCTTCCACAATTTTAGCTGACTGGTTTGCATCAAAGTTTCACATCAAAAGAGCATAAGTGCTTTTGATCCTTTGCTAACCTCTTTTTCTCTCCATCTCTTCCATTCACAATTATCTGTATTATTTTGCTTTCTATGTGTTATCAACAGAAAATTCATGGTCACAGTCTGAAGATCAAAGATGAAGTTTAATCTTCAGATTGTGCTGCTCATGCTCATAAACCACTCAAGCGCCACTCCTGCTCTCTGTGACAGCAGCAGAATCCTTGATTCAATTATAGGTTACAGTCAATGGGGATCACGATTTAATCTGTGTACAAACAAAAGGATAAAACAGAAACATGTACCCATTCTAAGGATGATACTTTATTACAATGCGACATTAGACAGCACTGCAATAATACAGGCTGGTTTCGGAAAACGGATGAGATTAAATTGTCTGCTGGGTGATGTCTGCCTGTTATGTACAGACTGAAACACGTACTGCTTTGCTTCTCTGTCATTTATCTGGCTCACAAAGACTCTGATCCACTACACGTTGCGTGATCACACAAATTTCAGTGAGTCTGAAGGATTCGCAGAATTATGTAGGATTAGACCATTATTCTAAACATGATAGGATTTTTCAAATACTACTCAGATATGAGATATTATTCAGGGGAGTAATTTCATTGAAATAACAGACATTTTTGTTCAAGTGTTAGCGTGGTTGCATATCAGGATGTCTGGAACCTGTTTCCATGTTTGCCAGTGCCTTTTTAACACTCAGTGTTAAGTGCTTCTTCCAAGGTCAATTTAAAGGAAAGATAACTTTGCAGATAGTTGGCTGGTCTGTAGTGATGACAGCCTTCCACCACGGTGGAGGAGGACTCCTTTATGAATCATGCTGGCATTCCCCAAGCTCCACTATTATTATTCCAATTTTGGAAAACACTTAAACACATGCTTAATTTCAATACATGTTTTAAATATCATGGGATTTCAGTATTTGCTGAACTACTTTCACAAATTGATTAACGGAACGGGGAGGGAAGGACAGCAGTGGAAAGACAGACTATTTCTGGTAGTAACAACAGATCTTCCCAGGATAAATTCTGCATTTTTAGCCCACCCATCTTGCTCCCTCTGCCTTTCTGCTTTCCACCCCTCCAAGTGCAGTCGTCCAAGTGCTGTAACATTATGTGGGTGGTAGTAAGCATGAGAAGAAGGAGCAGGCAGGGCTCTCTCCATGCCTGTCCCCCTTCCCACTCAGTCAGCTTCTGCTCCTGCCCTCTCCACTATTCTGAGTGCAGCATATTGGCCTGTTGCAGAAGGATTTTCCTGTCAAAAAAGCTTGGCTCAATTTGCTGCACCTAAGTCTATTTGCGTTGTTGAGCATTTTTTTCTCCCTTCCTTCCTTCCTTCCTTCCTTCCTTCCTTCCTTCCTTCCTTCCTTCCTTCCTTCCTTCCTTCCTTCCTTCCTTCCATATGTAGGTTCATTCTATCAAGTAATACAAAATGACTTGGCATAACTGTGTAACATAATGAAAATTAGGGCAACCTGTTTGAGAAGGAGGCACCACATGAGAGTAAATTGCAGCACATTCAATGTTCATATCATCTATAAACCACCAGTAACCCATTTGACAACTACCACAATCACTTTAACACATCTCAATAAAAAACTTTATTACTTTGATATCTAATGTGATTAAAGTTCTAAGCTTATATTTTATTAAATCTCTGTGGCTCCTTATTGTCTTTTTCTTTGAATAGCAGTTATGAAAAAAAAAAAAAGTAAATTTAAACAGATCGATTTAAAATACCCTGGAATGAGTTATCCCCTGAATAATGATGTTTATGTTCCTCAGGAACAAGGACCTTTGACAAAATGCACCTCCAAATAAGCTCCTATAGTCCTCTCAAGTTACAGATATTTCACAGACCAGAGGAAGGCTGAACAGAAAGGAATATGAAAAACAAATGGTTTGCTTTCCACTGGCATAGTTAGAGCAGGTTTTGAGGGTTTCCTTACAGTGGGCACTGCTTAAAAAACAGTGTTTGTCAACAGGTACTGCACAGTTACTGCAGTTGTCTCCTGCAAAGCCTTGGTGCTTCAGGCACAGCTCGGTGACAGCTCTTGGCAAACACTGACTTTTAAGTGGCAACCAGTATAATTACGGCATTCATGAAAGTGAGAGATGAACAGCACTGACTGAAAAGGAGCCAGGTATCACATCGCGTGGGCTAGTGCCGTGAGTGCTTTCCCACACTGCGTTGCCAACACTGCCTGGTCCTGAGCAGCGGGGCACCTGCTGTCCCAGCCCTGCCCCGCTCTGCAGCAGAAGCTGTCAACTTTTTTTATATATTTTTTTAATTCCCCACACACACACACCTTGTCTCCCCCAAACTTTGCAGTGGGTTTTATAATGGGATGGTTTTGAAAGGACAAGGATGAGAGGTCACCAAGCATGTTTCCATGCTTAACATAAAAGTGAAGCTCATCTAATCTGCTGTCGTTCTGTACACGTTTTGCTCTGGTCTGATGGAGATCAAGAAATTAGGAGGCTCAAGATGACACGAATCTGGGTGGATATAGGTCAGCTATGCATGTTATAAAGCACCGAGCCCTACAATAGCATGCATTTGTTAGATATATTCTCTTCTTAAAAGCATGCTTTAATTCACTTTATGAAATAAAATTCACGTATGAGCTAAAATTTGAATACAGGAGGGATTTTGTCATATGAGCTAAAATTTTACACTAACATTCATACAAAATAGTTGCACTGAAAAATGTCTTATTTATTTTGCAAAGACAAGTTCTGGATGCCAGATTTAGTGTTATTGATGCATTAATGTTAACCTTGTGTGTTCGTTGTCTATTGTTAATGTTTCTATGGTCCACAGGAAAAAAAAAACACGAAGGACATGGGTTTGTTAATGTCCTCTGCATTGTTTAAGAGTGTCCTCTGCGTTAAGGGGCTTAATTAAAGCTACATAGACCAGCTGAATTTCAGCATTTCATTCTTTCACCATGCTGTGAATGTAGCATGCTACAGTCTGTCATCATCCTGATGTTCAATATGTGAGTAGTTGTTCATCTGAATAATTTCATTGGAATCAGTGGGCTTAACTCATATGAGTAAGGTCTTACAAGGCTGGAATATGTTTATATCCACACTGAAACCACGACTTCCTTGTTCACGGCTACTTAGTTTGCCTTATTAATCTGCTGGCATCATCCCTTAGTCTCACTGAGGCATATCCAAACCTGGGAAATGAAACACTTTCTATAATTTTTGGGGACTCCAAACAGTTACTTAAATGCAAATAGTGAAATTCTGCTGAAGTGAAGACAATTATCTGAGAAGCAAACTCATTGTTTCATCTATAAGTCATTATGTCTGTGGCAGTAGAGAAAATGAAAGCTAAAATATTTATGGATCCTAATACCATACATTTCAGTGTGCTCCCACTTGCCCTACTGCATGTTACATTTTTCCACATTTAGCAATGCAAACCTGCATAAGAAAAGCAGTGTATACGAGTACTGTTGGTATATGAGCTTATGGATAACCAGCACAGGTTTCCTTTGAGCTCACCACCTTTGAGCCCATTAACAGCAGAGGAGGAAATATGGTCACCATACAGTCCAATTAACTTAAGCATCATCTTTTAAAAACTTTAGCTGTGGCACTCTTGTTTTCCTCAGAGAAAAAAGAAAACTATAAGAATCATATTTTTTTCTGTATAATTTCAGTACGGAAGATCATTTTGAGATTCCCACAGAGCAGAATGAAGGGAGACAATTTTGTCTTAGATTTGTGTTGCTTACTTATTCTGCTCTATTATATCTTCACTTCCTTTTCTTTAAAAAAAAAAAAAAGGAGAAAAATGAAAGAGGCAAAACAATAAAAATAAGGAAGAAATAGTTGACATAAACAAAATAGGACAAGAGATATAGAAGTAGTGATACCCAGGTTCCTTTTCAGATGAACTTATGAAAAATGGGACTGATTTGGAAAAACATATACACAGTTATTTTTTGTAATGTTATATATATATATATATAATGTTATTTCAGTGCTATAAAAATATTTTAACTTTATGATTATATAGCATTTTTATTATTCAAATTTGTAAATTAAAAAAAAAATATGATCCCACAGCTCCCCACCAAAAAGAAACAAAGTGTCTATTCTAAGAATACCTGCAACCAATTACACCAATTTACTAGGATACAAGACTAAAGTTAGGCAAAAAAAGGAGGACAGATTAAAAATAATCAGTCTAAAAATCACTGAAAATCCCCCAGAGTATAGACAACCAGGAGAGGGAATTTAGGTTTCAAAGATTCTATAGATGCTTTTAAACTTTGCTTAAAATGGTTACTCTGACAGAGTGTCTGAAAAAATGATATACTATGTTTCTGCTATTTTGTTGACAAAGAGCTAAAAGTTAATCCCATAGTACCTGAATTTGATTTCTGAGGAAAGTTCCAAGAGCAAAGCTTCTGTTCAGCAGGCTTGCGTCTCCCCCCTACATTTTGCTGCCCTGGGAAAATAATAATAATAAAAAAAAGTTCCTTGTAGCAGCAATACAGCAATCATGCTGGGTCATGAAACTAATTATGTTTTGTGATGGTGGAAATTCTCCATTTCTGTGTGAAGGGGCACTGCTGCATGATAGATGAATGTTGGAAAGGCAGTACATTGTGCTCTTTCATCTCTGTCACTGCATATTTATTCTGACTCTGCTCCTAAATTATTCATTTTCTTTAAGCAATCAATATTAATAATCTGATTTTCTCCTTGGCATTTTTAGTCACACTTCTGTTTAACTGACTGTAAATAAAGGTCACTTGGAGGCTTCCTGCTGCTGTTCTGAAGGTCCTTGCCTAATTAATTCCCAACATTTTTTTCCCTGTGACTCTGATTAGCAGTTGCAATCAAGTTCAGCAATTAGCTGCCTCCTTGCACAGTGATTTGCTCACACCACCTTCCTGTGTAAAGCTACATTTCCTCTCTACTCTACAAAGGCATAAGGAGGAATTTAAATTCATTTGTTTTGTGTTCCCTGACCATGCAGAACAGATGAGATTCGTCACTTCTTGTACATAACCTTTGCCCATCTACATCATACCTACTAATCATCCCTGATCCCCCTAACAGACATCAGAAACTTAATGAACAGCCTCGCCAACAACCCGCTTGTGATATGCCTCCTGTATCAACAAACAACTATAGTTCATCAAATCATTCTTAGTTATTCAAGAGTTCCTATAGTTTAGCTTACATCAAATTACTTTTAAAAAGGGGATGTGCTTCACAATTAATGGACTTATCTTAGTCTGTCTGGGGCCTAGGGACAAACCCCATATATAAACACCTTTGGACATCTGACTCCAGTTCACAAGAAGGCATAGATCTTATCTGTGCTAGAACTTGAGAAATAATAATCTTGGCAAACTCTTTTTGTCTTTAATTCCTAGAAACATGGATGAGTTGTTGGAAATTTCAATACTGTTTTAATTATTAAGAGAGACGCCAGTCAGGATGGATGTGTAATTTGTAGTTGAAAGTACAAAGAGCAGACAGTCTCCTCCAGGTACTTTTCAGCAAGTATGTATTTGAAAAGCAAGATCTACAGAAAAAGCAGAGCATTTTTAACAGGCCTTCCTAATTAGTCTCAGTGTTCTCCATTCTTATTATTACATCCTGGGTAACAATTGCCAGACAGCACCATTTCATGAAGTATTTCTGAAAAAAACCCAAACTTTAGTTCCAGACTTGTTTATAAATTCATTGATTTAAATGCTTCTAATTCAAACTGTGATTTGGATAAGTAATTTAGACAGAACTATTTCCATTGTCTGAGCAGAAAACTAAGATGTGCACAGGAGAAATCCTTCTTTAGCTGAAGTCTGTTTCAGTACATTCACAGTTGTTCAATGAATCTACAGGCACATTTTAAAAAAGGGATAGAACTGCACCTGTGAGAAAGTCTGTCATGTCAGTGCTTGCATCCACGATGTTTTCTGTTGGTATTATTATTATTTTGTGCATCCTAGTCCTTGACAACTAAGAGAAGAGTAAGACTGGCAAACACTACCAGAATGGAATGAGTATTTTTAAATACGCCTTTAAGACATAGCCAGACTCTAGAGGAAGAAAATGACTTATCTAAATTCCCACATATTGGGCATAAGGATTTAAATTGTCAACTACCTTCCACAACTCACTACAAAAATGTCTTCATATTTCATTTTGGCCTTGGAGTTCTTAGAGCTCAGGGGAGCTTTGAATTGGTGGCTTTAAGTGCTCTGGAAAAGAGAAGGGTCAGAACTTAACCTGGTTACTCTGTACTTACAATTTACTAAGCATATAAAAGCAGTTCCTTAAACCACAGTCCATTTCTACCATGAGCACCTACAGAGCCCCTCCTCCAACAGCAGCCAAGCCCAAGCATGCTTGCCCTGAACACGCAAATTTTCTTTTTCCTTTCTGTTTTGGCAAGCATGTTCATTTAATCTTGCAGGAGATCTGACAGCTTTCCCCAGCCAGTAAAGCAATTCTTTAGCACTCGTTGAAAAGTGCTGTAAGAGAAAGGCTGCAAAGCTGACTGGTGCTTGCATGCAGAGACGGGCAACTGGGGCAGTAAGCACAGTCAGTCTGCTTCCTCAATGTGCAGCGCACAAAACCAAGGCTAAAAGCAACAGTTAAGTCACCCTTGGACTGACCACTTACTGAACATAAATACACAAAATAAGCCATTTAACTGGCATGATGATGTTGTTGTGAATCATTATAGAAAACATCCGGTGCTTTGAAATATGGGCACGTACACACAGCGAAGCACATGTAGCTGAAGTGATTAAGGTTATAAAACTCACACACTCAAAACAGATCACTCATTTCTGAGGCAGCAACTCCTCATGTTTGGTCTCAACCCAAAAGTGAGCATCTTGGAATAGTTTAAAAAAATTTCCTTTAAGCTATTTGAAATTTATGACAATGAAATGTATTATTGTCACTGAAGAAAAAAAAAATCAAACAGCAAACTTTTCTCAAGGAAATAAATTATGAAATCTGTTAAGGAGAAGTATGTGCCTAAGGAAATATGAAAGAAACCCAAAGCTATCGTTACAGAGTCACAAATGTTTGAAGACCTGCTGTGGGGAATTACTCTTCAGTCAAAAATGTATGTGATGTACACAGCTTTCCTTTCTCAGCTCTTTCCTGTAGTTGTTCTGAAGTTATATGCGCAGAGAACATGATAACTAGTTCTTGCTTGTTTGGTGGATGTTGCAAGAGATCACATATCATTATTGTTTTCTCTGTAGGACATAAAATATCCATCAGATTTGGAGCAAAACACTCACGGTAGAGAAACACACTGTCTGTGTAACCTTGGAAAAAAGATTTAGCTCCTCACATTTGTGTAATAGCATTTATAATTACTCATCGGGGAGGTATTATTTATGAAAGCCTTCCTGAATGTAATGCCTTGCAAACATGTAAAGGATTAAATAGATATTTGTTGCCTTATGCTTGGAGGAACAAAGCAAGCTATATGGGGGGAACATTTTTCCTCCTGGCCCAGGTTTCGCTTCCTTCCTCTGAGGTCATTGTGCACAGCAGTGTCTGACGCTGAGTAAGCAGAGGAAAAGCACAAGTGATGGGTGGTCTGGAAGACATTCTGCACCATACACTTTCTTCATAAATGTAGTAGTTATTCAGGAGGATGTTTCCGTGGAATGCCATTCAAAACCTTTACTCTCTATTGGGAGTTCACATCCCACTGAGATGTGAATTGACCCTGATTTTCATTCTCTGTGTGCCTTGAGGGCAGTTTTATACTTTATACCTGTCCTCTGGTATGCACTGTATACCTATCCTCTGTACACAGTTTATAAAACAGATGGTACAAGAACAGCAATCTACCTGCATTTGCTAAACATTTGCTAAGCATGACTTTCTCTGAGTCTTTGAGGCAGTTGACTGTTGTCCTCTACAGAAGCAATGGCAGTTCTGTGATATTTTGTCGTGTCCAGAATGAAAGGCCTTAAATATCGCATTTGAACATGCTATATGGGAGATGCTGTCTCCCAGGACTTTGATTTAATCTAATGATAGTGAATAGTAATGACCATTGTTAACTGAAGCAGTGTTACCATGAATTTATCTAGCAACAAACAGATTAATGGTGATTAATCTGATACTTTTAACATGGATGATACTTTAATAAATATTTTAATAAATAAGTTAGAAAGTAAAGATAAAAGAGATTTTGTTTTGTTACAAAGATTTTAGATTGTTTTGTTCTGGCAATATTAATCAAGGGCAATTGAGTTGATGGACTGCCCTGATGCCTACCTTGAAATGAAATAAAGAAACTGTAATTACATTATTTGCAAACTGTAAAGATTCAAAGTCCATGTATACCTTGCAACTTCTGTTTTTCTCCCTCTTTTGTACCATTTTTTTTTTCCATAAAAAATGCTTTAAGAAATTAAGTGCAAAAAGCAACTGTATTCATGCAACATTAAGTTTACATGGTGGACTACTCAAATGTCAAGAAATGCCAATGTTAAGGATGAATGCACAACTATAACACTGTCCCCCTGTGTGTGTGTGGATTATAATAGTCTTCAGTTACATGACCAAACAGAACAATGTAAGTTATATGCCAGGCAAGTAGACTATGAAAGTCACCTGAATGAGTGTTTCTGCTATCCTGGGGCATGAATAATATTTGATTAAAGAGACAAGGAAAATAAAACTACTTGGGCCCTAACAAAAAAAAAAAAAAATAATAGAAGCAGCTTGACTTCTTAGGGCATTCCCCTGAGAGAACACAAATGATTGTGGCCTGAAATCTTTGCTACTGATGAAGTAACAGTAGTAGTGAACAAAGTAGAATTTGTAATTTCTTTCTTCTTCTTCCTGTAAATAAATCCTAGGAGCATGCATCATTCATTATCTGTGGTCCCTTCCCCCTCCCATTCAGTAATGGAGAAGTAATCTGAACTGCATTGGGATTCTGATTAGTTGAAAATTTGGGAATTGCAAACAAATGCCCCTTTCTGAAGAGGAGTCTAGTAAGGTACCTAACGGGTTCTTTTCCTTTCTTACAAAATCCTGAAAGTTTTGTTCTATCTTCACAAGGAACAAGAATGGATTCCTCTTTTAATTTTACAAATGGCATTATAATTTATAGTTACTGTATAGTTACTGTACGGCATGGATGAAGAGTTCAAAGGACCCATCTCCTAATAGTGGATGACTCAGGAGATCTCTCTTTGAGCCTATTAGCTGGCAAAAAAGGGACATGTTAAGTCTGCACAGTTTGAAATGTTTGAAGGATAGTCCACACAAGAATTTGCTATTTGATTTGAATCAGGATTGTCTTCAGCTGATATTGCATATGAGCAAATATTCAAAAGACTGATAGTCTGAAAATCAACATCATATAATAGTTCTGCTAATGTAAATGCAGCGAAAATGTATCTGATCCTGTGTATCTAATTTATTTGAAGTGAAAAAAAAAAAACAAAGAGGGGGTGAGAGAAAAAAGTTTGAGAATGGCAGAAATATTGACTCTTTTCAGGATAAAGGTAGCAGTGGTCCAAAGTTGTTATTACAAATCTATTCTTTATTATTCTTGTATATATATGGATCAAGAAAAAGACATTATAACATTCTGTGGAAAAAATCTTGTGGAATTGGTAGTAGTGATAAAACACATGGTTCTGAGCACAGTTAAAATCTTCATAGAGGGTTTTACAGCATCAGGGCACTCTAATAATATTGTGAAGGACTAGTGAAAAAGTTACAGGAGCATAGTTTCTCCTGGAGAACATAAGAAGCTAATCAAGAAATATACATGCACAGAATCATAGAATCACAGAATCACAGACCCACAGAAAGGTTGAGTTTGGAAGCGACATCTGGAGGTCAGCTGGTCCAATCCCCACACCCAAGAGGGTCACCTAAAACTAGTTACCCATGACCATGTCCAAATGGCTGCTGAATTTCTCCAAGGATGGAGACATCTCAACCTCCTTGGGAAACATTTGCCAAGTCATCCTCACAGTGAAAAATGTATTTCCTGATGTTCAGATGGAGTCTCTCATATTTCACAGTCCATGCCTGTTGCCTCTGGTCCTGTCACTGGTCACCACTGAAAAGAGCCTGTCTCCATCCTCTTTGCACCTTCTCTTCAAGCATTGATGAGATCCCCCTGAACCATATTTTCTCAGGCTGAACAGTCCCAGCTCTCTCAGTCTTTCCTCATAAGAAAGTGTTTCCAGTCCCTTCATCGTCTTTGTAGCCCTTTGCTGGACTCTTTCCATGTCTGTCTTGTACTGGGGAGCCCAGCACTGGTGACAGCACTCCAGGTGTGGCCTTACCAGTGCTGAGCAGAGTGGAGGGTTCACCTCCCTCTATCTGCTGGCAATATTCCTCCTAATGCAGTCCAGGACACTGTTAGTCTTCTTTGCAGCAAGGCCACATTGTTGGCCCATGTTCAACCTGGTCTCCACCAGGATACCCAGGGCATATTCCACAAAGCTGCTTTCCAGGTGAGTGGCCCCCAGCATGTACTGGTGTCTGGGATTGTTCCTTTCCAGGTGCAGGACATTGCGTTTCTCCTTGTTGAATTTCGTAACATTCTTGTCAGCTGACTTCTCCACCTTGTTGCGGCTGCCTGGATGGCAGCACAACCCTGTCATATATCAGCCCCTCTTCCCAGTTTGGAGTCATTAATTTTTATACTTGTTCAGTTGGAAAAATTTTGTCTCTCAGCTGAATTTTCAAATTGACAAAGTGCAACATGTTTTCTGCATATGAACCCTTCAGGAGCTATGTAGCACTGAAGGCATCCTGATGTCCATTAGTAACAACCCACCAATTCTTCCTTCCCAGGGGATGTGTACTCAGACCTTTCCGAACCTAGCCCTAAACAGCTTCAGGAGGCATTAGATCCTAAGGCACTTTAGCCATTCAAAAGTACACCACAGTTCTCAGAGCAGATACAATAACACTCAGATTACACCATCAGAGAAACTGGGTTAGGTGTAGACAGTTGTAGGAAATATCTGTAAGTACAAGCAACTCCCTACTGCAGTATCAAAGCTACAGATGAGAGATGGGAAAGCTCAGCTGAGGATCTGTTTTGCTCTTCCCATTCCACCGCTGTCAGCTCTTACTTCTGCTTGGTATGTTAAACATGCTGGCAGCTGGTCTTACCCTGATCCCTCTCTCCTTTCTTAGTATTTTCAGAAGATGGATGTTTATCAGACCCTGGGAAGCTCCTGTGTTTCGGGAACAAAAGGACAAAGAATAATCTCTGAAGCCCCATGACAGAGCAAGGTAAATACAATGAACAACCGGGAAGAGGGAGGACTCTCCTGACCTTTGGATAAAAAGATTAAAGAGAAATATATGCTTTAGAAGTGAGTCAGCAAGAAGTAGTCATGATTGAGCCCAGAAGAAAAGCTATTTGAGTTGAATGTCCTACACCAGAGATACCACTTACAGACATGACAAAAGTATTAGAAGGAATACTGGAACAAAAACTTAAGAAGGCTAAGAGAAAAGTTATGTAGCCAGGACATATTCACATATGGAAACATTTCAATGTTTTACATTAATGTTTTTATATTATCTTCATTTCTGATGATAACTTTACATTTCTAGGAAATGCATATGTCACAATATATGGCTTCTCCTGCTCAGTCTCAATGACTTCCTTCTGCTTGTCAATATTCAAATAAATCCAATTTCAATGACAGAGTCTAAGAAGGAATCATCAGTTTGAAGAGTATGAAGAAAAATTGCATAGCTACAAAAGTAGATAATCTCTGAATGATAAAATTACCACAAAACACTTCCCACTTTATCCTCACTAGTAAGAATGGAATGAGTCCTTACCTACAGTATTTAATCTATTCTTTGTATGTTAGTTTTACAGGAGATCATAAAAATTATGTGACAAAGCTCTTTACTTTAAAGTTTCTACACCTGTATCTCACATTATAGACATATATGGATATTCCTAAATATTTGATACTCCATTTGCAAAAAGAATAAAATTAATTCAACGATTCATATGGAGGATTTGTTTAGTGCTTTTTTAGTGAGTTCACAAATATTTTTCCTCTTTGTTCAAGAAATGATATTGGGACGGCTAGTATGAAAATTGTCTGTTTTAATCCAACGATGACATCTGTTTAACAAGCAGCTACAGAGAAAGTTTCCCCAATGACTGGACATACAGACTGCTTATAGAACCACAACCTACCTCAAGATCTTGTGAGAGGCTGTTAGGTCCCCAACAGAAAGGAGACTGATTATTTTCCTGACTGTTTTAAACATGATAAACAAGGATTTTGACTTATTTTGTATTCTTGATCAAGCATTCATTGTTTTTATACCTCTAAAAGTACTTTAGAAAATTTGATATTTGTTTCATGGAGGATTGAATCAAGTTTTTGTTATCTGACATCTCTGAAAGTGTAGGTACCAATAACTGCCAAGCATCTAGGAGTCTGGTGATTGTTGGCCATTAAAGCTCTCTTTGAGAATTCTAATAACTATTTTCTGTTTTGTGATGTAGATAACTTAGTTTTTCATCACGTCAGGTTTAGAGAGATAAACAGCAAAATATTTTTTCCACTCCTGTGAAGGAAGCAACAATTTAGAAGTAGATGAGGTGTGAAGTACTATTCCAGTTTTCTGTATCCACTCTTGGCTTTCATCTACATAGGCAGTCTGGATTGTGTGAAAATATATAAACCCCATTAGGACAAATAAGAACTACTGCAAGTGCTTTTAAACTTAAATATCTAAGTTAAAACATTTGAAATCTGATAAAGGTAATCTGTATACAAAGGGAAAAATACTCAAGGAAGTTAAAACTTTGGGAAAAAATTGAAAAGGTGGACATCCAAGCTGCTTAACCAGTACAGTCCATTTTCATGTTTCAGAGACATCAGTAGAAAGGAGGAAGAGAAAGTCAAACTGCTCCAAAACTTTTTTTTTTTTTTCATTATTTCAGCTTTTAGAATGGTTCATTTTTGTTACGGGGTGGAAAACCTTATGTATTCAGCTTTGTCTTCTTTTTACTAAGTAAACTCACACTCACTGTCCACTCACAGCTTCCATCCATCACATTCATGCTAATTTCAATCCCCACAATAACAAATGGTCAACCAACTTTGGTGTCCTTATGCTCTTCAACTTTCCTGATAAAAGACGGTGGCCATTTTCTTGACCATGCCTTGAACTCTTGTCTGATTCTTTATTCTCTTCTCACAGATGATCTAATTCAATTAAGCTCAGAGAAAACCAGCAATGACATTAATAGTTGTAGAAGGTGAAAAAGGCTTGTGCTATCTCCTTTGTCCCAATGATTCCTGTCTTTCTCTCTTCATCTGTAACCTTCCACCTGAACATGGACCTCTTGACACAAACTTACATGTCTTCCAAAACATCTAAAAATAAACAGCATTTTTCATTCAGCCTTTTTTCCCATCTTGTGCTCTCAGTTAATACTTTGTTTTTCATTTTTTATTTCATTGACCATATAAATACTCTTAAATATGGTACTTAACCTCTTACAATTTATTAAAAAAATGTCATCCTCTCTACCTTTACTCTCTCGCTCAGACTTTCTTTATATCACAACAATGGACCTAGTGTACCTCAAAAAAGACAGTAATGGTCTCATTATCTTTCTGACCATGCCTGTCCTCTCTACAAGTCTCCTTATCAACTTTTTCACCTTCCACATTCAATTTGCATATCTTAATTTTACCTTAAAAATGGAGATCCCTTGATTTGCACAGTTTACCACTTTTCTATGCTGCCTTTTTCCCCTTCTGTCATTCAGTATCAGATTTCTCCCTCACCCAGGCAAGCTTGCATGCCCCAGCTCTCTTTTGCAAATCATTCAACAAAATATTTTGCTCTGAAATCCTTTGTTTCCAATAGGGTTTTCTAATAATGTAAAGACCAATTAATTAAAAAAAACCAACAGATACTGGACATGAAGCAACAAACCTCATGGATCACTTACTCACTTAACTGTTTTCCTTTTCATGGTTCTCTTCTCCCTTCTGTTTTCACATGTGTCACTAACTAACGTAATAGTTATTCACTTTTCCAAAGCATCTATTTACATACCTTCACATCCTCACTCCCTCAGAATCATTTTATACTTCACATACAAAACACAGATCAATTAACTGGCACAGTTCTCCATCTAGTCTGTAGACTATATCGATTTCCAACCATGTTGCTTATTTTGTGAGAAAAAAAGAGAGAAAAAATCCTTGACAGGTTTTCTAGTAGGTAAATCCCAGCTACCCTAAGCTTATATTAATTTGCATGCTAATATATTCTGTAAATTTAAAGGACAGTGTTCTGATAGGATTAGAATTGACTTGTTTTTAGGAACAGTACAGCTGCGTTAATCTGTATGAGCAGAGGGCACAATTAAAGGAGAGGTCATTTGGACAGATTGCCCTTGTGGTCCCATGTTTCTTGACTTCTGAAAACAGCCCCTGGGGACACGGCTAAGCCTTTAGACAGAGGCTATTAGCTTAGTTTGAGTGAGAGAGCGTGGAGTGGGGAAGAGCTAAAGGACACAGGAAAGACCAAAAAGCCATTTCCACCACCATGTCTCAAGGTAAAATGGACTGTTTTAAAGGTTCAATCTACAGTGAAAAGAAAAACATATATATTACTTTCTACAAGAGATTTTTAAAGAATTTGATGCATATCTATATCCAAGAAACCTGTATTTTTTAGTAACACTGTATGTTCTGTAAGTCCTTTTCTAGTCTGTACAAACCTTTTTGAGATTGTATTATATATTGCCCTTCAGGACGGGTCTTCTTTCAATTTCCCAGCCTTTGAATAACATCCTTGCCACAAGTTTACTATCAAGAGGAACGTTTCTCTCCAATTCTCATGGTTTCTAAGTTTATAGACTCTCCAAAATATACAGTTGTAAGAATTCTCCACTGTTTGTTTTTATCTCATGAAATAAAAATAAATATTAAAAATAAAATTTACTACTTTTCAGTGAAATAGTTTTGGTTATTGTTTTCTTTGTGAAATTATAATTAGCTAGAGTTACATTTAAGGATTTGGATTCTGGTTCTTAATCTCTTTTTTAGTTTTATTTCTATAAACAGAAAAGGGTAAAATAGAGGAGCAATCTGCATATATCATTTTTTGGTAACATCTATACCTACATAAATGTATACACACATATAGACATTTATAAAATAAATTGCAAGCACACAGCTATTTAAAAAGTATTCTTGGCTGTGGTAAAATTCATAGGAATTCACTCCACTTAATAAAAGTGCAAAAAGTAATAGATAATTTTTTAACTAATAACTCTGTGAGTAAACAGCAGTTTAACCTTGTTTCCCTGGTTTATCCTCTTCTGTATCAGTCTGAAGCAGCTCAAATGAAGATTGGTGATTTAGACAGACTTCAGTTTCAATCTGGAGAAAAAATAGCTAGGCAGACTTCAATTTAGTGATAGCCAGATTTTTTCTATATTTACATTATGTCTCAGAATATTGTATTTAAAACCCCACTACTTGCAAACCTTCTGCCTGTCCAACTGGCTAGACAGTACTTGTATTTGGAAAAAAAAAAAAAAAAAGAAAAAAGAAAAAAAGCTACTCTTAATGCATCCAAACCATTAACCTAGAAAAAAGGAGACCTGGTTTTCAGCCATTCCCTTTGTGGGATCTCATAGCAAATTCTCAGGCTTGCTTAAATATACCGACAGGCTAGAACAGCATTTGATGTTAGAGGATTATATTGGGTGTTCAAGTTCACACAGCCTGCAAAATGTAGGAAGATGCTCCAACGCCACCAGAACAGGGAGCCCAGCTCCCTGCCTGTGCCCCAGCACAGCTGAAACACACAGGGAGAACCTACCTGCAAATGAGGACAGAGGGAGACCATGGGCCACACAGGTGATAAATGGAAGTAGGTAGTAGCTCTATCAAAAGGCAAGAAGGCCAGGAAATTACGGAAAGGGAAGGCAGTGAAGACTTACAGCGAGCTGTGGGAATAGGGTCATGAGCACTGCTGTGGATTTGCTCAAATGCCTGGTCACTTGGATAAGCATCCAAACCATTTGGATTACCCTCAAACCTTTGACTACTAATCTGAGCTACGTCTGTTGACTTTTGTCCACTGCCTATGTCTGTGCTCTGGAGAGAAAGGTTTGGCAGGGGATGAGCTGACGACAGAGCAGGCTAGCTCTGGCCTTTGCATTAGCACATCCTACGCTTTGGCATCACACAGCATTCCTAGAGTGGGAGTTTTGGGAAGAGACACTTTGTGCTACTCACCATATGGGATTCAGAGGATTTAAAAAAAATATGTGAAAAACCACACATAAACAAACAGAACAAGAGGGAAAAAAAAAAAAGTGAATGAGGGAATTTGTTTGGGTTGAGAAATCCTCATCTTTCTGCTTCTGCGTCTCAGTTCATTGTAATAATCACACCTGTTACGAAAAAATTAAACAGAAAGAGGTGTCTGAAAACATGTGCTTGTAGAAAAAGCCAAAATTTGAGGTTTTAGACCAAACACA
The DNA here is from genome assembly GCA_025769975.1 of Gallinago jamesoni. Taxonomy (NCBI): domain Eukaryota; kingdom Metazoa; phylum Chordata; class Aves; order Charadriiformes; family Scolopacidae; genus Gallinago; species Gallinago jamesoni. The sequence goes on along the minus strand of JAOQGH010000019.1, from coordinate 60,814,955 downwards.
ATAGACAGGAAACACAACTAGGTCACTTTGCAAACGAAATAGAGCTGAAGCCTACAGAATTTAACAATTTTACTAGTGGGGATTATTTGGCAAAATAATGTATGGAATAGTATGTTTTGCTTTCCAGGATTGGTAGACAGAATTAACTGGACCTATCACAGGACCAGACTGGGATCCTTCCCATGTGTCTACCTGTCAATGTACTTATTTTCCTACACTCCAAGTTCATACCATGAGAATAAAAGATGTGTCATGTGCAAGGCAGTAATGTATTTTGGTCTGCTGAAGCACCCTAAAAACTGCTTTTATACATCTAGACAGAGTCGTCAGGCATTTCTATAGGATGCTTGGCACGGGTCTTCACACAAGAGATAGAATGGGTTTTTTATTATCCAGTGCGAGACAGAACATGTCTACTCTCTTTTTCCTTCATTTCATAGCCCTGTGTCTAGGCTTCAGCCGGTGGACCCCAGTATCCATTGCTGTATCATGTAGCAACTATCAAGCAAAGAATTTGCCTGTCAGAAGATTACTCTACTACAAAAAGACACTGTCAGCCTCTATCTGTCCTTTGGGTTGCATGACTGTGTGCTGACCCTTGCCATGGGTCTGTGGTAAAAGCATAACTACCTACATCATGCAGCAATTGTGCTGGTCAGATAAGCAACTGTAATATGAATCAAGAAAAATAGCATTAGTATAATAAGAAGGGGAAAGGTTAGCATAGAATCGCAAAAACTTTAGAGGAGCTAAAAGAAGAAATAAAAAGATTTTTTTTTTCTTATCAATGCTGTGCTTTTGTGGTGCTGACTGCTTTGAGCACTCATTTTATCTTATGTGAATGCCATTTTAAGGAGAAAAAAACTGGGTGGGGTTTGTAATTATAACTTTATGTGCAGTCAGGCTAGCAAATGAATGACAAAAGTGCTATACAATAGACAAACAGCTGAGGGGAGACTAGAAATGTAACTGTTTGCTAGGTTCATTATGACATTGGGGCTTTTTGGCACAGAAATTTTTATACACATCCTGACCTTTTCCACAAACAAAGAGCAGAGATTTTGAGGTTTGTGTGATTCTTATAATTTATTTTTATCATGGCAACATGATAGGTCTGGAATAGCTTAACTGTAAAAATGGAATCTTCAGAGGGCAGGATGTGATGGCCACCGTTACAGGAAGAACTCATAATAAAATCCTTCAAATGATTTTGCCTGGCTGTAGGATGTGTGGCTTTCTGCTTCTCTTTCTTTCTAGAAGGTTAAGACTCTTTTATACATATTCAGACAAAAACTGAAAATGATTCTGCAACTTAGTTACAGACAACATCTTTAAAATATTGCAAAGGTATGAAAAATGCAACATCTCAGTGTATTTCTACATATAGAGTTTAACTCCCATGTCCTCTCATTCAATTCAGTCTTTATCCAGAAAGCGTTTATTCTTGTTTCAGAATGCAATAAGCCAAAACAGTCTTGCATGCAGTGTAGCAATCAGAATTGTACCATAAAATGGGGTAGTCAGTGTAAGGACCATTTAATGGATTTAATTGTTTTCAAATATATACAAAGGCATGAACACATCTATATTGATACACGCACATATATATTACATGTTATATATATATATATGCAAAGAGTTATATATAAATATATATAATACCCCTCTTCCTCCTCCCCACAATGACTCTATACATGATTAGACACAATAAAAACCTTGTCTTATCAAACTGATGCATTGGAGAAGACTGTCAGTGATAGCTGTGCAGAGATATATCCCCTACAAAAACGTGCAATTCTCCCAAGTTTGCTCTCATAAAAGATTTATTTCTATCATAAACCATCACCCGTCTCTTGGTCTTCTGACATTACAATGTGTCACATTCAGCACAGTGGGGTGGCTGGTGTTTTTTCTTTTTTTTGCAAATATGAAGATTGACAGGCAGTTGACAGTGCTAAAGAACAAGATAAGACCGAATATATAACATTTGTACCAGCTGAATTAGCTACAGCAAACAAAGCAATAAACTCTCTCTTTCTTTTTCACTTGTGAAAAACTCATGTGAAAAATGAGACAAATAAATGGGGTGTACGTAAAAAGAATTGTCTTGGCAGGGAATAGGTCTCTTATCATAAAATAATTTCTAATTGTTACTATAATTTAGTACTTTCTTTTCTCCTTCAGCCTTGTTCTTGCATTTTGATGCCCGTTCTATCTTAGCCACATAAATTGTATGTCAGAACAAAGGCAGTATTTGTACTGTCTTCTTAGCGTTTAACTGCTGGTGAACCACTGCTTTGTCAGGAACCTGTCTCTGTTAACTGCAGAGGAAAATTAGGTGCCTTGTTTGGCCCATTTAATTGTAAGTAAGCAAGACAGTCTAAGTGGAATGAACATTATAAATACCCCCCAAACTGTTCTCTGCTCTGAAAGGTGTCACAAGGCATTGCTGTCTAAGGCTCTTATTTAGTGATTTTTGCCAATATTCATTGTGAAGGAGAATATTAATGATAGAGTATTTATACAGTTGTCTCCTTACCATGACCTTCTATATCCTTAACAATCCTGACAATCTACTCTCCAGAGGTTTGCATAACCCAGTAAGTACAGATGGATTTTCTTTACAACTGAGGGTCAAAGGTAAAGGAGTGTGTTCTCAGATGTGTCACTACATGAATTAAAATGTAGTAATGAATTTGTGGTGTACTCTGTGACTTTATGTTAGACCTTGACCTTAATATCACATTTAACTGAGCACAATCATAGGTCACAAATTAGAAAGGTTTAAGCAATCTTCTGCTCTATCAAGGGAACCCAATTTAATCAGATCTGATTTAATATGCTGCTCAGAGTTTAGGGAGCACTAGACTAACATTACTAAGAAAGAAACTGTCACCACAGTTATATCTTTGCTGCAAAAGCACAAAAAAGCTTTGGGGTGCAATTTTAGCATTTTGCAGAATCGTATAGTCAAACATTAGTATTCTAAAATGTTTTGTTGTTTTAGATAAATGCCTCTCTGAAACTCTTCTAATACCAACTGTTTACAACATAATGATTATGAAGAATTATTTCGTTGCAGTAATGTGCTTCATCACTCACTGGGGGAATACCTGCAGAGAGGCAAGCCTTCAGTGCTGAAAAGCACACAAAAGAGTAGGAGTTAACATGTCACGCAGAGCCAGACAGCTCAGAAGCCGGCCATGGAAGGGACCACGGGGAGAGGTGCAGAGTGACTTCATGCCCCTGAAAGTGGTAGCATGTGGTAAACATTGTCATCTGAGCGTACAGATCCTAATCCTCTTCCTTTATAAAGCAAAGGAAGAAAGAAGAGAAAGTGAGGACAATATGTGCCAGCAGCCAGAGCATGACTTATGTTCAGCCCTGCTTATTTCAGGTGCACTATGAGAGCTGCAGATGTATGGATAATTATTGAGCTAAAACTACAGGTACATAAATATGTACCGTCCACATAAGCTATTTCTCATTAGAAACTAACAAAGCCTGCCCAAAACCAAGATTGCACTGGAAATATAGCACTTCAGAACTGTAAGTGTACACTTCACACTGTGCATAGGAATAGAGAAGTAGATTCTACAGGGGTTCAAATTAGATAAACAAGGCTAATCAATTTGTCAATTTATCTGTCCTTAAATATGCACACAGATTTAACATAAAAGGCATAAGTACAGATACAATCTGAAAACATCTGATGCATCCAGCTACTTTATGAGGTATAGTAAGACAAATACACTTAGTTCCCTCCTACATCTGCTCCAAAAGTCTTTGCTGATCAAACATTGTTTTTCTTTTTTGTTTAAAACTTTATCAGGTTTACTGTATCAAATTACAATACTTGAAGTTGTCAGGTGAAAATAAACTGATTGTTATGTACCAATGTAATCCTGAGTTCATTTCCAATTATTTTAATCTGAACATATTCCCAGGAAACACCGTGTTTGCTTTTCTTTCTCGTTTGAACAAGGTGATTAGCACTGAATCATCCCAGCATGGTAAAAATGAGTTTGCAGTGCTGTAACAATTCTGTAGGGGTTACTGGTGTTTTAAAATAAAACCCCAATATATTCTACCTTAAAGGTGATGTTGAAAATAGAAGATACGGACCTTAGCTTGAAAGGTCAGGGCAGATAAATCCCCCAGATAGTCAGTAGAATTTGCATTTATAATTCTTGCATGCATAAAGATCTTGCTTAAGATTTTTCCTATATACATCTGATCTACTCTAGGTACTACATCTGTGATTTCATATCAAGGAAGAAATTTGATTAAAAAAAAGGAAATAAAGTTTTTGACAATCGGAAATCTCAGGGCATTTTAGAAGAGTCATTTGGAAATTCCAGAAATCGGATTGTGGAACTACGAAATAACCCTATAGAAAATATTTGAATTAAAAAAGCCAGACAATCATTTTGAAAATTAAATACCACAGTTCATCAGATCAAAAACCTGAGATAAATCATGTGCCCTATCACATATGACCCTTGGCTTCATATCACTATAGAAGTAATTTATCAATCTTAATGTTAATGCTGAAATGGCTAAAGACGAACTCGGAAACCCATTTTCTCTAATGGAAATAAAGTTGATATGTCGACAAATAATATACCAAGTGATTTAGAAAGGAGATCTTCTAATAATTTAGCTTGAGTCAATACTGCTGGAATAAGTCTGCAATTAGTAGGAGCTTATGTAAATTCTCTTGAATGACAACATGAACGTCTTCTGTAAAGAAAAATAAAAGCTGCCTATTTCCCTATTTCCTATGGGGTTTTTTGTTATTTATTTTGGCATGCCTTGCCATTTGTGCATGGGGGATAAAAAGAAGTCAACATCAATATGTACGGAGCTTCATCTCAGCAAAGTAACTGCACAACTTAACAAAAAAGAGACATTAACTTAGGATTCCCACAATCTGTTTAAATCTTCTCCAAAATCTTGAGGTACTTGAAAGTAAATCAAGATAACCCAGAGATTTAGAACTAGGAAATGAGGTGGAGAATCATAAGTTATAAGCAGGGAGAGTCTTTTCCCTTGATTTTCTTTAATTTTATTCATTGCATTTGGGACAAATAGTTAAGTTCTGCATGTTTGCAAAACCTCTCAGGCAGCTATTTTCCTGAGAATAGTGAAATGCAATGACAAAGTTATCTAGAAAGTCACAATTTAACATTTCTAAATGTGATTCTAGTATGAATCATCAAATGACGTGCAGTTAATGATTGGGACAAAATGAAAAATGCCCAGCTGTCCTTTAAAAGTCTTTCATTTTCATATAAAAACCTAGCAGTAGTACATACAACTTTTCATGTTGAATAACAAAAGTTATAGTGTCAACTAATGAGAAGTTAAATCTGAGTAAGGAGCATGTTTTTTATATGTGATGTCATTTCCCTGTGAAAGTAGGGGGGGATTGTAAAAAGTTGCAGCCTTTTCTATAGAACTGTTGCAAGCTATCTGTATTAGTCAAACTTCATATGGCTGGAAAATGCAAAGTACTTTCCAGTCTGTATTACTGGAACTTAGATGTAACTTATTTCAGTCCTCTTTTCCCAGCCTTTATCTAACAATTCATAAAAAGCAATCAGCTAGGTCAACAGACTGCACATCTGGATTGGCATATTTTCAAAACCAGAGAGCCTTTGAGAGGAAGGAAAAAGAAAAGTTGCAAAGTATGTTATACTGTCCTTTATTCTCACAGCTACAAGTTGAATGTTAAACTAGCATTCAGTGCCTGAATTACTGCTGTTTTTGAAAGGAGTAACAAAGCCCAAATACCTCAGTGCCAACTGATTTCTTCCCAATGCTTTCTTTCCTTTCTTCCCAGCTCTTTATATTTCTTCCCAGCTAAATGTACTTTCCAATGTTTACCTCTCTAATCCTGCATTTTCAGAGAGTCTCATTCAGTTACTAAAAAAAGAGATCTTAAGATGCTTTCATTGACAACATAAAAAGTAATTGCTATTTACTGATATCTTTGACAACTGAAATATAGATAGTCTGAAATGTCTGGTGTTTCTAAATTTAGAGTATAAAGATACACTTTCTAACCAGAAGAGAAGAATAAGCTATAAGGCATTGTATCAATTTTTACCATTTTTCCAACTGGGTTTCCATAAATTAGGATTCATAGATTCAAATCTATATATCAACAGCTTTTTGGTCTTCCAAAGCTAATATAATTTGTTCCAATTTCTCTGGTGGGCCTCATAAATGGAGGTAACACTCCAAAGATTCAGTCTTCCTCATCCCTACAGTGCTTTCCTCTCTTTTTTTTTTATGTTGCTGCCTACCTTGTTTCTCTTAGTTCTATAAGCCACGTTTGCCCCTGTATCACATTGTATTGGGTTTATATGGCAAAGTTTTTGTAGCAGGGAAAGATGGGGCTGCAGAGGTGGCTTCTGTGACAAGACACGAGAAGCTTACCCTATGTCCAATAGAACCAATGCCATCCTGCTCCAGGATGGATTCACTACTGGCCAAGGCTGAGCCCATCAGCAACGGTGGTAGCACCTCTACAATAATATGTTAAAGAGGAAAAAACTACTGTGCAACAACAACTGTGAGAGATGAGTGACAATATGTGAGAGAAATAACACTGCAGGCAACAAGGTGGGTGAAGAAGAAGGGGAAGATAGTGCTCCAGGCACTGGAGCAGAGATTCCCCTGCAGCCTGTGTTGAAGACCATGGTGAGGCAGACTGTCCCCCTGCAGCCCATGCAGGACCCCATTCTGTAGCAGGTGTATGAGCCCTGAAGGAATCTGAAGCACATGGAGTCCCTGTGCCAAAGCAGGGTCCTGACAGGAACTGCAGCCTGGGGAGAGGACCCCACACAGGAGCAGACTTTCTGGTAGGACCTGTGCTCCATAAGGGGATCCACACTGAAGCAGTCTGTTCCTGAAGGACTACATCCCCTGGGGAGGACCCAAGCTGGAATGGGGGAAGAATGTGAGGAACTAGGAGTAGCAGAAAGGAAACGTTATGATCTGGCTGCATTCCCTGCATGTCCAGCTAGTGTCTCCCTGTCCTTATCTTGACTCACAAGCTTTTTCATTGTATTTTTTCCTCACGTTCTGCTGAGGAGGGCTTGGTGAGCACCTGGTGTCCAGCAAAGGTCAACCCACCACACACATATAGGCTTAAGATCCACTATCTGGGAACCTTGGGATCTGAGGTACCTAGAGACTCGCAAAATATTTTCACTGCCTTTTCTCTAATTCAAAATAGGCTCAAAGTACCCAAAAACATTTAGAAATCAGTACCAAGAAAATGGGTCAGAGCCTATCTTCTCCATAACAGCATCAGCACCTTGCACTTCAGAAGTAGAGACTTAATTCCTTTACCATCCTTCCTGTGACCAGAAAAGTCCTACACATAGCTAAAAATTGACCCATGTTTTAGGCCCATCAGATGTTCCTGACAGCCAAACCTAAAATTACATTACTGATTGGATATCTGTGCCCAAGGTTTATCTGATGCCAGGTTCCACATTGACTACGTTATGACTTTTTCACTTTTTTAAAACTTTATTTTAGATATTAGCCTTTCATACATTGCTTCTTAGATAATTTTAGTGGAAACTAGGGCAGTTTTCTCAAAGTAGCCTCTGCTAGCACCCCCTTGCTACAAAATTGCCCATGAGCAAGCAGTACTGGAAAAATGATCTTCAGAAAAACAAATGAGCAACATATCTATTTTAAAATGTTCATGTCTGTTGTCCATTCAAAGTCACACAAATGGCCATCCGGCACAACTGGGGAGGCAGCCAGGCTGTGCACCGGTGATGTGCGGCAGCAGCAAGAAGGAGAGTCAGTGAGTAGGATGGCCTCGAGCCTCCCCTGCCACTGAAGACTGCATCTTGCAAAACTGCAGGACCAAAGATAAAGAGGAGGCCTTGCTTTAAAAGAAAGAGAAAGCAATACAAATAAGATTAAGGAACAACAATACTAAAATCCAAAGAAACAAAACATGCAGAGGATAATGAAAATATCCATTTTAGAAAACAAGCAGATAAAAAAATCTTCCTTTACTAACCGGAACCAGATTCTGATGCCAAAACAAATCATTGGAAAATCTAGTGAAATCAGTATAATGCTGAAGTCATTATTCTTAGGTCAGTGCAAACAAGATCAGATTCCAGCCAGCTTCACAGAAGCTCAGAAAATCCAGGTCAGTTTATAATGCTAAGCATGGTTACTTGTGATTGAAACACGCTGATGGCCTACAGAAAATACAAATACATATACACATTTGCAAAAGGAGAAAATTCACGTTAACTATCACCATCAGAAAGAGTCATGATTAAGGTATTAATATGTTCTTTTGAATTTCTAGCTATCCTCTATCCCCTTCCAGAGAAATCATGAACATTTTCAATCCTGTGATGTGATGAGCACATTAAAAATATTTGCAATGTCTCCTTTGTCCTTGGTGACCTTGTGAGTGTGCTTGACACAATGAATATACTGAAATTTATTAAGGTTCAGAATACTCACGTCAGTGCTTCCATGGCTGAGATGATTTTTCTATTAAGTGGTCCCTGTAATAATTTACTAGCATTTTGAGCTAAACAAGTACATTGATTTCTCAAGCAGCTGCACAATTCCTGACACTTAAGATCTTAGATATTTTATATCACAACCATGCCATGCTTTACAGGAAACATCTTGTTAAACTTAATGGTAGTCCAGATAACATTTTTTTCCCCTGTCTATTAGCATTCATTTTAAAACCCCTTCCACTAGCCTAAAATACGGCATCAAAATTAATAGATCACAGAGTTAAGATTGTTAGGATTTTTGGTTTGGTTTGGTTTTTCACGGCAAAGAAGGCAGGTACATTAAAAAATCACAAGCACAATTAGTTGATAAGATACATAATTACAACACTAACTATATCACAAATTATAAACATGCCCATTTGAAAAGTCACTGAAGACACAATCATCTTTAGAAAGGCAATTCTAACCTAAACAAATAATTTTTTGACAAACTCTATGGGTTGCTAGCCCAGTGGTTTGTGTAAATCTTGGAGTGATTTGCTTTCAGATTAAAACACCTGGTTTCAAGTTGTAGCGTGAATGTTTTGCACAGTGTAACTCAAAAACTGCAAACCACAAGAACTCATGAGTAATATGCAGCACATAAGCGACAAAAACAAAACAGTAGTATAAATGCAATGCAGTAAATCAGGACCAGATGTAACACATAATAAATCAATCAAAACTGCCAAAAATTACTAAATATAGTGAATTTAATTAAAGCCTCTGCTGTGTCTCTAGACAATTCAAGTATAAGCATTAGCATAGGCCTCCAGCTTTTTTTCCCCTCCTCTGTTCTAAGCCATACCTTGGTCTTCTTTTCTCTCATTCAAGAAATATCCATGAAAAGCGACAAGAAGAACACAGAGCAAATACTATGGAAGAAGGTGCCATGTCCCAGCTGTAGCCAAGAGTCAGAAAACAGTATTTCTGAAAAAGGGAACATAAACCCAGTCTAGCTCATCTCATCCCCTGGAGATGATCAGTACAACTTATCTGTTGAGTAATATATGTATGTATAAATACGTATATATATATGTTTTTTCCCCCTCTGCCTCAATTTACTATTCAGAGGGCACTCTTCAGGACTGATCCGCATTGCGTATTCTCTCTGGTACACACCTGCCAGTCCCAGGCAGAAGATAAGCCAAAAAAAAATAGCCCTGCGTAGCAGCACTGCTTCGATGAAACCCCTGCCATGGATGTCATGGAGCTGAAAGAGGAGAGCTTTTGCCAAATTAGCACCCATTGTTCACAAATTGGTGGGAATGTGCCCTCAGAAAACCCCTGTAGTGCACATCCTATCTACTCTTCCAGCAGATGTGTGGGCACAGTACAGGGCTGTGTATGTGGTTAATGGTTCTGTAGCATGGTCCACGAGATGCATCTTATAGCAAGCAAGTAAATGTACCTCCATGGAGCTTGCTGTGCTATATCACAGTCACCACCTGCCCCAGCTAGTGCATCACGCTGCGTAGAGCACCACTAGAAGGACGTAACCCCAGAAGTGAACAGTGGTGCATTCTGTTCCAATAACAAAATGTGAAAATGTCTCCACTTCATAGATTCATCTACCTGAAAGGGCAGCCAAGTTTTCAGGCTCTCTCCTAGGAGAAGTTGACAGAAAATAAGTTAATTTCCGTTTTTAAAGCTTAAATCTGGCTTCCAGACAGACACCACAATAATAAACCACTGTGGGATATTTTTGCTAAAAAAACCCCCCCGTTATCTATCAAAAAATGATTTCTGATCCCATGAGTAGCATTCCATCTACTAGTTACCACTGTGCATGCTTGACTACAAGTTAAGAAGATGATGCTTCTTGCATTAAGCATTTTTGCCTTGAGTTATTGACACATTTTAAATTATTCTGCTTTCTGTCCATCCTTAATAGAACAGAAATCGGCTACAAAAGATCTTTATTAACTGACTGCCTCAGGTGCTGTGCAGAGATTCATGACTTAACAGCTCCTCCAAACAGACAGGCATAGAGCTTGTTTAATAGGCTTGTTCAACCCTTTGACATCTGTGAGGTATAAGTGGATTATGGAGGCTTGTTTGTCTGGCTATCTTTTTACACAGCTTTCCAAATAATTGTCACAAATATCCCTACTTCCTTAACCCAATTAATGAAATGTGGTAAATACCTAGCCTACCACTTCTATTGATTAAACAGTTGCTTAGGAAACACGTAACTATTGACACCCAATGCTACGTGCTGTGGTTCTGGTTTCACAAAGAGAATGGAGATACATCTAAAAGAAAAATAAAAAAAACCTCATATAAGTCACAGAAGAATTTCTTTTGTCACTGCTAATGATTTTTCTTTCTGTCATGAGTTTTCTGAAGACAGGTTTAATGGGAAACATATGGATTCGTTATTGCTGAAAATCAACCTCACTCCAGACAATCATTTATTTGCTTTCTAGAAAAAGCTATTTATGCAGAAAAATTAAACTCTGGGAATTTTAATATCCATCTTGCTATCCTTGTAATGACAAACTGGATCCTGCAGTAAAAACAGTCAACACAGGAGTGTTTCAGGAGCAGGATGAATGGAGATTACTCACACAAACAGGGCTGACAGTTATAAGACTTGATTTTTTTTTTCTTTTCATAAACGAAGCAAAACCAAATAGCTATTAAGTAGACTAAACGTTTTCATTTATAATAGGAAACACTTAAAAGAATAAATTTTTTCCCCATTCAAAAAACAAATGTAGGGTAACAGCACAAGGTTCATGGAAAACAAAAATATGTCCTATGAAAAGCTATTAAAATATTAAATATGTATGCTTTCAAAGCTTTATCTATTCCACATCCCCTTAACTATTTTAGCATGATTTTATGAATATTTAATGCTATAAAAACATTCTTTTTTGTGATGCTGTTTAAATATTCAGCATAAAGGAAAACGTCATTTACAGCAGATGATGGATGTCCAAGATTCCTAAATCAACAAGCCCGGAGGCCGGGGAACGCAGGTAAAAGCAAGTTGCATCCTCGAGTCCGAAACAGGATGGTTGTGTCCTTGAGAACAGCAGGACTTGAGGTACCGAATACGGATTCTGGCTGTCCGACATTCGAAAGCAAGGGCAGGCGTGTGTTGTGGCGCTCTGCGGGGGAAGGTGCTCGTGCAGCGTGATGCAGCGTGGCAGTGGCAGTGAGCGGAGTGCGAGGGAGTGGGTGTGCCAGCTGAGCCCAACAAAAAATGAACAGTCATAAAACAAATAACCCTTTGTGCAAAGGCAGGCACAACCCAAATCAAACAAACCAAGTGGAATCACAGCTCTGAGTGAAATATGCTCGCTTAAAAAAAAAAAAAAAAAGACCATTCCTCTCTGGAGACGGACATTGCCTCCCTTCTCACACTGCTGTAGCGTTTACCTGGCTTGCTGGGAAAGTAGAGTGTGTTACACACAGCTGTTGACACCAGCAGACAACACTAAATGCCCCCAATTATTTCATTATTTATGAAACTTTTGCTGGGTGTAGTCAGTGGCTTCATGATGAAAAAGCTCCAACAATGAGGCCCTGTCAGATTTTTGGCAGAGACACATCCAAACACATAAAAACAAGTTTAGACACTATCGTTTATACATAATTCTTTCTTGGCATGTGTCCTCAGTCACTACAATTTGCAGTCAGAAAACACTTAGTTTTACTTTTTTTTTTTTCACTCTGAAATAATCTGGCCAAAAGTGTATCTAATTCCCCTCCTCCCCTAGAAGAGAAACAGCCTTGTCAAGGGCTGGGTTGTGTGTGTGTTTGAGATACCAAGGTTTCCATTTACCACACAGCTGCAACCATCCAAGCAGCCCTGCCTGCTGCCAGACGCCTGGAGGCACAGCCCCACAGCTGCCTGCAAGCATCACGGCCGGCCAGGGCTCGACTTCTCCACTAGACCCACTCTTCTCTGGCCATCGATCCACTCCTTTTGCAGGAAAACCCATAAAGCACATGCAGAATGGCAAGCTGTCGCTGTGCCAAGCGATGGGGCCAGTGCAGACGAGAGGGACACGGCACAGAGCCGTGAACACTTTGCAGAGGTGCACTTTGGAGCTGATTTACAGCTGGAAAGCCCTCTTGGTGCAAATACTTCATAAAGCATATGACCTAAGTACTTGCCCACAGGGCCACAATAACATTTATGTAGCATAAATTAATGTGTTTCAACCGCTAATTCAATCTGGCTAGCTTATTCCTCTGGTTTTGGCAGAGTCTGACCTCTGCAACGAAGTACGGGGCTTGTGGTGATGACTCACGTGTCTGGCTGCATTGAGTTTTAGAGTCACACGCACCCTCATGAACAAAGGCTGCTATTCGTTGAGCAGCCGTAAAAATATACCTCCAGAATACGTTTGGATCACTGCTAATTGAAACTTCCTTTTTATAGGAGCCTGATCAAAACCAGCTGTGGGAGTCAAGCAGGAACACATTTATACATTGCATTAGAAACCAGACGAATTCAGAGAGAAGCAGCTGAGCGAATGTCTATACTCAGCTGGAGAGACACGTATAACACACGATGGCTTGAGACTTCCCCAGAGGAAAATCCCTCACTGGATGTGGGTTTTTTCCAAGTGTTTTTCTTCTCTGATTCCCTCTTCCATCAAAGGCTATATTTAAGTAGTGCCCCAAATTCAGAGAGACCTTAGGTGTGCTTTTAATGATGACCAGAGAAAAAAAAGGTGAAGCAAATCTCTAAGGACAACACCTTTTTCTCTGCCTCTCTTCAAAGATATGATCAGTGACATGCCTATCTATAGAAAATCAGTTGTGAGATGTAGCTGGCCATATATAGATGTTGGAGGGGAAAAGCAAGTGGGTAGCAGTCCCCTGGACTGTAACTTCCCCAGTGAACTCTTAACACCAAATCCGTTCTCTTTCACCTACAACTGGTCAGATGACTGTCTCCTACCTTTTCAGATCCAGTTGTGCTTACAGCAGCTGCTCATGGAGATCCACACATTCACAATCTCCATGGCTGATTACTTTAGCTCATTACGCCTGTGACTAAAGCCATATGCTTTGGAAAAATTCCAGGTGCACCAAGCCATAGCAGCCTGTCTGCTTAGCATCCCATCATCATGAATACCTGAGCTCCTCTGTCTACAGACAGGCTCCCCCCTAGAAACCAAATCCAGCTCTAGATTCTTCTCATGACTTTCAAAGAAGTCAGCAGTATGACCATGTCATGGCCTAAACCCCAACCTGTCCAAAGAGAGTGGGCAACAAGAGACTCTAAATGCCAGCTTGGACAGCTTTATTACTAATATGCTATTCATGATCTTTGTAAAAAACCAACTATATAGCATACATTGTGAGACTATCAGAAAGGTAATAGTTACCATGACTTAAAATGTTTTAATTCTTACAAACATAAAAATGTCAAAATGCAAATCACCTTCTGACAAGAGGGGAATCAAATGAAGAGGACTTCAGTCACCCTATTGGGAAAAATTTACATATCCCAGTGTCCTCTGTTTCAAAAGATCAGCCAACCCCATGTTTAGCATGCATTGCCAGGGCTAAGCAAAAACACAGCATTTATTGGTTCAGGTAAAAAAAGATTGTTACCAGGAAAGAAGAAAAAAAAAAAGGTGTTCTCAAAATATGCTGCGATGGTTCTATTACATTAGTAATCTTATAAACCTTACGCATCAGCACAGTGAAGAGGACTTGCAATATCCTCTCTCAAGGCAACAACCTAAGCTGTTGAATTAGTTACAGCAACGAAGAAAGTGCCTAAATGAATCCTTGAGTGGCAGCTGGAACAAGACTGTGGTAAGCAAGGTCTACAGACAATGATTGTTTTTCAGATTAGACAAACTAATTTAGTTCAGGAAAACTGAATACTTTTTTGTGTACCTAAAATCTTCCTCAGGTGAGAAAGACAATAGGATGTACATTTTGGGATGTCCTTATTGAGTCAAGGTCATAACCTCTTGTTCCACTAAAACAAGACCAGACATGTTCTAGTGTTGATTTAAGTAAATCACAGGAGTTGAAAAAATGGCTCAATTGAAAGACATAGACCCGAACAAAGCAGCATTGAAAAAGAAAATCTGCCTGGTTGCTTGTAACACAACTTAGCTCTAAATCCAAGAGTGCACAGTAGCAGGGGTCTATTTCTCATGAAATTTTTACTCTAAGGCTAGTAGACTCTAAGAGGTTTTGGAGAATATTCTACCCTACTTGTGTTTATCCCATGACTCTCTCAAGAGGACCAGGGAGCAATCAGTCAGGGAGTAATCAGCTTCTCCACAGATGGAGAGCACCTGTCTTACGACTTTTGTTCTTGTGCTTTGCTCCTCCCCAGTTTCTGTTGCACTAGAAGAAAATTTCAGTTAAGGAGAACCTCAGTGCTATAGGCAGAAATTTCACACAGACTGGCTCTTTACTGTAGGCTTTCCCTTGAAAGCATTAAAATAACTAATAAAATAGACAGTTAAAAACAACATTAATTTCTCAGTGAATTCCTAACACACCCACTCACTTATGAGCATAAGTGCAAACAAACAAGAAGTTAACCAAGAAAGTAATCAAACTATTTCTGCCTCATCCTCAAAAAAGAGACAGAGGTGGCAAAAATAATGCTTCACAACTGTTGCCATCATATTACTATTGATTATCACCAAGGGATTATACATTTTCCCACTGTGACTGAAGAGAAGATGGTATGTATTATATTTCCATTTATGGGACAATAGACATTTTATGACCATTGTGTGTTTTCACTCATTTGGGGCAAAGTCTGTGTACATAACCTAGCTGTATGTAGAAGATTGTGCAATGAAAAATGACTCCGGTAAATACTTTGAAAAATCCTAAGGTAAAGTATAGAAGATTTCCACCCTTTGCACTCCCTAAAGCAATATAAATGCAGGGTTTGTGTTTCCTATTGTGATGCTGGTACAAGAACTGTGTTCATTTTGCTGAGGCTACTGTAATTTTGGACAATGAAAACTTTCTGGCTTCTAGATAAGTTTACTACAAAGCACTTGCATCAGGAATTGCTCCTGCAGAGATTCGAGAGGCATCATTTAACCGTAATGATGTTCCTCAATAGTTACTGTATTATGTCAGGATCTAAAAAACAGTTTCAATATCTTATCTGTTTCTGGATGTAGCTCTGCAGACAGAGCTAGTTTCATTTTGTGGATGAGTTCTGATGTTTTTCCTTACATCAGCAGTAGTACCACACAGCCCAAGTGAAAGCTTCTTCTGTCACAAATTCTTCACTCAAGGCTTGCCACTGTATTACACTTACTCACTCTTAAGCCAATGCTACAATGACATGATGTGGCCCAGTCACACCTCTGGAAATTATGAATTCTGCCATTTCCAACCTCTTACCAAACAGCACACAAGCTCAAAGGGTTTAAAATGCAGTCCAAAGCTGTCTCTGTTTCTCAATTTCTTGAATAGAAAGTAGTGGCAAAAGTAATTGATGGTTACATTTCATAACTTCTACTCCTTTCCTATAAGAAAACCCCAAATTTATGGATTTTTTAGTTGATTTATGATACTCATTAACACTGAATATCTTTAGGGAATATTAAGTGTAACTTTTTGAATGCAGAAGCAGACATTCTTAGAAGGAAAAGGAGGAATGATCAAATTGCAGGTGTAATAGTCAGCATTATTATGGTGGCTGCAAATTTCATGATGTCCATAATTAGTTCCATGTAAATATTGCATGAATGAAGCACAATGTAGTTCTTGTTTCAAAATAAATATATCCTCAGGCAGGAAGACGAATGTTGAACTTTCATGGTTACAGTGGCTATACATTTCTAACACCAGACATTGCAACTAATACTGAAGCAGTCATTATGACATATTTAAATATGACACATTGCACCCCTTAAAGACATGGATTTTAAAACACTTGACAAGAATGTCTCAATTTTTAGAAGCCATTTTTACCTTACACCATTAAGAAACGTATAAATTAAGTTGGTTTGTAAGGCTTTTAAAAATCTCTACACATCAATTTAATGGCATGTCAGGTTTGAAAGAGAAAAGTGTCAGACTAATTTGATAAGAAAGATATCAGAAGTGCATTTATTGAGAAATGTATAAGGAATCATTTTATTTATTTTATTAATTTTATTTTATGCTAGGAGGGAAGAGGTAGAATCACGATAGAGAGAACTTTTGTAATCTCTGTAAATTACATTGATTTTGTGCTATAATTCGTTCATGGTGTGCTCACATAAAACATACGTATGTTGAAGGGGAGGATTTTATGCACTTGATGTACTTATTTGCCACCTCTTTTGATCCAACTAGAGCTTTTCTAGTTTCATAACTCTAACATGCCAGCCTCTGAGGTAAAAACATGAAGGAAGAATCAAAATGCAGTCCTTGAAGTTTCAGTGAAGCAAATGGAAGAAAATCTATTATAAAGGGTCACCACTTCTTACATTCTACATTACTCCCATATAATGCAGAAGGGCAGGTTCTCATTTAGGAAATATAAGATCTTTTTACTCATGAAGTAAGTTGCCTGCAACTCTGGGGACAAGAATACATTGAAAAAAAGAATAAAAATCAAAAACTGTCTGGAGCAAACTGAAGGCTGGAGATCCACTGCTTTTAAAGGGTTTCTAGCAGAACGTTAATTTAAACAACCTGAAATGCCCAAGGTAGGGAATCAAACATAGAACACCAAAGTTTACTCTGACCAGAACTACTTCCAGACCTGATGGATCAAAGGAAGATTTACACAGGTCTGTTTTCAGAGTTTGGCCTTGCATCTTGTCATTTGGCTAGAGGGCTAGGTAGACTTCGGGGTGCCAAAGGTCTCAGCAATTTTGGGTTTGTGAGGGAAGACTGAGTGATGTGTCATGATTAACATGCTCCACTGCACATACCTCTGTGGCTCTGTGGTGCCAGAAGGCGTCCTGGACTCAACACTTACGCTCAAGTGATTCTACTGAGAAAGATTCCTCCCTTCCTGGCATAGGTGAATTATGGGATGAATTATGGAACCTTTCATCCTTTACATTTCTCCTCAAGTAGCTTGAGAACAACTGGTAGATTTTTTAGACAAATATACATGAGATCTACTCATTTATCTGCTTTAGTAGTTTAGCAGATTACCTGCTAAGTGTACTGGAAGGCAAGACTGCCACCTTTTCCCTTTTTTCTAATGGTATTGAAAAGCAGCTGAACGAGGCTGACAAAAGCTAAGGATAAATGTTACATTTTAAACCTGTCAGTGAAAAGGCACCTGAAGTACTGCCTCTCACAGAGCATACACGTGTCTGTTTTTCTCAATAACAGGGCAATTTTACTTGTCAGTTTCCGTCCCCACCCGCTTCGTTAAAAGCAGATCTAAAGGTACCTTTGCAGAGGTAGATGGCACTTGAAAGCAAATCTGCCAGAATGAAGAGCCTGGCTGAACAAACAAGCCATGACCAAGACAGCATTTCAACCATGTCAAGCAGAACTACCAGCACGGGCATCAAGTCAGTGCAGACCCAGCAGAATGCCACTGTTAGTCTTCTGAGACAGCCTCTGCCTCTGCCCAAATGTCCAGAGAATGGAGCAGAAAATTTAGGGAGTATTTGGCAGGTAGAAAATCCCTGGAGAACCCCAACTGCACAGAGCAGCAGCTTTTTTGCCTTCATGCCTTGTGTTGTGCTTTTTTGTGTCCTCCTCCAGCCCCACCACGCAACCAGGCAGACTGTCATCATGTTGAAGAAAGAATTCCTGGTACAAGTATCCCTCAAAATGGACTTTTAGTAGCATAAAAACCAGTCCAGCTAAGATGGCATAGTTTATAGTTATTCTCCCTTAAAGTAACCTCAGGAAATTCATTATTCTCACGTGGTGCTGAAAGATAAAGTCTTCATCCCCACATCACTGCATTTTTTAAAAATTCCTTTCCACTCCAAAAAAAACTAAGTTCTGCTTAATTTAAATTTTGTCATCTTTTCAATGTTCTCACCTCATTTTTTAATTAATGGAAACCATTTTAATTTTAACCTTATTAGTGAGTGATAAAAACAAAGACTCTCGGCAACTTTATGGCCACTGTGAGATTATGCTCATAGAGATCCACATACTGAGAACTTCATATTCTTTTTCTGCCAATCCTTTGGTGAGGGCTAGAAGCACCCACTTTTTACGTCCATGGGAAGGGCTGCAACCACCCAGGTTCCTGGCACTGCTCATGATCCAAGGTCCTCATACCTCAGCTCCAGCATCCCAACCTCCTTCTCGAGCAAGGTTCAAGCACAGGCATTAGACCTTGCAGAGAGGATGTCTGAGGATTCATAACCTCTCTGCTTTCCCTGGGGCTCAGTGAGAAGGGTATACTGGGAGAGTGTTTTCCAATCACTGTTCTGCCTAACTTAAAGCAAGGACTTGGGCATACAGCTGTCCAGGGTACCCTCCATGCCCTCAAGTTGTTAGTTCAATGTGGTATACTGCTGGAGTTTTCTCTAATCACAAGCAACAGACACTGTAGAAGGTGCCTACGCTTCCTCAAGGTTCTTCATGTCTTTCTGTGAATGTCATCAGAAAGAGTAAGGGAGGGACAGGCCAGGTTTTTGCAGATGTGACCATATTCAGGACAGAAAAAATTGTAAATTAACAAAAATTAATGACTTACATTCAAATCAGAAAGTAAAATATATTTTCATAGAACTTTAAAAGAACTGTCAGATTCTTATGCATAATTTGAAAGTAATTATTTTAAAACTCTCATTTAAATTATTTATGAAGATATATATATTTACATCTCAACTTCCATGTTATCAATATCAGGGAAAAGGATACTCTTTCTATTAAAAGACGTTGTTTGGGGGGAATGACTTCTGCCATTTTTGTGACATAATTTATTTCTCATAAATTCCTTTTATCTACTGTATTTCCCAAATCTGTTTGAAGTTCAGACAGCTCTAGACAGATGAAGTCACTGGTATGTATTTAAAAAAAAACACCTTTGAAATATAATCAATACTTTCTGCATGATTCAACAAGGGAGTCTCTAAAGAAGACATACAATTCCTTTGTGTTCTCCTGAATTATGCTTTTATCTGGCTTTGTAACCAGTTGCAAAGTTTGCACCTTTGGCTTTGCGCAACTGAAATAATATGGCTCATGTTGCTCAATAAATCTTCTTCATGAAATGTAAACAACAAACCTACTTTAGAAAAAAAAGATGCCTTTATAGGTGATGTCCAGGCTTCTGGAAAAATTGAGGTCATAATTAATATTTTTGGAGGTTTACTGTAGGTCTTTACTATATGTTCTAACAAAACATTACCTTATTATCGTAATGAATGATATACCTGTTTAATGGAGCCTATCCTGTACTACAGCATCTTGTGAAGCTTCATGTACAAATTATTAACAATATTTCCCCTTGTATTGTACATAAAAAGTATTTTTTAATCTTGTTCTTGTAGTTTTTTGTATTAAAATGGATTATTATTAGAATACTTTTCAAATGGGAGTCAGTAATTTGAAGGTAAAGATAAACGATTCTTGGGATGCAATCCTGCTTCAGCAGTTTCGGTGATAAAGCTGTAAGGGACTTTATGACAACAGAATTTAGCTGTGACGAGCTAAAGTGCCCAGATAAAGGGCACTCTGGAGTTACATGAACAGACAGTGCAGTATATGGCCTTTTGTGTTTAAATAATGACATTATTGTCAAAGTAAGAGCCTTCACAGTTATTGCTTCTAAGCACACAGAACTATAGGTTGTTGCCTACATGCACTGTGAAAAAATGTTTTAAAAAACAATGAATCTACCCACAACAAACAGCTTGCAGCTTAGCTCTCTATATCACACTGGTTTCCTCTTCCAGTGAAGTATATCAGCCTGCATTCCTACCAACCAAGCGAAGTGTGGACAATGTGGGTTAGGACACCAGGAAGCAGGGAAGATACTGCTTTCCTCAGTACATGGTTCTCCAAGAGAAGCTGTGTAATTTATGGCACAGATAACAACAGAAGTAGTGTGATTTTCTACGGGCTGGCAAAACTGACTCAAACCTTCAAAATCCCATTGTAAATCTTTTCCTCACACAAGTTTTCTGAAGAAACATTGATGCACCATAGTCCTCCTTCACTCAGAGACTCTACACATTGCTGTCAACATCGAACTTCCTGACCCCCTTTCAGGATGCTCAGCCTCACCCCAAGATGTATATGCTGACTCCTCACTTGATGCTCCTGCTCTCCTCTGCCAGCATCAGTGCTCTTCTGCAGCTTCTGCTGTGTTTTCCTTTAGATGCATAATTGCAATTTGTACACCTGTAATAGGGCTTCTGTGGGTTTTCCAAATTTTTGAAAGGCAGAACATATCCCTGGAGTGTTTGCACTCCTTTATTTGTGCAAGGAAACAAAACTTAAGTGGTAGGCTGCAAGCACAAATTGGGAAGATGCAGCAACCAAGCTTTCTTCTGTATTAAATCAATAATGTTGCACTGGAAATGTTTCTCTTTATATGTATGCTCTGACCAGAGAAGGCAGTTTGACCTCATGCACTGCAAACATTACTGAGGTTCCAGAATTCATGAGTTTACATTAACTTCTAGCTTACCCTACTGCCCAGAAGAAATCATAGCATCACTTGGAATTTCCCTGTCCGTTGCTAAAACACTGGGCTGATATTCTCACGGTTTTTAAGCTAGATTTGTGACACTGTCTCTGCACCAATGCTAGCAATCATGCTATTTATCCAGTGTTTAGAGATACACCAATGTAGCCTGCTAAAAGTTATTGGAGGAAGCATTTTAATAACAAGTTAACATCGTAACATTAACGAAAGCTGTGCTCAAGTATGAGTGGGAAAAGGAACTTCACATCCTCCCTGCCTTTGGGACATTTTCAACTAGCCTTCCCTGCTGTGTGGAATTCCAGACAGGCCTTCCCTTTCAGTTTTGGTTCTTAAAGTATCCAGATACAACATTTATTCCACACTAGAGTTTATGGCCATGAGAAAAAGTCTGTTTGGAAAAATATGAAGGGGAAATGCACAAATATTTGATTTGTTAGGTTAAGGTCGGTATTATTGGATGAGTTGTGTTGGTCTCATTAACAAAAAGAACTTCATTTCTCCAAGCCAGCTGGAATCATAAAGGCAATTATGTGACAGTTTAAATGAAATCAAGTCATTTTGTGTGGATTTTATTTCTATTTCTAATGACTATTAGTCACAGGAATAATATCCCTGGAAAAGAAATTAACCCTCTTACCCCCAAAAAACACCAAAACAAACCAAACAAAACAAAAAAGTAAAAGAAACTCTTTCATTGTAGTCCTGACAAAAAATTCATTAAGGCTAACTGCTTAGTTCAGGAGAAAGGGTATGCTGAAAGAATGTATGCATGTTTATGTGCTTGAAGCATTTATAGCTTTTTTCTTTTGCCGTAGAAAACCAAGTAGGTAAAAATACTATATACACCTGTTTTATTTTTCCTGAATGTAATGTGGGTAATTATAATTAGTAAGCTTTTGCTTTTTATGTAGCAGTGTACTATACTGTTTAAAATGAATGTTCAGGTCAAATACAAAGTATAAATAAGCTGAACTGTGTCAACATATACACATACTTTCACAAGCAGTTTCCAGAAATGTATTTGCCATATAAAAAATTTTGCTTTACTTCAAAAGACTCGGGTAGTCTTCTACAGACAAGACACTGAATATTTCTCTTGCTTCTAAATGTTGCAGTTTGTAGGGCATGATGCAACATAGAGCATTTTATATCTTTTAAAAGACTCATGTGATTACAGTAAGAACCAAAATAAAAGAAAACCTATAGATTTGTATGAGATTGTAAATTTGGAATTTAGCCAGTTTCATTAAAAAGCTCTTTAAAGTTCATAAGCCTACACATTCTTTCAGCTGAGTTAGGGATGATATATAATCATGTATTGGGAGGTTGGACTAGATGATCTCCAGAGGTCCCTTCCAACCCCATATAATTCTGTGATTCTATGTTCAGAACTCATCTTAATATTTTAATGCAAAATATTAGAAACAATATTATCTCTTTGCATTTATTGAGAAACTGACAAATTTGACAAAGACTCGTAATTTTTGTCTCTTTTCAGCTGAAACCTTTATAAAAATTGCTATAAAAAATGAGTATCTGTTCTCCTAAGTTGTTTATAAAATACTTTCTGTAAGCAATAATTCTCTTGTAAATGGTTTGTAAAATGTGCTGTGTTTTTGACATAAAAAGTCAGAAGTGTTTTGATTATTTTTTTGAACACAAACGAATATGATTCTTACAATTATATCTGTACTTTGCATACTTATTGTTTTGAAATCAAAACTATTCTTCGATAGTATTTAGTAGTTTTTATTTTATGTCTTAGTGGTTTTTTTTTAAATAAACTAAAATAACCTTCCAATAATAGTTTATGCTAAAATTAAAAAAAAAATTAGGAAAAAACAAGTATGTAGAATGAATTCCTGGTAAAAATCTAATGGACACAGGTTTGCTTAAGCATCCCTCCCATAACTTAGAGGTGTTACTGTAATTTCATGTGAAATGAAACCAAAGAAAATATTCATATGAGTTTTTAAGAAGTGAAAGTACTGTATTTCTTATACTTCTGTAGTACATGACATCCAAATGGTTTAAAAGGTTGTTTCTAGTGTTAATCCAAACAAGTATAGGAGTCAGCTATTGACTGTCCTGGATTGTTTTCAAAATTTCCTCATTTCATCTAGGCAAGAGATATTATTAGATTATCTTTGAATATGGTAATTTTGCTAACACATCTTCCTGAATCAAATTAAGCTTGAAAGTCTGAAGGCAAACAAAGAAAGTATATGCAGCCAAAAAATGCACATAAAAGGATGAACAATTTCTCACATAAACAATATTGTGATGATATAGGCCTGCAAATGTGAAAAGAATGTAAAAGGTGTTCTGTACGTGAGGCTGATTGTGAAATAATGAACAGAGAGAGAAACAAAGTTATTAAAGCGCAGATGAGGTATTGGTGTTTTCCCCAGTTAACATATATTTTGTGAAGAATTTCTTAAAAAATTACTTTTATTCTATTAATCAAGATAAACAACACCTTTAAGATGGCTTTTTGATATATTTTAAGTTAAGGAACAAATATCTGCCCAGGAGTAATGAACACAAACAAAGATTCCCTTTGCACTGAGCAATCTTTATTAAGGTGATATGTTTGTTGATGGTGCTGAATAAAAAAAGAATCATCTCTGACCCCAATTTTCCCAAAGGTCAAGATTTTAGTTTATCTCCCTTAGAAAATTACAGATCCGACTTTATGTTCAAACTAAAAGATGTTGTTCTTATACCTTTGGGACTATTCACAGTGAAGTTTTTGTTTCAGCATGTTTCTACATTGTAAACATGCCAAACTTTTAGGAGAAGTAGACCACTTTACTCTGTGCAACTTAATTTTTTCAGAGAAGCAGAAAGACATATTCAAGTTCCTTTGAACAAACTGCTAGTTTGTAAATTACCAACATGAGAATTCATGTGTTTCTACTTTATGTTGAATTGACAAGACACCATTAAAAAAGAATAATTTTCACTCAGAGGCATACACATGTGCATTGGGGGTACCTTGCCAGGGGACACCAGACCCATTCAGAGTGGTTCCAAAGAATGTTTATCAATATGGTTATAGGTGCTTTATATATATAAATATATATGTTACTCCCCTTACTGCCCAGCCTCATGGCCAGAAGCCACGAATGGAGCTGGATGTGGTTCAGGACCCAGCTGGTGGGGACACCTTCTTGTTCATCAATCCCATCTTCCAAAACAATGGAGGCTGGCTGCCATGAGACCTAGGAGATAGCAGTCTTGATTTTGGAAACTGTTTCCAACCTACGTAAGAGTTATATCATGATGTCCTCTGTGGTAGTTCCTAAGGTCTATGTTCATCTGGTGAAACGAGTAGATTAAATAAATTTAGTGCACATGACAGTAATGGGCTACATTGGACAGATTAGACACAGTATAAAGATTTTGTTGGTTTGGATGTGGGATTTACAGTGAATGAATGAAAGGTACATTTTTCTACAGCACAAATAGGCAAATGACAACTAAACTGAGTTAATTTTGAAAATATGCTTAATACTAAATCTGAACAGTAATTTTTATAGGAGAGTCACTTCATTAGGACCTGTAAGATATTGATAGATTTTTTCACTTGGTTATGCAAGAATATTTAAATCTCAAATATATAATATATTTTGAATCAAAAATAACTTCCAAGTCACATGTCGATACATCTTAATGGAAGTCTAAAAAACACCACAAACTGGAACAGTGAAATTCCACTAGGCAAGCTGCAAATACCAAATTGAAACAGAGCAAGATCTTAACAATTTGTTTCCACTTGGCTGAAACCTCAGCTGGAATGTTAGTGCACATGTCAAGTAAACAAATGCTAGCTGACCGTGTTTTAAAGTAAACCTGTTTCAAACTGGTCACTGTCTCACCAGAGAGCAAGAATGAAATAATTTCTTGCTTTAATTTTCTGTGAGAATATGTAAAGGATCAAATCCCTTCCATCTTTTTCAAACAAAATTTGCTTTCAATTTAAACTTATTTTCACATTACTACATTTCTTACAGCAGTGCAGAATCTTGCTTTCTTAGAATGCAGTACATGGAAAGCGCTTTGCTAATGGCACTGTCTTCCTTAAACCAGTTTAGTGCAGCTATACATTTAAAAGGACTGATCAGTCACAGCAGAGCTAGGCTTGTGTTTAGATAATAGATTTGCTGTTAACACATTTTTCAATATTAAACCAATAACAATACCTGAAGTTTAAGACCTGTCTGGCTAAAGTTAGAATGCTTGATCAGGATTTAGGATTTTTACTTCAGCATTGAAGATTTTGATCAAAACAATTGTTTATAACCAAGAATCATACTCATCATGAGAAAATTTCTATCTGCAAAAAGTTAGCCAACAGATCATGATAGATATGTGCTCCAATATTAAATTCTTGAGATTTAACTGAAATCTTACCAATCTTTTACTAAGAACATTGGAACATTGCATGTTTCTGGTAAGATGAAGGTAATACATACGGATTCTGATATTTGCATTTTGTAGAGAGAACTGGAATGTTGTTGTTAAACTACAACACCTATCTTTAGAATGATCTTCTAAAGGTATGGAAATTCATATGATTAGCTATATTCAAAATAAAACTGGAAATTATTAAGGATTATAATAGGTGATAATTGAATCTACTGATAATACCTGGCAGATTTCATTTTGCATACATTCATATGCGTGACCACATATACTTATGTATGGCCCTCTATATACAACATATGGTGACTGGGGAGACTCCTACAGATCAGTTTTGCATTGGTGAGTCCAATTAGCAGCTTCATTTTCTATATTTGCAACAGCTTTGGCTTTAATTTAATGATATCTCCAAATTTACTCCCTGAGATGGTGGCCATGGCTAGTGAAACTGAAAAAACAAATGAAGGTAAGCCGTAATTGTATGTTTGCCTCCAACAGAATCTTCCTAATGCAGTAAGTTACCCCAGCAACCCTGTTTATGGTGTTTTCAAGTTGAGTGGTTACGCTGCGTGGTGCCTGGGGGAAGACTCTGCCTAAGCAGACAAGGTTCTCAGCAGGCAGTTCTGCATCTTTGCTTGCAACTGGGGAGCATGGTTCCTGGTCCCTATCCATTGCTACACTTTTACCTGGTGAGGTCAGTTCAGTATTGCCTGTTGATACTTAAAATACCTCAGAGTCTTCATCTGACTAAAATGTTTGGTGACATGGAAAAACAAGGTTATTGTAATTTACATTTCAAGCAAGTTTTGTACATAGAGAGCAGCAAAGGAACCAAGGGAAGTAAACCAAAACCAAACAGGAAAAGTGTTATGAATGCAAGAAGTATTACCTTTTGCCTTACGGAAGGAATCTTCCAGTGATTGGGAAGGAAATCAGTGAAGCTAAAAAGTAACTGAAAGTCTGTTATCTTCCAGGGTGTCAGAAGCAGTGACTTGGGATGTGCATATATCATATAGCACTTCCTTAAAGCCTGGAGGATAGAAGATGACGTACAGAATGCTAATGAGAAAAGTTTTAAAAAACATCCCACATGTCAAACAAATTTAACCCTTCCATTAAACCCTCCACATTTTCTCTGAAATTTTGCAGAAAGTGTAATTACAATATTTAAGGACAGTGATTAAGTAAAAACCTGTTTTTAAGAATATAAATTCAACACAGAAAAACAAGAAAAATGTCTACAAGACCACCTAGTCATTGAACGAAGTTAAACCATATCAACAACCTTTTTTGCAAGAATGGAAAAGAGATATAATTCAACCGTGGAAACAAGAGGCAATGCAACACCAGAAATCACATCAGATAAGTATCATGGTCAGACTTAGACCAAGATTGATGAATGATGTTTAAGGCAAGTCAGAGCATCACATCTGAAAAAAAAAAAAAAGAAATTCAGAGTTAAAAGCCATGACTTCAGGCTGAAAGCAAATATAATCTCAAGGCAGTCTAAAGCCTTTTCTCAAAACACACCGTTGTTCAGGAAATCATCAGTGCTAATGGACTGAAAATCAGACCTAATTTGAGGAGATGGAAAACTGGCTGTTCAAGTCAGTTTTGAAAATCCTGGTCCAAACCTTTTACTGTTTTTTTGAAGTGATGACCTGAAAAGATTCCAAACACTGAAATAAAAATAAGAGATTTAGATATTTTACACAAGCAGTTTTGCACAATGAGATCTAGCACAGACGATAGAATTACCTGATGAGGTTCGATTATATCCACTGAAATACCGCAGTAGAGACAGCTGCAATTTCTGTTTTTCAAGACAGCACTGACTTCCTTGTTTAAGGTTCTCTGAAGCACATTACAGTCAGTCTCTATTATATCTAACTAAAGCTGACAACTGTAGCACTAAAGATACCCACATACTATAGTCACAGGGGTTTTTGTGTGTAAGGACAATTTTCAAGCAATCAGAAGTTTAACAGAACAGATGTCTGAATTTCTGTGATATATTGAATATCATAGGTGTTATTCACTGAGGAGATCCAATTCATATGTCACCCATTTTTGCCAATTTTACTTGCAAATTGCTGTAGGCAATTTAGAGTGCCAACCACTTTCCCTTCCGAAGGAAGACCTCTGTAAAAAGGCAGAAGAATTTTTTGTTTCCTGTGCTATTATATAAAACATAACAATAACATGATAAAATGAATGAAGCCATGTGACCAGAGATGATAGAAAAGCAAAATGAAAACACAGTTCTACTTGAATAGAACTTAGGCCTGGAAGATCAGTTTCCAGGCAAAATGCAGCATAAAAAAAAAAAGTAGGTATAAATGAAAACTACCATAAACAGCATAAACATGTTAATACAATTTTTTCTCCAAGGACTACTATGAAGATTACTTTTACTAACACAACAAGCCAACTGATGCAAGCATTGCTATGGGATCACATAATGGCATGGCATCATGTTTCTTGGACTTCTCTTTCTGTA
Organism: Gallinago jamesoni; assembly: GCA_025769975.1. Classification (NCBI taxonomy): domain Eukaryota; kingdom Metazoa; phylum Chordata; class Aves; order Charadriiformes; family Scolopacidae; genus Gallinago; species Gallinago jamesoni. Next base: position 60,786,886 of record JAOQGH010000019.1, on the reverse strand, counting down.
CTGATAACACCATGCAGCTGTAAGCACAGAAGCATTGCAGTCCTATATCCTGCAATCCTAATAAGATATCAAACCTTGCTAGAGTCCATCTATACTGACATCTTGCATGAGAAAATGTTGCTAGTAAGAGCTAAAACAACCTTTGAACACAGTTGCATTCAGTGCTGAATTTAATCTGATCACATTAAGATGCAGCTTTCCCAACAAAGAACACTTTTGTGTGCATTATTACATTACCTATGCAGCATGGTTTGTATGAATAAAATCAGAAAAAGAGTCAGGTTGTATACTCTCTTAAGTTCAAATCAGAAAAGAAGATAAAAAATAACATCAGACTTTGCCACATGCCAACTGATGACTTCAAGCTTGAAAGAGCTTGGGAAAATTAGCAGCAGTAACCAGCTTAAACCCTCTAGCAAAAATTTAATACATCCCCTACTATCTCAAAATTGCACAAAATATCTTTTTTCAAAAGCAAATAGCTATGATACAGTATTTGCATTAACAGAGAACAAGCTTGAATTACAACGTTCTAAAAAATTAACAAATAAGGAAAACTATCAATAAAGTCCTCATATGTTAGACAAACTTATCCATATGAATTGCAGAAGTCTTAAATGTTCAGTTAGCAATGAGTAACTTTCTAAAGATTATGATATCATGCCATAAACTAACTAATGGGTCCTCATGAGTGAAAAAGTTCACTGGAGATATACAGATATTCATAGAATCATAGAATGGTTTGGGTTGGAAGGGACCTTAGAGACCCTAAAGACCTTAAAGTTCCAACCCCCCCTGCCATGGTTAGGGACACCTCCCATTAGAGCAGGTTGCTCAAAGCCCCATCCAGCTTGGCCTTGAACACCTCCAGGGATGGGGCAGCCACAACTTCCCTGGGCAACCTGTTCCAGTGCCTCACCACCCTCACAGGAAAGAATTTCTTTTGACTATCTATTCTAAATCTCCCCTCTTCCAATTTAAAACCATTGCCCCTTGTCCTTTCACTTCACTTCCTAACAAAGAGTCCCTATAAATGGAGACTGTAGCACCTGAATGAGTTTTGGAGTACTGCTTTCAAGAAATGTGGTACTATTTGGAGGAAATGACATTTTAAAAATAGTTATCAGGGGTTTTTTTAGCCATCTACCTGTTTTATGAACAGGTCTCTACAGTGGCACTGAAGAGGAGGGGAAAAGCCGCTGGGTAAGCTGGAAATGTGCAGGACTGTGACCATGCTCGCCCCGCAGAGCCCCACCAGTGGGAGGCTGCTCCCTTGCCCTGAACCTCATCCAGCCCCCTGGCACAGATTTTCCCCTCCCAAGGGTGCTTGATGGAACTTCACAAACCAAACCATGAATCTTGCAACAAGGTTGAGCTGGTCATGTCCAGAAGTGATCACAGACTCACAACACTGTCCATAGGATGCAAAGGGCATTGCTGCAGGATCTAATTAGCAGCAGTAGTCAAATTAAAAAGATTGTCTGATGACTGGTTATAACATCATTACCTGTTTTAAATAGAAGAAATATCCCTTCATCCTCTCCAAACACCTTGAAATGGGAATACTTCAGCTTTCCCAAGGGTTCGTTTAATTGCAGCTCAGCACAGGCAATGTGGACAGGATGCTTGAAGACTGGTACCCAGCGTGAGGCAGCCTCACCTATTGCCATTCTACTCCGGAAAAAAACTCCCATGTTTTGTTCAACAGGACTTGTGAACCCTGTATTACACAGTTACTTTTAAGCATGTAGCTTGAAACAAAAGTGTGGTCACTCTGTCACAAAGGACAGCAGAGGTAGCATATGCTTGAGTTTTTATTCTTTGTTTCAGAGGAACTCTTGTAAATACACACATGCTTTATTCTTCCCCCTTAAATATCTGTTCAAGATTATTTGTTGTGTTATGCTCATTATACACCATTTTCCAAAAGTCACAACTCCCAAGAACAGTGTATTTAGATACAAGCCTTCAAAAATATTCTGAATAAGTCTTTCCCCAAAGACAGCATAATTTTCATCAAGCAGCACCCTAAGTATTAGAGAAAGGCAAACAGATGCTCACATTCTATCTTATGGTCCAAGAAAATGCTGAACCTATTGATAGATGTAGTAACAAATCCAGCTTTAAATAAGTGGAACGTCCCAAATAATTGTGTTAAACTGCTTTTTTATTCTGGTAGGCAATAATAGGATTTAAACACAGTGCTGCTGAAACTGTAGAACACACTTCAGTGCCAGGGGAAGAAAACATCATTACTACTCAACACAAATCAAGGGAGATTATTTAATTAGGATCACTTCATCCTTTAAGTAAATTAAAAAACCTGAGTCTTTCCTTCTGCCTGCCTTCTTTCTGCCTCCCACCATCAAATCTTTGAATCATTTTGATCAAAACCATGGTTTAAAAATCCACATCATATGCTTTCACAACTCCTACTTTACCATATTGGCCATTTCTAAGTTTCTTCTAAACAAAATAGGGGGCAATAATTTCTGACCGTATCTTCCAGAAATAGGTTCCTTGTTAACATTTAATCTTGCTTTCTCTTCTTTCCTATCTTCTCTCTGGTCAATTACCTTCTTTTCTGCCCTGTTATTTCTTTTTCTAATCACAACATTTTACAACCTTGCTCTCAAAGCTATATTCCACATTGTTAAGATCTTGTTATATCTTCACACTGCAGATATAGGAGCTTATCAGAATAGATGCTGTGTCTTAGCCATTACAGTAAATTCAGTGCCTACTAGTTTGCCCCTTTTGTCCTGTAAATTCTTTGTCTTAAAATGGCAATAATCTTCATAAGTTTTTTAGTCTTTAATGTCTTATGACTAACACAGCATCTAATTATTATGTCAATGCAGGTAAAGTATGTACAACAGTACCAGATATATTTTTTTTACAGGTAAAACTACATATGTATTCCTGATTATCAGAAAATACTCACTGGACTTTCAAAGGAATACTGCCTCAATACACAAGCATAGGATTTCTGTAAGTCTTTTCATTTCTACCTGATTGTAATTATTTATTTTCCTCTTATTCTTTTGTTTTCATGCTTAAGTTCTGATCAATTCTGAGTAGTTGCTTTCATAATACTCTTTTTTCTCCTTTTCCTTTCCAGAAAGGAAAACAAATAATCCCAGAGGCTGAAATTTCTTTTCATGTTTTCTATATCACAGAATCAAAAAAGACTATTGCTTTGGTATGTATGAACACCTCTGTTGTATATCTGTGTTGAAGAACGTATGACAGAGTTTGGCTTGGGAAAAAAAGATGGCTCTAGGTTTTGTGCAGCCACGCATGTCCAGACATGCAGCAAGATTTTAACCAAAGGATGCTTTTTAATAAGTATTGCAGTAACAGCACATTTACTACCACTGGTTAGCACCATTATTTCCAGGCCCAGGAAATTATGCATACACTGAAGCTTATCTTCTTCAGTAATATGCAGTCCTATGTACATTACATCCAAGAACCACCTGAAAGGCAGACCAAAGTCAACAAACTTACTTAAACACATTTTTTAAAACAAAAAAAGAAAATCAGGAATGAAAATATTATATATAATACATCAGAAGAATTCAATATGGTGGAAGTTAAAAAGCAAAAGAAGTGTTTGGTTCACAACCAGAGCTTTTCTTGATTAATTTTTTCCCCATTGATATAGATTGAGGCTCCATAGCTCCAAATTTATTTTAGGAATAATTGCAAAGAAAAGTAATAATTACAGAATTACTGTGCTATTTTTAAAAAATAAATTGTTGCACCATTTCCCCACAATAATTTTTTTCAAAATAGTATATAATAACATAACAGAAGTTAATATGGCAAAGATGTTGGTTTTGTGGCTATGTGGGGCACAATAGCACATCCTAGATCTTTTTTGTAAGTGACTGGTGAAGGTTTTTGTTGCCAAGATAAAAAGTATTGCCCAGATTTATACGGGCAAAAGTTCTTATTCACTCAGAATAAGTCTTGAGCAGTGCCTGTAAACAAATGGACAGGTGGCCTGTACCACCAGGATTAGCAGGCAGAAGATGCCCTTATTATTCTTTACAAACACAGAATGAAGAAGACCAGTTATGTGATTTAATGATTCTCCCACTGCTACATACACACACCCACAGGTGGATGTTATCAAGAAATGCAATCCAAATGGAGAGCAGATACATAGCAAAGTGGATAATGGACAGATAAATATATTGTGAACTGGGACACATTCGGAAAACTCAGGATGCAGATGAAGGCTGAAGGTCTTGTCCAAGTTACAACACTCAATGCGGAATCCTGGTGTAAAGCTGAATTTTTGCAATGTTTTTCTAGCCGCAAAGTTAGAGCTACTACAAGAACACCAACATTTAAGTATTTTGGTTTGCTAACTAGTTAGCTCAGAAAAAATCATTATTTAATATCTGTTTAATCTAAGTGGAACTGGTACACTTTTTCTGGTTATGTCTAATGTCTTCTAGTTTATCAGGCCTAGGCTAGGCACAAGACTATTTCAGCGTTTAAGTAAAAAATCATAAAAGATCATAACTTCCTGAGCAATCTCTACAGTGGGAACTCTGACTCAAAAGTGGGTGTTGAGAACACCTGTAGTCAGAAAGAGATTCTTTAGGGCTTGCACTAGGCCTATGATTTCTGATTTGCATCCAAAATGAAAAAACAAAAGTTAGGGATGACAATGGCAGTGTGTCGTGGTTTAGCCTCAGACGGCAACAAAGGACCACGTGGCAGCCACGTGCACTGAGCAGGGCGCCAACCGCCGCTGCGGCCAGAAGGGGAAAATCGAAAGAAAAAGGCAAAACTCGCGGGTTGAGACAAAG
>JAOQGH010000019.1:60754081-60781960 GCA_025769975.1 Gallinago jamesoni | reverse complement strand
GGGATGGAATACCTGTGTCCCTGCTAGGTCCTGGGAAGAAATTAACCCTTTCTCCACCAGACCCAGTACACAGTGTCCAGAACTAATTTCACTGCTGGAGACAATAGAAATCTGTTCAAGAAGTCAAGGCTATCTTCTTGAGCACACCTAACAGGAGTAGATGCATACATTTCTCAGGTTTTGGTTTTAGCTTTGAATTTACTTTGTTCTAATACACTATTCCAAGATGCTTGAAGATTATATTTTTTCTGGGTAGCATCTTTTCTGCCTCATTGTACCTCTTCTTTTCCACAGCACCCCAAATGACTGAGGATTGCAAATCCCTTCAGGGAAATTGCTCCTCCTGCTTCCTAGGAGTGCAGTCAAAGGATGATTAATTCTTGCATTGTTTGTGCCAGAATATCTTTGAAGTTCAGTGCATTCTCACTTATGTCCCATAGTATTTGGCATCAACAAATGAAAAGGTATCAGAGTATATGTAAAATAAAAAAATAATTTCAATATCTAGAGCATAATCTAAAATTTTGCTGAAAATGGTAGCAGGGAAAAACCCACTTTTAAAGTAAGCTTTCAAATGGAGATGAGTCTTATAAAAGAACATCAGAGGGCAGTGATATCTGCTTGCTCTTACTCAGCCATGTGAAAGTATTGTTTAATTATGGATCAAGTTCAGCCTTTAGCTCCTTGACCAGTGTCGATTGTTCTTTCCATTTTCTTCTGTGGGATCATGCTGAGCAGGGGTGATGCACAGATAAAATCTGATATTATTCTCCCGCCTATATTCTCTAGAGAACATCAAAAACTTTAAAAGGAAGGAAGAGGAAATAAAAAAAAAACAAACCCTTGGAGCGCTTTGAATTAAGAAAAAAGATAGAATAGCGAGAACTGGGTCTAAAACAATAAAGTACAACTGTCTTCAGGCAAGGGATCTGAGAAATACAGATAATGCCCATTTTTCTTAGGCACCTAAGTTAAAAAAATATATAATTCTTTGATGAAAATATATAAACCAGAACTCTAGTAATTCTGGTGTTTTTACTGTTAACCCAAAGCAGTCTGTGTCTGAATAGTCAATTTTTTAGAATATTTATTTATTTTATAGACAGTGTAACCTAAAGGGCAGTTTGCTTTCTTATTTATCTTAGCTTACATTTCCTGTGGTGTATTTAGCTCTAAAGGGGTTATTTGGCACAAGAAAGTGACCTTAGCATATTAGGTATTTGGAAAATTGTTACTCCTTGAAGTGCTGATGGAACAAGCATAACCAGGAGAATTTGCAATGTAAGACCAGGGGTTTTTTAACAAAATTTCTATATGCCTCAACAGCTGTTTTCTGTGGTCTCAGAGCCTTGCATTCCTTGACAATTCAAGAAATTAATTGCTCTCGATATGGTATATTAGGATGTCTCCTGTGCACATCATCTTCTGGATAAAGACAATGCAAGAGCTAAAAGTGGTAGTATATACTTACCTCTGAACTGCATTGATTGCCTTTACCGTACCTTCAGTGTTTATTTCCTCAGTAAGAGCATGGTTCAGCATGATTTTATCAGATGTGTTGATTTCTTGTGAGATAAACTATTTTTAATAATCTTTATCCCAAACATATTTTAATTACTAGAAGTGCAGGAAAAGAACAAATTAAGAACAGTTTCTGCACCTTAGCCACAAGCAAGTAGTAAATTTTTATAGACTTACTCGAACCAAAGCTAGTAAGGCGTGATTAAGACGACTTGGCCTAAACAAGTGATAACAATATACTGAGAGCAACTGAGTAAAAGCTGAATATAGGTCCCTAAAGCTGCCAAGCCAATGTATCCAGCTGCACCTCTTGAAGAGTTCGTGTATGTCTCTCTAATTCTGGAAAGCATAGGTGAGAAGTGAAACCAAACAGCACCCACAGACTGATCAAGCACCACTCTCTACATTTACAGGACAACAGGAACTGTGCTTTTCCTATTGCATCTATGTGTTATTCTTTATCTCCCTGTCTGTCCCCTGTGTGGTTGTATTAAGTTGAAAACTCCTCAGAGCTTAAAGAAAACATAGACAAAATGCCCAGCATCCGTGCAACATCCATTGTAGAGCATACATGACAAAGTACTCATTAGAAAAGCAAGAATTCTTAATTACAGTGATCACCACACAGGCAGTCTGTGCTGCAAATCCAAAGGAAAGGTTTGCTGGAGGGCCAATTTTTCAGACTTTTGATGACTTAATGGCATACTATAAAGAAACCCAGAAATCTATCCTAAACAGCAGCAGCCTCTACCTTCATCTGTTGCTTGTCTGCCAAGCCACAGTGTGAACGTGGCAGATATTATTGGAGCCTGAGAGCAGAATGACTACTTCAAGACCTACATTCAGTTTCAAAAAGTAAAATTCCAGAGATGTCCTTCATAGCTGTATATTTTTTCATTAATACCACATTGTATACTTTGCAATTCACTCCAACAGACAAAACCATTTCTTCACTGCAGGAGAAGAGCTATATTGTGTTTTGTTTTTAACAACAGCAACAATAATTCTGCATCTTGGTTTTTTTTTGTTCTGCTATTGCATCGAGAAGTGTGACTACACCAGACTAGTAATCTTTAGCCTAAAGACGTAAATCCAGTGGCAAAATTTTCACTGCAACTTATAAATCACTTCTGTAACATCATTATTTTGGGACATCTCTGCCAGATGTAGTTATAGCCCACTGTCTCCACTTGTCTGCCACCATACATAGATTACCTGCTGTGAAATGCATATAGCTTAGATTATTGACAGATATGTGAATTATTATTTCCTAGGCAAAACTCAGTCATCTCAGCAAAAGTACTTGAATAGAGCTTAAGTGTTTACATAAAGGTTACAACTTTTTCTGTAAAGGTGCACTTAGTCCTCTCTTAACATTTCACAGAATGCAGCTAGTTCAACTCTTTTGCCATCCAGCATCCAGTTGCTAAATTGATTGCTATTTATTGTATGTCTATTCTGCAACCCAAAAGTGTGACTGCTGATGAGGCAGGCATATTTAATTTACCTTTTAAGGAAAGGAAAATTACAAATGTGACATCAATCCTTAATGGTTCTTCAAGGGTAATCCTGGAAATGTCATACTTGAAAGTCAAACTTCAGGCCATTAAAATTAATTTCTAGAAAGATTAAAAAAAAAAAAAGAATTAATGATCACTGGGATCAATGTGACACAGTAGGAAATAATCAACATTCTTTTTGTAGCTGGAAGTCACAGCCAGTATAGCCACTAGATTTGTCTGAAGAAATCACCTAGTACATGTGGGTAAACATGAACTAGCTGACACCACGTAGTTGAACTTTCAGAAAATCTTTCAGCCTTGCTCCTGTCAAAGGTTAGTTCCAAAGGTGTGACAAGGTAGAAGACAAGGCCAAGAAACAATATATTAAAAAGAGGAAATAAAATACAGAAAGAAATGGTCGTTTTTATCAAAGGGGAGGATGCCACAAGATTGTTACTGAAATCTATGCATTTTACATATTTATAAATAACCAGGAAAAGAAGATAATTAATCAGGTGATAAATCTTGCCGACAACACTGGAGGCATGAAATGGATTGCATACAAAAAAAAAAAAATGTTCCAGGATCCTTTTTCTTGAAAATATTACGACCAAAGGGATACAGCTGCAGTCAATAAAATTGCAAATAGAGAATGATTCCAATGAAATTATCAAGGAGCAGATTTAACAGTCATCCAAACAGGAACACATTCACTTCTAAGCTTTCCAACAAACATGATCAAGTTTTGCCTGCAAAAACAAGGTTCTTGTGTGCAGATTCAAAATTGTACAGAAATGTTCTTTAGGTGGAAGCTGGAAAGAAAATCTAGGGTTTTATTCACTTGCTTAGATACAAGAAAGAAGGAAGCCTCAGTTACTGTGAGGCCTCTGCTGTTTCCCCCAATGGAGAGCTATGATCCCACAGGAGTAATCCTGGCAAAGTACACTTATGGGACTGATTGCATCAACACTTCTCTGAAGTATTTAGCTCTGCATCCTGCCCTGTGCTATTAAAGAGCAGGGATAGATATGTGCTTTGGGGGACCGCCTGCTAGTTGAGCTGAGATGCATTTGGCACTGTTGCTTTACCCAAATAACATTTCCAGCACCAAGTCCCACAGCTCAGCTTCCACCAGCCGAATTCAAAAAATTAATCAAGCCTATCAAGTCTCTCCAATAAGAATGGAAAAGGAGTAAGAAAAAGAAAGAGGATTAAATACCTAGTAATACCACAGAGAAATATAAACTCAGGGCTGGGGAAACTTGTTCCAGTTCATGGGAACATTTTGTATTCATATGTGGCCTTCATGTCTTTCTTTACAGTCCAGTACTGTAAAAGAACTGAATCACTCTCTTATTCAATAGATCTAAAGAAAATAAAAATTGCAAAATTTTCTCTATACACTACACATGGGCCATCTGTAAGTCATATCATCTTTTTCCTTTCCTTAATGTTGCAGACTCTACTAAGAAGGACTAAGAGCTCAGTCTTTCCCTTTTGGCTTTCCTTAGAGCAAGCCAGCTGCCTCATGGAGCTATCAGCAGGGTTTATTTTTCCTGGCTTGGATGCAAACCTCTAGTTATTAATATGAGAGTGAGCTCTGCTAGCTGACAATTTAAGATAAAGTAAATTGGAAGTGACATAAAGGAGCGTGTGGGTGTTAATGTGCGTCACCGAGGTTCTTTTCTGACATCCTGAAAGGTCTCGTCTGTATGGCCGACACTAGCAACCTTTACCAGTGACCCTGTGCTATTAAAGGGTAGGCACTCTCATTGATTTGCAAAAGTGACAGATGCGGCATGTGGTTGTAAATTAGCCATGTGAAGTCAGTCTCCAGAGATTTCCAAGCGTGTTTTTTCCTTTGCAATGATTTGTGTTCTTCCATTTGCCAAGCTGCATGAAGTGAAGCACTTAACTCTTTTTCACCAGTCATCTTATTGTACTTCACTTTTTTTCCGAGGTTTTTTTTTCCTTCTCCCACTCTCCCTAAGCTATCATGATTCATAGGGCTAAACTTCTACTCAATTGTTTCTTAAGATGTTTTTAATTTTCTCATCATAGTATTTCTGAAGAAGATTAGTAAAGTCATATCAGGATAAGCTGAAATCTCTTTCAAACAGTTAAGCCTTAACTTTTATTTACAAATGTATATGTATATGTATGTATGCATGCATAAATATGTTCATTCATTATTCATATAACAGAATGTCTGATCTGGTGAAAACTCAAACATAAGTTTTGTTAACAACTGAACTATAGCCGCTGCTCACACATGCTGCAGATGCAGATAATGCGTGAGCTTCCAAGTGTCTTCATCTCTTACACAGAAACTCAGCTCTAACAGAATTGCACAACCTCAGACAGGACCAAGTCATCTTATACAACAGCGATTGCATAATGCAAAGGATGATAACAGGAAATAAATGTTATTTTCTATGTTTAATGACATGATTTGTTTTAATCTTGAACAGATATCTATAGTGATCACATGAAATTAAGACTTATGGGTGACCTGGAACCATACAAGGTCCATCCTCACCTGGCAGGCACTAGTTAGAGCACCCAATCTGCTTCTCTGTTTAGACTGCTAGAGAATTTCTTTCCATGGAAATTCAATCATGCCTTTGTAATGCTGATTTTAGATATGCACTTGCATTGTAATTTATCTGCTACAATAAATTAGAACTCCATTTGTGTAAAGATTTGCTAGATAGTCAACCTTTTAATAATTAAATTTAGGGCATCTAAACACTTATCACAAAAAGTACCTACGCGCCACTGCTACAAAACCAAACCCAAAGCAAAACAAAAACACATCAAGACAAATTATTCCGTGGACTAAATGTCACCAGCTGTCAAATGCACCATGACAAAATGTGCAGGTTAAAAGGTCATGACCCCATAAAACTACTACTCTAGTTCTGTATCCTAAATCACTTCCAATTATGTATGGTAAGTTCTTTCCATTTTGAAGTAGAAAGTAATTTTTCTGAGAACTTGAAGCTGGGCATTCAGCATGGATTGAGAGGTGAAAGGTTCAGAGTTTTAGCCACTAAGCCACCAAATCTCTGTCCTCTCCTCTATTGTCTTTTCTTTTGAAGTTATTTGCAACAGTTATTTCTAGTGAGCATTCACTCCACAGGGAGGGCTTGTGCAGCAGTCATGGTAGACTTTCTGAAACTGTATTCCAGGCTCTTTGGGTTTCTAACAGTTCATAACACTGCCATTCTTCTTTCCAGCTTTAGCCAAATGCACATAATCACCCCTTTAGGATAATGGTGTTTGAGACTGGGATGCTGGTCCCTAAAGTTGACTTTGAGGAGATGGGGTAAAAACACCTATTAAATTTGCAAACTTTTTTCCTTGCAACTACCGTCTGATCACTATGATCACTATTAAATCTTAGTGCACTGAGATCACCCCAATGCCTGCCCAGATAACTTCAGAGCTCTCTCATGCAAGTCCACCGCAGACATTGCTGGGGCAAGCTCGCTTCCTGAGAGAAAGAGGAAAGATTGCAGAAATGACAAACCCTTTAGTGTTAAAATTTAGTACCTAGCTGCACTACCATAATCTTCACAGTAGAAACCAATGTCTCATCAAGCTGCCAAATCTCAGGTCACAGTGTTAATGATTTATGTGTTCAGAACTGCTCTTTGGGGTGGTTTCACAAGGCTGGGTTAACACTGTGAGGTGCTGAAAAGGGTTTAAGGTTTTTCAGTGGTGTTTTTTTTTTTTTTTTTCCTAGTAGCCTGTAAATGTTTTATAATTGTTCGTTTTAAACCTATTTCCTGGTCAATCATTCTCAAGCTACTCATTCCCACCCTTTAGTAAAGTCCAAAATTGAGTGTTACTATGGAAACTGCTACAGATGTAACAGCTGCAATTCACAAGAAAGAGAAAGAAGAGGAAAATGGATCAGGAAGTGTCACTTGCATTATGCAAAATTTCATAGCTATGTATGAATTGCATGCTGTGAATAAGGTCCTTTGTGAACCCAAAAAGTTAGGAAGGTCACCCTAGAATTAGAGGAAATGATTCCTAAGTCAGTAAATGAATTGCTTTCAAAATTCCTATGTGAAAAAAGAACTATTTATAATCTCTCTTTCTGAAGTCCGCCTTTTCATACGAGAAAAATATATTTCTTTTTTTCTCTTTTAAGTGTTCTTAGCTTGTAACCTGATTTTGTGCTCTTTTTCTCTCCTCTTTTTTTTTTTTTAAATGATACTCAACAGAAAAGTTAATCCTAGATTTCTTTAGGTCTTAAGCTTCTTTAAGCACAATAGACATGCCAGCAGTGTTTGCTACAAAGTTGTCAGTTATGTCTTTTATTTGCATATTTGAAGGTATTTTCCCCGACTCTCTTGAACACATCTGTGTATTCAGCAAAAGAAAGCAGAGCTATGAAAACTCAAAAGAATAGAAATACTGTAGTAAACAAAAGCTGTGCAGGCTTGTAACTGGCTTGTTTCTCTTATCAGCTACAATATTTTTACACTCCCCATAAATTCCACTCATCTCAGGCAGGTTTCCACAAATGTGGCCTGGAGAGCCTTAGAGAGAGGAGGGAGAATCAGGCCTTTTGTCTAGTGCTCAGCCGCCATCAATTATTTAGGAGCAAAATTATGTGACATTTTTCTTTCAATTATTCTGTTTAACAAGGCTTGGGAGTTAATACTGACCAGAAGATGTTTTATCTGAGATACGCTGTAAAATACTCTGCTCTCTGTAGAATAGAACTCCCTTGGCTCTCAATTAATGACTGCAGCCATGCAGCCGCACTGAACTGTCTAATCTCACTTGACTGGAGCTGAAAGCACCTCTGTGTTTTTTAAAAGATATTTTGCTCTTCTGTAAGTATATTGAGAAGAACTGTTTGTGCTGGACACACAGTAATAAAAATTTGTCAAATCTGTCAGAAGACTTGGCTCCTAAATGCAATTCTTCAAAGGGAGAAGTGTGTAAAAAACAGAAGGCATGCTGCTTTATTATTACTGTGGGGACTGTGTGATCTTGTGCCTGACAAAGATCTGTTTAAGATGTATGAGCGGTGCTGTGAGTCTGTATCCAACACCATTCTTATTGTTTTTCATCCAGCAGTTTAGTCTTCAGCCTGGAAACTCGTTTTTGCCTTTTGCCCTTAGCTTCACAGTTCTGCACAAGTGACTAAGTACATTCCCAAACTGTGCATTTTACACACTCTGAACAGTAAGCAACCATTTAAATATTATGACATCCACTGAAGCATGCATCAGATGTAAAGAGGAAATGCTTAACAAGTATATTTTTAACAAAGTCTTATTTCCACATGAAGCTCTGCCTGGCATCACAGCTTCTGAAAAGCTGTAATGACTCACTCACTGGAAAATTCAGTGCAAATGCAAATACGGTTTCTGGATTTGACAACCACCTGCCCCCTTTACAGCTCCATTATTTGACGTGTGCTAACTTGATCATAAATCGTGGGGCTCCTTTGAGAAATAAGTTTATTCCTTCCCTTCAAAACTTATTTCTTGCTTTTGTGTCCAACTATTGTTTTCTTTTCAATGTGCAAATATCATCCCTTTACTTCTCTGACTGGTTTTGTTGTCTTTTCTTAACCCCCAGCAGCAGCAAAATGTGTAGCATAAAAGTTGCAAAGCTGTCCACTTGCATGTCATTGCTTATTGTTCACTTACATTCTACCACTGACTTCAGTTCAGCACTGAAAAATCAATTCTGACACCAGCCAACCTAGTAATTCTAGAAGCTACAATTTCAGGGAAGCCTTAAAATCTGTGAACAAAATATATCTGCCACACTGTTCAACCTATCTATTTTTTGGACATGTAGTCCAGACAATTCAAAAAGACTTGAGAAAATCTGTAATCTGTATTACTTAGCTTTTTTTCTATTCTTTTATCACTTGGAATCCTTAATAGCCAGAGTGATTGCTTTAAAATGCTGCTTTACTTTTGAGCCATGATACTTTACACATATTGGTTAAATCCCAAATTAAGTGATGAAATAGAGGAACTATAGGGATTAATGTGATTCAGCAAAGCCAGATAAACTTCATTCCATAAAAATCTGATGTTCCCTGACATCTAAAATCTGACTAGCTCAAAGTTATTTAGAATGTGAACTACAACAAAAGGAGTTGAGATTGCAGGAAGACCTATTTGCTCTAAAGGACTGATTCATGCAGCATTTGGAGTTTCCAATGTTAGCAATTTGTGCGTACTGTTTGATCCAATACTTCGTCACAGACTGCATCCCACCTCCTGCACTTCAAGCAGAGGCACTTATGTGCATGCAAAATTGTTGAATTCTTGTAGTCAATTAAAGTTGCCACAGATCACTAAATTGGGCTTTGTAACCATGTTACCAAGCATGCAACCAAGGGAGGATGCAGCTAGGAGGACAACTTTCAGACGTGTTTTTGCTTGTCCAGGAACTGGAGAGGTCCTCAGCATATCTACAATAGACCTAGGAGCATGTCTCTCTTCTAACAGACTATACATACCATGACCTAGTGCCACCTAGCAAAGGCAGCAGGGACCTTTCTGTTCTCTGCCTGACTGAGGAAGCCCTTTTCGTTAGAGTTTTCCTGCCACAAGGAATTCCTTTACAATCCAGAAAGAGGGCTTTTAGGATCCTGTCATGGTATTCTGATCCTTTTATCTATAAGAAAACTGAACAATGTGGAATGAAGATATTGTTTTAGGAAGTATCCCTCTCCCACACAATCCAAAGCAAAAATTCTCATCTTAGAAACGAGTAAGGAATCAGCTCTTCCAAGCCTTATATCTGAAAAATAAAATCCTTAGAAATGAAATTCTAAGGCTCCATTTCCTCTTTCTCAGCTGAAATCACAGTACATCCCTATCTTTCTCCAACCCAAGGAATTTATCAGCAGCTCGCTGTGTGGCAGATGATCTATCAGCAGACAAGGCTCTGAGAAATCATCTCACTCCCTTCACAAATATGTTACACATTACGGCTCTTTTGGAGTACCAGGAACACTGTTTTTTTTCTTTAAAAAAGAATTATTTTTATTTTTTTCAGTAATGTAGCAAATTAGAAATACATAGGACCATTTCAACAGCCAGCTGGTCTAGATAATGATCATTCCTTTACTTTTATTGATATCTTCCTTCAAGAGACAAATTTAAAATGTGGCCACAATTCCTCTTAAGTGTCTGATCAGAACTGCAGAGCATAACATTTCACAAAGAAGTGGCTTTTCAAACATTCATATGATTCAATGTGAAAAATTTCCATTATCCCAGAGGAATTTTATGGAAGAATGAAATCTCAGGCACATGAAATCACCAAAAACGGAATGGAAATTTTTTGCCCAAGAAATTTTCCACATAAAAATACCCCCTCTCTTTTAAAAGTCTCTATTAAAAGCAAAATGTAATAAAACCAGAAATAAACCCACGTGTAATAGTCATAGTTTAGGAATTTAGTGTGCTTTATATTTATGAATTGTTGAGTTATTTTATTTTGTGATAAATGGTGAATAATTGATTTATCTCCATGCTTCCAGTAATTTGTTCCACATTCTGTGTACTTGCTATTTTATTTCCTTTTCAAAGAAAAGCCAGCAAGGAATTGATTGACATACTTTGGTTATGGTTATGCACGGTTTTCTCTAGGATGGATTTCAGAGACCACACACTTTTTCATTTTGAAAGGCAGGGCTTTTATTAGAAAAATAGCATATGTTACTCTACATGTGCATTTTTTCTTTAAGAACATTATTTTCTGTATCATTAGCATTTATTGGTGAAATGCACTCCACATCACCTGCAAAATTTGATTATCTTCACATGTATAACAAGAAATGCTTATACTGTCTCACATGGTATGTCAGCCAGGAAAAATGGAGGTTTGCTCGATGAGCCCAGCTGAGTTACATTTTCATATCCATCCTGTGAAATACACCTCAAAATAGAAAACAATGGCTATTTATTTTACTGATGCTGACTTTAGGATGGCCTTACTGTTTATTAATCTCTTATTTTCTTTCATATCAAGGATAAACTGCAAATGTTATTGAAAGTTGTCATTGAAACTATATCACTATCAAAACCACCCAAATAATTTCTATGTACACACAATAAAGATGAGTTGCAAGGCCTGTATATATATCCAGTAAATGGAATATGTAACTCATCAGAAATAATTGCAAAAAAAGTTTAGAGTATCCCAGAAAAATAGAATACAAAACTAAGAGCAATGCTTTGATTTTCAACTGGTCTATGCTTTACAGTACCAAGACATCTTTGGCCATCCTCTAAACTTTATCTGCATAAACTAAACTTCATAAATAAAAATAGATAAAAAAATAAAAGGCAGCATATCTGGCCTTTCTTATGCAACTAAGAAAGTCAAGTGAGTGAGCAGAATGACATTCAACTGGGAAACATAGTAACATATGACATGACCCAACCTAAAGAGCGTAAGTAGGAAAAAACAAACTGGAGAACTATGATGACTATTGAGGAATGGAGATGATCTGTGGAAGAGAAACCAAACAATAGAATAACATGAAGATATGATGACGGAATTAAAATTCAGCAGCAAAAGTTGAAGCATATGTGACCTCTGATATCACTTGATGCTTTCCTTAGCCATAGGAAGTACAAGTTTTCTAAAGAGAATAACTCAGTGACTTTCCAGATATTTAAAAAGGCAACCTCCCATGAAAATATCTGATCATGTGACAGAGACACTCCAGCAAATGTCTGTCTTCAAAGGAAATAAAATACAGGTTTGGAGGGTATGACTTTTAAAGGCAATAATCTGGCAATAATCTAGCTCTCTCAATCACAAGACAACATGTTACTGCACCTGGTTTAGATTGCAGTGTTGTCTTCAAAAAGTAACAATATTGGTTAAAAATTTGAGATAATGTAGATGTTGAAAGTTGCCTTGAATGAGTGTGATGTTTAGAGGAACAAATCATTACATAGATTAAAAATTCCCTTGAAGAAATATTCAATTTTTTTCTTGCTACAAATTACTGCACAGTTTCAGTATGCATTATTTCCTGATATTAAAAGTTAATAATTTGACAGAAGTGTATATTTTTTTCTTTTATTGACAAGAAGTTTAATTTAGCCATTGGAAACTTATTCCAAAGCAAAACTGACACTATAACCTCAGCAGAGTCAGTTTTAAACACTTCCTAAGTACCAAACCACTAAATGTTAATCTATTTAATCATTGCTTCACATACAGAACTTAAACTGAATTCCAGTAAGGAATTACCAGTCATTAGTAATGAAAAAAATTCAATAGGAGAACCCAGGAATTATGGACATCATGGGTTTTTTATAAATGGAATGTCTTACAGCTGCCTCTATTTGACTGGAAGAGATCACAGCCACAGAAGTGTAACTACATAGTTCCCTTATGGATAAAAAACCCAAAATGTTATCTGCTCATGTGCAATGTGATGAGGCCTTTTATCTGTACTTGTCAGGCATCATGATTCATGACAGACAGCAGAAAGGATGCACGTGCACTGTGTTATTGTGGGCTGAGAACAGATTACAGTATTTAGAAAGCTTTTATGTCCGGTCACATATTGGTGACACTATTTATCAATATCAGGTTTAGGACATCATAGAGGCGCTCTCCTGGACTTAGGAAGAAATCTCTAGAAATTAAAAGCTTTTACTATAAGTGCAACAATTATGAAAGTGACAGGTAATCTGCACGTGGTCTCAATCCACCCAAAAGAACATGTAGGGTTTGTCCCAGAAGTTTTATATTTCCATTAAGAAGGAAATGGACAGATTATCTGCAAAATACAGTATGATACAAAAGGTCCCAGTCTGGCAGCTCTGAATTTTTTCCCTACTGTGTTCACAGATCTTCAGCACCTTGACCGTGTATAATGCTGGACACACTAGGGCAGGGACACAGCCACCTGGTTGCAAGACAACAAGGCAGCGTGCACCAGCCCACCTTGTGCTGTTGAAGCTGGTGACAGGTGGTACAGATATGCCAGAGCCTTTCAGGAAGGCTTCAGTGAACTAAAAGTCACATCTGTTTTGAGCATCCTTTGAACTCAATCTTTTTCACATTTCCATTACATATTACCAAGATTCAGCATTTTTCAGCATCACAAACCAGATCTGAATGTAACCAGCACAACCCAAACCTGTCATAAGGACCCTTGTTAGAAATGCCTAGAGAGAGAGGCAACATGCCTCTCTGTATGGCAAGACATGATGTCTGAGAATCACAGAATCGCTGAGACTAGCAGGGACTTCTGGATTTCATCTGGTCCAACCTCTCTGCTCAAGCAGGACGACCTAGAGCTGTTTTCCCAGAACTGTGTCCAGACAGCTCTTGCATGTGTTCAAGATGTAAGACTCCACAATTTCTCTGGACAACAGTCACCCTCACAGGAAAAAAAGGATTTCCAGATGTTACTGGCCAGGTTCTTTGAGATATTCCATACATGGAATGTGTAATATTTAATATCAAAATTACTTATCTGAAGATACTTGATGTTACATGGGATTTCTGATTTAGCAGAGTGCTACAAAATATATTACATAACACAGTACCAATGTAAGTTACACTTAACAAAATATATGTAGCAATTGCAATAAAGTTTAACCACCATGACAATGCGATTCCCATTACTGGTCTCTCTAGTATGCTCACCATCATGACACTAAGCATCCCAAATTTCAGGAAGGCATCTGTGAGTTGACGCTGTCTCAACCCTATTGCTCTCTAAGAAATTCTTTCATTAATTGTTCAGCTTTATACTCTATGTTGGAACAAGCCACTTATTCATTCCCCCCATGCTGTCTTGTCTACTTCAGGGACACACTCACAGTCCTTGAATGAACTGAGAGATAAACATTTCCACCACCAGGTCATTGCATGATGATAACTGTTAATCTAAAAAAGGCCACCCTCAGGTCCCTTTGGTGTTGAGATAAAGTCAGCTTCTTCGCAATATGTATGGTCAGCCCCTGGCTGCATTCTTCCCTGAGCTTTACAGGCACATTACCCTGGCTTGTCTCCTCTGAGCCTTCTTCCATGGCAGAAGCTTGTTGGTCAGTCACAGTGGCAACACACCAAAAGTGAGCAGATGAGGGAGGGCACCTTTGTGAACACCTCTGTGCTGTGGACACCCGCTCTTCCCTCAGGGGACCTTGGTACTGTGCAGGACATGGGATCTCTGATGTATGGAGCAAGTGGGGATGCTGATGTCAATTTATGTGTTTAAATGTTATTAAGGTTAATTTATTTCTTTCCTTATTATAATGTCCTTTTTGAATGGTTCTTAATCTATGACAACACAGATACCATCATTAATTCACCAAATGAATCGAAACTGGTGGCTTTGGACAATTCTCCAGAGCTTGTATGGAAAGGCAAGGAATGCAAAATCACCAACTTCACCAGTGGTCTCCTCCAAAGAAATGCAATGGACTCGGTTGGTTTTGTGATCATCACTGCATGCTTGGAAATTCTCTGCTTTTTTGATGAGTGCTAGAGCAGCATCACAAGGTCCTCTTTTGTCCCATCCTGGAGGGACAGGAGAAGTGGAGTCCGTCAACTCAAGGAACTCATTAGGAGCAGAAGCAGAATGATAGTTCTCCTGGACACAACTCCTTTGGAAACTCTCTTGTCAGAGTCAGACCAATGCGTTGCCTAGCTATAAGCATTTCATGGAGCAACTGGGCTTGATCCTGACAGACAGCAAGGGCCAATGAACTGGCACCGGCTGACTGGCTGCATGTGCTGAGGGAAGGTTCTCAAATGTCACTGTGCACCTGTACTCTATGTCGGTGACATCAAAGCCTGGCTCCTGTGTTCTGGTATGCTGCAAGAGCAAGAGAAAATGCTGCTGAACAGCAATTGTTGCTTGTCATTTCCAGAGCTGCAGGTGTTTGGATTCAAGAGTTAAGCAGTAAATACAACTGTTTTGAAAAGTTGTAGACAATTCCAGGGCAGTGCATTGGCTTGTAGGACCTGCCAGCCAGGGAGGAAGAGGGAAGGCTTGCAGTATTATGTATCAAAGTGCCCCACTGTGGAGGTTATGCAGCTGGACACCTCTCCCACATGCAGAATTTCCTTGCCCTTTTTGCTCTAGTGGTGGTTTTGGAGTTCCCACTTGAGAGCTTGCTTGAGCAAGAGTTGCGACAGGCAGGATTGGGTCTGCAGCCAGTGTCCAGCCTCCTGGATTTGTGGGGTGGCTCCTCCTCTGGATGTTGCTTGGCCTTGACTGTACAGTGCCCTGAATGCCTTCTGGCCTCCTGCATTTTCCTCTGGGTTTTCCAGCTTTGTGCGGAAATGCATTTCCCAAGCAGTGCAGCTGAAGGGAGATTAAAATCTCTGCCCAGTTCCCCCCCACTTCTTCTCTAGCCTAAGAAGGACTCTGATTTCATTAGCAGTCTCTCTGTCCTGGACAGTCCCTGTACCCAAGTAATACTCACAAATTTCAGCAGTCTCTCCATGGCTGCTCTGTAGGAGCAACTGGGAGTAAAGCACTAAGTGCATTTTGTGAACAACAAATATGGGAGATATGTAGCCACCCCTGTTTCTTTGAATGGATTCCCATGCTCTCATTTGATATTAACTATTCAGAAAGTAAATGAACCAACTTAATATTTTTCTGTCTACCTTCTAACACAGTACTCTGTCTATTGGTTCGAGTATTTTTGCTGTAAACAACAGGTTTGATGTAGAACCAGTGGAATCAGCACTTCTGTTGCCTTCAGCATTTGGATCAAGCCCAGGGAGGAGTATGAGAGCCTGGCCTAAGTACGAGGACAATACATTGGAGACAATACAGGCCTTGGGAGCCTGTGGACAGAGCTACGTGACAGGAGCTTGGGAAGAGCAAGGAGCGTCTCCTCCAAGCGTAGGAGCATCCCCAAAGACCTGGCCCAGTCAGAGTCAAGTTGGATATCAGCTGGACTTTGCTGTTAGCCTGCAGTGCTGTTCAATTCAATAGCGTGAGAAAGAAGGGCTGTGTCTGTTAGGTGAGGAAATGTGGGTGGCCAAGTCAAAAGGAGACAGATAGGCACAGGTTTGTAGCAGCTATTGCAACAGTAACTAGTAGAAGACTTGTTTAAAAATAATAGCTACTACAAAAAAAACCACTAGTACAAGCAACTTGCCTGACACATTGGCTGTACTAAATTTCATCATGCAAACATGATCACACAAAAGCAATGTGGAGGCACAAGGTTTTGGTCTAGGAGAACATGTCTTCTTCACATTTTTCCTGTGGTGGCTCACCTTACAAGAAAGTCATCCTTTGTGTATTTCCTTATCAGACCCGAACTTAACAAAAACCATGAATCAGTTTCTACCATGTTAGAAACTTTTGTGCTTTCAGCCAGCTCTGTAACCAGCTTCTCAGACTGGATCATTTGTTCTAGTTTGTTCCAATTTTCAGCAATGTTTCCTAGCCCTCTTCCAGCACTTCTGTCACTAAGTATGAAACCGGAAAATAAGCAGCTAGAGTTTTATTAAGGTTAGTGAAATGCTGTAAATGCCACCCTTACAGTAAGAAACTGTTTCTTGATGTTTAAAGGAAACCTCCTGTGTTTCAGTCTGTGCTTGTTCCCTCTGGTCCTGGCACTGGGCACCACCAAAAAAAGGGCCTGTCTCCACCCTCTTGGCACCCACCCTGCAGGTAGGTATGGGCACTGATGAGATGCCCCGAGAGGAACTGAGCCAGGTCTCTCAGTCTTTCCCCATAGGAGAGATTATCCTCTGTCTTCATCATCTTTGTGGCCCTTCACTGTACTCTCTCCTGTATGTCCATGGCTCTCTTAAACTCAGGAGCCCAGCACTGCACACAGCACTCCAGGTATGGCCTCACCAAGGCTAAGTATAGGGGAAGGATCACATTCCTCTACCTGCCAGCAATATTTAGTTTAATGCGGCTCAGGGTATCACGCACATTCTTTGCAGCAAGGAGACATTGCCAGCCCATGTTCAATTTGATATTCACCAAGACCCCCAGGTCCCCCAACATGTATCTGGGGCTGTTCCTCCCCACGTGCAGGATTTTGTGTTTCTCCTTCTTGAATTTCATGAGGTTACCATCAGACCCTTTCTTCATCCTTTTTTCCTGGTACTAAGTCCTAGTACTATGACATTTTTTAATTGAACTGAAATCAGAAGATTTTTGTTAGACTCAGTCTCTCAGCTTAGTATAGACAGTACAGCATTAAGCATAGCACAGCTTTGGTTTTGAAAGACCAAACCATGTTATGGCTTGTCTTTGCAGGATTTTTATTATAATTAATTGTGTAGAATATTTTGCGTCACTTTCATTAGTCATGACATTTTATTTAAGCACTATAATAACTTTTAAACAAACACCATAATACTGTTAATATGCAGCAAACAAATAGTTGCTTTTTAAAGAACTCCCTTTCTCACCTCTCCAGACTCCACAAATCACAACAAATACATTTCTAAAATTAATATTTTTCTCACCTAGGAAGTCACCAAGTTGATCCGAGAACCTTTTAAGCATTTCAAAGGCATCCTCCATCTATATCTTTGCCAGCACAGTACAAGGACTTATTTTCAATTCGCAGTTGTGCTGGGGAAATGTTTTGATTCTTGATTTAGACCCTGGTCTCCCAGAGGTTCCAGGGTTTCTGGCTGAAAGATAAAGCTTCATGCTTTATGTTTCCTTGCAGCAGAGCAGTAATACACACCACACACTGTGCTCCAGTCCATAGGTTTTTGAAAGTAAGTCCAGTACTTACTTTGTGGGTCTTCTGACACTTGAACACTGTTTCCTGAGGGAACAAGTCAAGCTATATACATTTTCAGCTTCTCTTTGTTGCACAAACTATGTGGCACTCTCAGGGAATACTTGCAATGGTTTGAGGTAACAGACTGGAGTGTCTATGTAGAAATATCTTAATATTTGGCACCTGGTATTACAGGCTGCAGCATAAGGCCATGCTTGCATTCAAACAAATCCTGCGTTCTCTGGCCTAATCTACCCAACACTGGGTGCAGGATTAAATAAAGCACCTCAAATTAGGAACCACTATTTGTTCTTTCCTGTGTAAAGTCAATGGTAAATGAACATGAATCTGAAACAATATTTTAACCTTAATAACCCTTTAACACTCTGCTGTATCTTGAATTCATTGTTTCAAATAACAGGCTATAGCTTATCCGATGTGGGAGGCATGAAGCCATCACAGGCAGTTCCAAGCAGACCAGCCTTCTCAGTGTTCATCTGGGAACTTTATCCAAGCACTGACCCACCTGAAATTACATTACAATTAGGTGTCACTTAATAAAATGCATAATATGGAAATTTTCATCACACATCCTTTGTCATCTTTGAAAATCTACAGTGATGACACAGTACAAGCAAGTCTAAGAATACTAATTTAAAATTATAGATTTATGGTTGCAAGCACAGAAGTATTAAGCTTACTCTTCTCTTTAGACATAGAAAAGGTCTATATTTTATGTGCCTACGTGGTTAGTAGGTTCACTGAAATATGCTTTCTTTCCTTCTTTTCCCCTTTGCTTTTCAGAGGCCTGCTAGGTTCCCTTTTTTGTGTGTTAGTTCAGGCTATAACCCTTGTGGTCTGAGTTTATCTTGGCTGTAAAATGCAACAGTAATTTATATGCTCCTTTACTCGGCGCTCCTCTGAGGCACTGCCAGCTGTCTAGCCAGCAGTTTAAAGAAAGAGCTGTAATGAGCACAAGTGTGCAGGGGGTAAGGGGAAGGCACACACAACATACAGCCGTGTTCCTGTTTCCTTAGCTGGTGGCGGTTATGTTTAAATGGCATTACAGCAAGCTGTCAGCATGGCGAGGTTCTCTGCACAGACACTGCACACCTCCTCCTGTGGATTTCTCATTCCTTTCTTTCATTCTTTAGTAAAGAATAGATTTAAAGGATGAGAGAAAACCTGGAACAGCTGTTATGTGATACAGAACGTGAGTTATGGGTGTAAAACCTTGCTCCCTCCCGCCTTTTTCCCCTTTATCAGGAGTAAGCTCTTTGAGCAGGCAGACAAAGCCTGATGGTGATCTTGACGTACTTGATACAGGCTTTGATTTTGGCTTGCCTGAGCTCCAGTTTTTGATATAATACAGTTGTGAGTTTTATTTCTTCCGTAGCTGTGCGTTTTATTTCTTCCGTAGCTGTGCTGTATGCTTATTTAAACTTTACCATCACTGTAGTGTAAAAAAAAAGAACAGAAAGAAAAAAAAAGATATTTTGCCTGTAAGTCACTTCTGTCAATTACTTTTTTCCCTGCTGTTGTCTCTAAAATTTTATCATTATGTATATGTAAAGCAAAAAATTACATGTTCGCACAGTCCTGTGTGTTGCAGAAATCCTTCAAATAGCCTTGATACTTTCCCTAAAGTCCACCAAAAAATAGTAGGTTAGACTCTGATCTCAGTGAGTCTAGTGTGAATCCAGAAAAAAATCCCACGTCACCCCACTAGGATCAGTAGAATTCATTTAGCATTTCAGAGATGCAACAGATGAAAACCTGGCTCAGTGAAAACTTTCCACTTATATGGCAAAACACTTTCTTTTCCTATAAACTTTCTATAAAATCAAACCATCCAATTTTTAACTGGAGGCTTTGGTCTCTTTGCCGCACCGGCAGAAAAATATGGGTTTGATTCTTACGATATTCCTAAATATATTGAGACTTATGATCTGATAAAAGACACTTTCAGTGCAGAAATCCAGCTCTCCCTCAACTCCCACCAATATTGCATAACCCCTAATTGGCCTTGAGCTAGAGTTTCCCTATGCAGTACAGCAGGACAAAAACTAAGACTTCTTAAAAAAAGCAAAGTACTGGAAAATTATGGAATCACCTTAATCATGGCAGAACAGGGTTCAGGTCAATTCTTTCTTATGTAATGTTTTTAATTATTGGTCTCATGCACAAGTTGCCTTGAAAAGGGAAACTTCCTCTCAGTCGCCACACTTAACCTGTCCAAATCCATGATATATAAAGTGTTTTGGAGTATCTGAGCCCACAATAATGAGCAACTAATCTAGGCTGATCTAAGCTTCATTAATCAGAGGAGTTATATGTAGATAACCCCCAAGTCCATATATATTTTGAAGCACAATTTAGAGTGAGATCCCATCTGTAAGGTCTTGACTCCTATGCTGTTTATTTTAATAAATCCTGCCTAAGTAGTTAAATGTAATAAAGCCTTCCCTCAAGGTGCAATTTTCACTATGATTCAATAAAAATAAACCTACAAATGCATGATCTCTTCTTTCATGGAGCCCATGAACAGGTTTGTTTAACCATAAAACAAAGTGTCCTAGAGGGCTCAAAAATATAGTCAGGAAGTAAGAAAATGAGATTCAATGTGAAAAAGGCAAGTTAATGTGTCTGAGGGAAAATAAATTGAAACACATATTCAGCAGGAGGGAGGCACTTGCAAAACAGTGAAGGTAAAAGAGCTCAATAAGACTGATAGGAAACTCAAAATTAGCAAAGAATTTGTAACAGAAAAGTGGTGGTGAAAGCGAGTAATACACTTTTTGAAACTGTATGGAAAAGCCATCATTTCTCATATGCAAGAGGTGATGGTTCAGTGTATAGCAATGGTGTGACTGAACTCAAATATCAATATTCATTTCTTGGTAATTCAGATAAAACAGAAAGTTGTTAACATGTCAGAGAAAGTTCAGAGAACTTCCATAAACAAAGGATTGAGCAGCATGATTAAAAACACAGGTCCTGAGCTTTCTTCTACGCAAATCAATTTCAGCATTTCCACAGACTTAAAATGCAGCAAGATCAGCTAAATACCAATTAACAGCTGCTATGATTAACTGCAGGATGTGGGCACTGGGGAGACATCAGAATTACCTAGGTCAAGGACTGACTATGAGTGATCCTCTGAGCCCCTCTTCCTCTTTATCACACATAGAAAGAAACAAGCTCCAATTTACAGGAGACTACATGGTGGTCTGAAGTATGGAGACACACAGGATTCTTGGTCCAAGAAGGTAGAACTGTGAGTCAGAAGATGGAGGAAAGCCAATATAATTGTAGATTGAATATCAGAAAAAACATCCCTGCTCTGAAATCTAAATCTAGCCTCTCCAAAGACATAGAAGAAAGTACCACAATCTGTTGCGTCATTTAAAACAAGAGCATAACATACTCCAAGATACATATTTCAGCAATTTAGATGATGGTTCTGTCTCTACATGTCTCACACTAGACTTGTTTATGTTGCACCCTAATGCAGTTGCGTGGGACAAGAAGTGGCGGTGAAACTCCCTGCTTTGTAACTTTCTACCAGCCTGCCTTGGACCAAGTAAATTCCCCCACATTTCTACTCAGTAAAGCCACTGAGCCCCCTTCACAATCCTTCTGTCCATGAGCTCATCCGTAGAGATCACTTACAGTAAGCTATCAGTGTCTCCTACCCAAACTGGCATGAATGGGAGAAATTAACCAATCCCTCTCTTCTGAGTCAACAATAGGTGTGCCTTATTCAATAGTATAGCATTTATAACATTTATAGAAATCTATATAAAAGAATGACAGACCATATTTTGGACTCAGAATTACATGCACCTTGAGTAGGCTAAAAGAGTCTAGACTTCCATGAGCTGCTAGAAAAAATCACGTATTCTGAGGTTAATTTAGATATTTGCATTTCATCTGAAACCACTTTAAGTTGCTCATTGATTTATGGGAAGATGCCTGTGTGAAAATGAATAAAAATGTCTTTCCTTTCATCTTTCCCACACTTAAGGGTTTTTTTTTTTTTTTAACCTTATATAATCACTTTCTTCCTTGTCACTAGAAAGGAACAAATGACAGGACATAGCACTTAGTAAAGCAGTGCACAAAAGGAGGAGCCATGGGATTAAAAGGTTGCTGTGCAGATGCAGAAGCTTCATTAACATTTCCTACCTCTTCTCTAAACATTGAACAAGCGAAGATAGGATTGAACTTCAAAAAAAAAAAAAAAAAGAATGATAATTATAATTATTTTTTCCTCAGGTTCATCATCTAGTTTTTCTCTCTGTATCTATTCTCAGATCCCATTGATTTCTTAAACTTGACATCTTTCTGGGTCCTCAGGCTCTTTGGATTCAGTGCCAAAGAAATAATGACAAAATTCCTGGAAACCCTTCTGACTACATTGGATGGATTCAGAGGTACTTCAAGCTTTGCTTCATCTTCACAGATTTTGCCTGTCTGGTTTATAATGAAGAAATAACATAAATGATAACTCTAAGAGCCAACTGGTTGTTATCCAAAAATCCAACATTATTCCAGGAAAATCATGCATTATATTTGGTTTAGTCTTTTACATGTTTTAATCTTTTTAATCAGGGATGAGTAGTTAAAATAAGTGTTTATCTTACTTTTGTCAGGATGACCATAATTCATGGAACGAGAAGGTGGCAGTTCTAGCATGGCAAGATATTTCTTTTTTTTTTTTCCTTTCATGTTCTTGGCAAATACAAGGCATAAATCGCTGTCTTCTTTAGGAAGACCTTGTTAATATTTTGAGGATTTTTATTCAGCCAATTAAGAATTTCTAACTTTCAGATACTAATGATGCATTGCAAGAGTTTTACATACCATCTTTTTCATAATGAATACTCTTTACAAATACTATTCGTATTAAGAAGGAAAAGGAAAATCCAGGAAGGAAAAGGAAAAAGAGAGATCTTTTTTTGATTATTTTTGATCACCAACTGATTAGAAGGTTGCTGGTTTTGATTTTTTTTTTTTAATGGAAACTGATTTATAGAGGAGATGTCAGTTAGCAAAGAAAGCAATGACACCTAGAGCCTTTGAAAAAAAGCCCCTTTCATGCCCTACAAGTACATAGTCAAAATGAGTAATTGGATGAAGAGCAGATGTCAAAACTAGAAACACCAAAGTCATGGCAGCAGGCAGGGAACAAAAGAGGTAGAGGTAATTTTAAAAGCATCAGCCACTTTTCAGATGGTCACCTGCTAAGTAAGCTCCTGTCCCCTGATAGTTGAGACAATCCACACAAAGACTCCTGACAGGTTTCTGAAACAAAAAAACAACAAAAGATGCAGAACTAACATTATCTATCCCTGATTGGAAGCAGATTGTGTCCCTGCTCTCCTCTTTTCTCCCCTCATGTTGGATTTTGCATCATCTGCTGTGAGTCAACCCTTCTTGACTCCTTCTCTTCAGGACAACTTTCACAAACACTGGGAGACTTGTGCTTGTTCCCAGTACTCTGTCTGCTGCACTGAGAGCAGTTTTCAGTCCTTTTCAAATCCCTACAATGTTATTTTTTCCAGTGGAGGCTGGGACCCTTGTACGGCAAATTTGAACTACTGCCCGCAGGCCTGCTTTTCACATTTACCTATGGTGCAATTCTATGCCTGCTGATGCCTGCAGGTTGAAGGTTGAAAACGGCCACAAAGATACGTTTCAGACTCCTGTGCTATCCACGGAGCACTCACCTCCCACCAGATTGACACAAACGTTTTGTTCAAAAATTTGGAAGCTAGCAAACACTGGAGTTGAGCCTGGCTACTCAGTTACTGCTCCAGAGGCAAACAAAAGGAAGGAAGTGAACAAATCAGGGGGAGGGAGAGACAGATTAAGTTACCAGAGACTCTGACCCTGAAGGCTCAAGAATTAAAGTCAGAGAAAGCAGAGGCACTAGTTAGTTGGAAATTCCTTTGAATTCCTTTAATCCCTTAGGTCAATTTAAAGGGAAATGATCTGACCGTTCTGCATCTGCTAGTGATTGAAGGCAAATAAGGAGCATTGTGTGATTTCCAGTTCAAGAAGTATATAGTACACACAGCTTTTATGAAAGCAAATACAGCAAATCTCAATTGACCTAGGCTGACTAATAAACCCTGAGATGCCTCTAACATATGGGAAGCTGATGCTGGTACAGACTCCCCAGGAGAAAAAAAAAAAAAGAAAATGAAAACAAGAAAAAGGAAAAAAAGAGAGAGACCAAAAAAAAAAAAAAAAAAAAAAAACCCCAAACCCTCCAAGTCTCTAAAGTGAAGCAGGAAAAAAAGCAAAATCATTAATTGCAAGGAACATTTTTGGCTGAAACACTGTAGTCCCCCTCATCCTCAATATTTAGTCTGCTATTATGTAGACAGGAAAAGCAGCCTAAAATCACACCCTACTGGGCCTCTCAGATTAAGCTTTCTGCTACACGTCTGTAACTGGAAACAGTCTTCCAAGGCTTGTTTATGTAATGACACCATACAATAAGAGCCTGGCTACAGAGGAGAGCTTTATTGGGCCTTCTAATAAATAATATTAGTGTGTAGCACTGGAAATGATCCCATTTGGGCTTGTAATGTGCAGTGATTAAGGGCTAGACCATGTCTGTAAAGCAATATCTTGGCCATGGGTGTCAGTTAACACAAAGGCATACTTTCCAGAGACGCCACTGGGCAGCCCATCCTCTCCAGACTTGCTACCCATTTCTCCACCATTCCTCTTACATCCCCACAGGCGCCAAGCACAGCAGCCTCACAGTGATGAAACTTCTCCTTCCCACTGCCCAGTCTGAGGGGGTTCATTTCCTAGGGCCTGGGGCTCAGGAAATCTCCAACTGAGATTAATCTCTATTGAAAGGGTAAGAGAAAAGACTTTTCTTGCCTCCTCACTATCTAAACCTGTATCAACACATGGAAAATAAAATGCATAGCTACAAACCAGCAAACACGACAGAGCAAGGATCAGCCAGTTGAGGCAATACACATGTGGGTGTAAGCGATCCTCATAAATTATTTTTTAAGATTGATACACAATATTAAACCAAGATCATTTCACTAAAGATTTGACCCCTCCAGTTTGCCAGTTTTAGCTTAGTCCCCTGCAAACTTCTGAAATACACCAAGTCTGCCTGCAAAAGGTCTGCTCCCCTCTCCTTCCTGACGGTCTCCTTGTTATTAGCAATTGGCAGTCCCTTTCTCCTGACTGTATTTAGTTACAAAAGACTCTTCCTTCTATATTTATGCATGTGCATTTTGCTCTTCTGTACCACATTAAGGAACATCATCATTCAAATGCATGATCTCTGCACACTGACTGAGGCTGGACAGAGTTTGGTTGTGTTGCACAGCAGGAGAAATTTTAAAAATATTTACATTTTAGTTAATTAATAATGACTTTCTCTGTTTTTTATTTGTATGGCTCTTACAACATTTAACAATTTGAAGAAAGGGAATTTTATAACAGAGTTGTTCTGTAACAAGATTGCCTGGCCCCTGCTTCTAAATACATAATTTCTAATTCTTTAAGCCAAGTGTTGAATTCTTAAGAACTCCTTTAGTTACTCTTGGGAGAGATTTCTCCATTCCTTTCTTGCAAGTTGAATGATTGTGGCAAGAAAGTAAGAGTAACAGAAATAATAGCACTAATAAAAGGAAAAGGATTTGTAATGTTAATTTTAAATGTTGCATTCCAAAAGCTGCTGAATTATTTTTCCTGGGATTCCAAAAGCTGTACTAGTTCTTGGCAGTGCTCAAAACTATCCCCTTACCCCTTCATGTTGCTAATGTTTTCTGCAAATCTGCTGACAACATCTTTCCAAACTGTTCCAAAGGAAACAATATAGCATGTCTGCAAAGTTAAGCCTCTTTTAAAACTGGCTTCTAAGTGTACAACATGATGATATGCAGGAAGATAGCAGTCTGAAATCACATTGAAGCATAGGAATTCACATTCAAAGGGAAAAAGCAACATAGAACTCCACAAAAATAACAGGAAAAAAAGTGTAATTGGCAGTCAGACATTTCTAAGTGCAAATAATGCTCCATAACAAGATGCTGTCTTGTTGTTGAGGTCAAAGGCATACTTTAACATTCAGAAAAAAAAATATAAATAGACACCTTTCTGTACTAGAAGGATCTTAATCATAAACTTTTTTCTTCAACAAGCAAAATTCACCTCTTTGCAAAGCACCTGAATAAATGTATTTATTTGAAGGTTAATTTGTGTAATATACTGGTCATATCACTTGCAAGAGGCAACTTACGAAAGTGGGACTGAAAATTTAAAGGTATTCTTAGTACAGACTTATGTCTAGAAATGTAGGGAAATGTCTTTTCAGGAAGTACTTACTGAAAGGAGTGTGAATATGTGAAGAAAAAAATGAAGCTTGAAATATCCCACTGTTTTGGCTCTCTCTCTCTTTCTCTTTGTACTTGGAAACACTGAACATGGGGTCAGCAATGAGCCAGCTCCTGCAGGTGCATGAAATCAGAAACTAAGTATGTGGAGGGTGAGAGGAAAAATAGAAAGAGGAAAGAAAACAATAATTATGGCATCATACCAAACTCCTTTCTCACCAGCAGATGGACACAGAGGAAGATGTGTTTTGCAACTGGACATTCTTTAGATAACAATGGGAAAAATCTGAAATTGCAACAAGGCTCAGTACAAGCCAAGCAAAGCAAGAACAATGGAAGAGCTGTTACAGGCAGCAAAGGCCGCAATGTGCACCTTTGTTATTTTTGTTGGTTGATAACAAAATGGAGTGGCACATGAAAAATTCAAAAAGCACACAAATAGTTTTACTATTGCTAAAAGTCAATTCTGAAGGATATCTTTAAAAAAAAACAAAAAACCCCACAATAAACAAAACAAACAAACCAAACAAAAACACCCAAAAAAACCCAACCAGAAAAACAGGATCAGGAACCTGAAAAAAATGAATAAACTTGTGACATGACTGACTCGCAGTTCCAAAGCTACTCTTCACCTGTATTTTGTGATTGAAGTAGTCATTAGAAATCATAGAAAATGGTTAAGTAGGAAACAAGACTGTCTAGGTTTAGTTTATTTGTAACATTGGCCATGTGACCTAGCAAGGTTCTAACTTGTAAATCCTCTTCTTTATCTTTTTAATTCTATTCTGGATTTAAAAATTTTCCCTCTAAACTGATGACCTCTGCATTATTGCTTTTGTGCATCATCTGTGTTACAGCAAACCAATTTGAAAATTCTGAGATTTTTGTAAAGGGAATGTTTTCCCATCGTTAATTATTTGTGTGTCTGCCTCTTGCAGCTTTCACACTTTATCTACATGTTTCCTGAGCAGAGTATAGCTGGACAAAATACCTGCTAGATACCCTTTTTATTCATAAAATGCATTTGCAAACTTTGGTTCCCACAAAAGTCTACTTGTTTTCATAGTATCAATTATATTTTTAGATGTTTGAACTGCAATAACTATGTAAGCTGTTCATCTTCTAGGAGCACAGATAATTTAATCAATTTATAATATTCATACTCTTCTGTGAAACAGTTGTGTCAACTGCGTATTTTAACAGTCATACTTGGGAAACACCTTCCTAGTCATAAATAAAACAGTGAAAGAAGAAAAAAAATTAAATAATATTGTGCCATGATCAAAACTGGAATAAGAATTTCCTCATTTTTGTATTACTTTCCTTTAACTAATTATTCATTCTTTACTAATTATTAATAGGACTTTACCAAAATTTTGTTATTTTATTTGGTAGACCCGTAGTTAACATAATTATCAAAAGCACCTTTAAAAACATTGGTTTAACATTAGCTTCCTTCCAGATCTGTGGAATGTCCCATGTTTCAAAAAAATATAGAAAACCAGTGTTAAAAGATCAGAGACGTCATCAGCTAGCTTCTTTAGAGTGTTTTGAATACTTAAAAACTCTTCAAATAATTTCGACCTGATAATTTAACTGTTTCACATCCTTTGGAGTTACTCATAGAATGGGGAAAAGTATCATCTACTACCACCAGACATTACAGAATCACAGAATCACAGAATTGTGGTGGTTGGAAGGGACCTCAGAGATCATCGAGTCCAACCACAAAAA
>JAOQGH010000019.1:60718622-60753981 GCA_025769975.1 Gallinago jamesoni | reverse complement strand
CCAGAAACCTCCTAGACTGTTCCCTCTCAGCTGTATGGAGTGCCCAGCTGATATCTGGTAGGTTGAAGTCACCCACCGGGACAAGTCCAAGTGATCTCAAGACCTCTGCTAGTTGTTTATAGAACATTTCATCTACCTCTGCATCCTCATTGCAATATAAGAACATTTATTGAACACTTCCTCTGCTTTACCACTTTTTACCATTTTTTAGGCTTCATTTTGATCATTATAGTCTTAAAACACGCAGTTTGATTTTATTTCAACTTTTGTTCCAATAGTTTTGTTATAATTCGCTCTACTGGTATCTGTGTATTTTCATTATTTTGCATATGTTCTTTAAAGATTCAATGATCAATTCTAACTGAATTTTCACTTACGCCCTCTTAGTTTGTAGCTTAAATGGTCTTGCTCTTTGTTTCAATGCCAAAAATGTAGTTTGGGAGCATGTAGTATGGTATTTCTGTAACAGGATCCAGTTATCAACCAGATTTTTCATCTTTAAGACATGCAGATGTTTTATTTAAAAATAATAATACCGGCATTCAGTTATCATTTTGTTTGCACAACAGAAATGCAGTAACATTTAAACAAGTACAATTTTAAAAAATCCATTATGTTGATCTGCTAAGCTGAAGACTAAGTTTCCATGTGTTGAATGCAATTATTTTTAGGTTAGCAAATTGTCATTAGTAAATTTTAAACTTTTTGGGGATGCTTCTGTTCTGGCCAAATGAGACCCTAGATGTCAATCAGACTGATTTTTTCATCCCAGTATTGCCAGTTGATTTCTTCTTTCCATATCTAGATAAACAACTCAAATGCCGACATCTTGTTCTTGAGCACAATTTGATGGCTTGTAGCATACTTCCTGGTGTCCATCTTCCAGTACTCTGTCACAACTTTGCTCCATAGCTATTCAGCATCACCTATCACAAAGCAAGCAATGCTGTTTCTAACATATCTGTTGGCTTTCTCTTCTTGCCAATCCAGTTAATGCCGCCAGAGCCCCTGGTCCCTACCCTGCAGACCCTTCCACCACGCTTCAGAAGAAACAGGATGAACTTTTTTTGAGAACATGTAAGTTATTCAGAACTCAGCTACTACAGTCACTCTTTTTCAGTTTCATTTCTTCCTAGTTTCATGTTTTCTTGACCTAGCACAATTGGTTTCTCTTCCAACAAACATGGAGGACCATACATGTTTCTTCCCACATAATAGCCTAAAAATCGAACACATATATCTGACATCTTATAACCAGTCTCTACTTTATTTCCTTTGACATCTGAACATGAAAGATCTCAGTTATAGTAACTTGGATTTCTGCATCCTTAAGTATCATACATTGTTTCTAATTTGTAATTTTATTAAGAAGGAATGAAACTTTATCTGGCTCAAGACTAAATTATCCATTTTGTTTAACATTTTAAGCTATGTTGAAATGAAAAATACCATAACTTTTAATTACAAAAATTATTCTAGTATTTAAAATAAAAATAGTAGCACTTCTGAAATAAATTATTTCATTTGGAAAATGTTGCAGAATTGTCTAAAGCTTATATTAAGAAGTCTTCCTTTTGATACAGGAGTCTTCTTAAATTAATTCAGCCTTGGTAGTTAACTAATTAAGTATTCTATCCCTACTCCCTGACATCATTATTACCACTGGAGAAAAACTCATATGCATTCTAATTGTGCATACTTAATATCAAAGAAAAATATTGGCAAAAATAAGTAGTTAAAAATCCACAGCAACAGATGCCTTACAACTTAGAGACACTTGCAGCTAGATAGATTTTTTCCTGAAACCTACAGCCAAATCAATGTTAATTGCCAGCAAGCAGTAAGGACAGTATTTGCAGAAGTCAGCATTGTAACCAAGTATACTGGGATCATGGCTGTGAAAGTAATGTGTTCTCAGCTATGGGATAGCATGGCCATTCCCACATTTGCTTGCTACAGCCAGGAAATAGAAAAGAAATTTATTAAAAATAAGAAAAATAATGCTAAAAGTAAGTACAATGTTATTTTGGGGACACAATATGACTTTTCTGTTTTGACTTCACTCCTGATGCTCATATCTGCAAATGAAAATCAAGTGATTATCAAGTTTTACAAATTTCCCTGATGCACAGCTGTGCTACTTACCACAGCACTAATCACCATCACATCTTGACATCTCATGATGTGAACAAGCCAGGTACCCTGTATTGGCAGTGAGGAGCTACTGAGGAACAACTACTAGAAAACAGCCTGTCTTAGCTCTTTAATGAAGGGCTCTTGCCTCAACAAAGCATAAACTTTTCCAGACCAAAAAAGAATACCTTGCAATAGTGTTCGCATGTAAAAAAGATTTTGCAGTGTGCCCAAGGATAGATAATTATTTGCACAAAGGCTAATGACAAATTCTTAGAGGGTACCTCCAAAAGGGTTATTCAATAGCATATGTTATTAAAGTGAATGTGATACAACAAAGGTCCTGAGTGCTAACAATACTGCCAAGAATGCCTCTAAACAGATCAAAAGTGACAATGAGGCTCAGAGCCTCACTCAGAGGTGAAGGAGTCAGAGGCTCAGATGGTATTTTCATTAATCCTTCCATCAAGGGTCAAAGGATCAGACCAGGACAGATTCATCCTGCAGATTGAAAGTAGGAGTGCACAGATGGTTCACCAGGAGGGCTTTAATATCCTTGACTGGGAAGATGCTCCATAAGCCATTGGTGGAGGGTGGTTTCTATGTCATGAAAAGGGTTTACACATCCTTTCGTGACATTCAGTAGCTTTACAGAACAGACTCCTCAACTGTGATGGACTGGG
Source organism: Gallinago jamesoni (assembly GCA_025769975.1). Classification (NCBI taxonomy): domain Eukaryota; kingdom Metazoa; phylum Chordata; class Aves; order Charadriiformes; family Scolopacidae; genus Gallinago; species Gallinago jamesoni. The sequence continues at coordinate 60,751,165 of JAOQGH010000019.1, read as the reverse complement.
AACAAGGAAGTGCAGCAGTATGGGTAAAGTCCCTTGAATCATGAAGGATAAAGTTATAGCAGCATCATAGAAATGAAATAAGTTCAGTAAACCATCTCACCATTATATGTTTGTGATTTCTGGGCACCAACACAGGAAGACTGGAAAATAATCAAGAAGAGACATAAATATTAATTCAAGATGAAAGCTGTGATTTAACTGACCTAAGAAACATCTGTTAAGAAGAGTCATGTGATTAGAAGAAAAAACTTAGAAAATGTTGATATGTCTTAAAAAGCAAGGAAGTCCTAGCTTTGAGGGACACAGACCTTCTGTCTGTTTCTGATAATGATTAAAGTAGGACACAGGAGCTCAACAGTCAACATATTCAGAGGAAGGAACTGCAGGATTTCAAAAAAGGCATAGGAATTATACCTATATGAAGTTATGAAAGAAATTATAAAATAAAAGATTGCAGATTATCTGAAAAATTAAAGACTTCTTATCATGTAGTCAAGATGTGTTTCAACCTTCTGGATTCTCAGGGAAGCAGCATCATATGGAATCTGTAAGAAATCACAGAAGACAGAAAAGGCACCAGTAAATGGGCAAAGGCATATCTGGGTAATTTGGAAAGAAAAAGAAGTTGTGGAAAATTCTACTGCAGATATGTAGCTTCAGTTCTGAAGAAAAATGTTGACCCAGCCAGATGTTTTGCCAGCATCATCAGAAAATAACACCCTACCGCCCCCCCCGTCCTCCCTCTCCCCCCCCCCCCCCCAAAAAAAAAAAAAAGGAAAAACGAAAAAAAAAACAAGAAAAAGAGATTAACAACAGTCAGCAAAGATTTGTCAGGAACAAATTATGTCAAACCAATCTAATTTCTTTCTGTGACAGCATAACATACCTTATGGGTAAAGCAGAAGCAGAAAATGTCATCTTTTTAATTAAGTAAGGCCTTTGACTCTGTCTCGCATAACATGCTCACAAGCAAGCTAGCAAAACATGTAGAGATTAAATTGCTTAAGGTGGATGTAAAAATGATTAGAAAACTGTCTTCAGACAGCAGTTGTCTGAAGTTGCTTTATCTTAAAGAAGGAATTTACCAAAGCTGCAATATATTCTGCCCCATAACATCAACATTTTTATTAATTCTTCAGGTGAGGAAACATGCTCATTAAATTTACCATATCCTAAACAAGGTGGTAGGGGATGCAAAAGTTCTTAAGGGAAGGACTGACATTTGAAAGAATCCTTACAAACTGAATGAAAGAAAAAGAGAAAGAGGAATGCAGAAAAGAAGGAAACTTTAGATGCGTTAAGTGGAAAAAGTCAGCTGAATAAAGTAGGAATGAAAAGCCTCCTGGGCAGCAGTCCTATTGGCTAGTCTGGACCTATAGTGAAATCATAAGGTGAACTTCAGTCAATAAGGTTTCAAAAAAATCCAACCATAATTTGGGGATTCATGACAGGACTATAATTTATAACTACAGAATTTCTCTCTCACCTTCTACCTCTACAGCATTACTAATGTTCAGTGTAACATGATCAATTTTAGGCAACACAGATTCACAGAATAATTTAGACTGGAAAGGACTTTTCAAGGTTATCTAGTCACACACGCTATTCAAAGCAACACTAGCTTCCAAGATATGTCAGATTGCTTAAGATCCTGATCAGATGAATTTTGAAAATCTCAAGGATGGAAGTTTCACAGCCTTTCTTGACCATTCTCACTCCTGCTATTCAGTTACAATTTCCATTGTTACAACCTGGGGCCATTGCCTCACATCCTTTCACTGGACACCTTAGAAGAATTTAGCTCTCTGTTCTCTATATGGTGTTAGGTTTTTGAAGAAAGCAGCTACTTCCCTCCAGTCTTCTCCTAGCCAAAAAAACCTAAAGTCACTCAGCCTCCCCTTGCAAGAGTGTGTGTATGTTTGGGGGGTTGAGGGAGGGGGTCATGGTGGTGGAAGAAAGCAAATCTACAAAAAGACCTTAAAGGGAAAATGTTTAAAAATCTAGAGGAGAGCAACTGAGAATAATCAGATGTCTAGAAAATGTGACCTGTGAGGAAAGATTAAAAGAATCAGCATTGCTTAGCTCAAAGAAGATAACACCAATAGGAGAACATGGTAGCAGTGTTCAAATACATAAAAAAGAGGTACAGAAAGGGAGACGAGAATACCTTGTTCTCCACATCAACGGCAGTTAGAACAAGAGGCAATGGACTTAAATTGCATAAGGGAGCATAAGATTAGATTAGGAAAAATTTCCTAAGGGTAAGGAAGGTGAAGTACTAGAACAGATTGCCTGGGGAGATTGTCAAATATTCATCACTGGAGACTTTTTGAAACAGATTGGTATAGTTTATCCTGACATGGGGCACAGAACAGACTAGTATTCAAGTCCTATTTTCCGGGCTTTTGCGTATACATCTGAATGAAGAGCAGTTTTGTGGCCCAGAAATATGGCAACTGAACAAGAATAAAGGATTCTCAATCTGATAAAAAGCATTAATCAAAGTAAGTGTGTGCTGGCTTCAAGGCAGGGACTAAAAATAATTTGAGGGGAAATAAAACATCAAGGTTTACTTTCTATCTTTATAAAAAAAGACAGTACATTTATGATAAAGGTCTTGCTTCCATCATTTTGTCATAACTGGCAGATACTATAGGAGGAGCTGCATCTGCTTCCTCAATGCACTGATGCTATTAAGATGAAATGAGTGTACCGGAGACTATCATATGTATGAGTGTGTATATATCGGAGAGAGATTTCACTGAGAACAGCAACTCTCTCAGAAAAGATGCCAAATCCATTCTGGAGTAGAAGTCTGCAACTAGAATACTACAGACTCTGTATGGGGGTCTGACATGATCAAAGACATCAGCCAGCCACGGAGCATTTAAGAATCATGTGGGAAACTGAAAAAAGCAGCAATTCAGTCATACCACCCTGCCATGATACCACGCCAACTGAAGTGAAAAAATCCCCTGTAACAGTAAGAGTTAAATTTACTGGGATTCTATTAAAGCCATAGAAGACTTTAATAAGCTAGTACATTACTTGCACATGTGGCAGATGTGCAAGACTTAGATCTACTTCCAGGACAACCTACCAGAAATATTGCAAATGGCAGCAGCAGAGGGAATAACAAGACCAAAAAAAAATATGGTAAGGGGAAAGGGAGTGAAAGAGAGACAGAGAGAAAAGACATACATGACTAGAACTACAATCCAGATACCTTAACAAACTTAACAAACTATTCCCTTCTGAACACATTTATAAGCTAAGACAATGGCTTGTTCTGTGCAGATCACTCCTGGTTAGACATATGTATCCCAGCACACCCCTGCCAGTGTTTGTCCAGTGCAAACACATGGCAGAAACTGGTGCTACAGTGAACACTTCTCAATTTTCAGAGAATTATTCACAATGTTGGGGAACAAAAAGGACAATAAAAACCAGAGGTATGAGAACAGCCCCGTGAAACATCACCACCTCAGCAGAACTAGAGGCAAGGCAATCTCCTGCCATACATGATAGGAGTTGTACTTGCCTCACCTGCAATGTTCCTTGAATGCTTTACTCAGTATATCAATGTATATTACAATAGTCTCCCCAGATCCCAAGGAAAATATCTTCTTTCTCAGAAAGGATTAATAACAACATACTTTTATAAAATGCAGGCTTAAATGTGCACGGGTGTCTTTCATCACTCATATGTGCATATGTTGGATAAGATCCAACACATGTTTAACAGACACCCACAGATGCCCTCTACTTGAACTGTAAGGAGTCAGAGGTGTCCCCTGTTCACCAGTCGTCGCTGAGAGGTGAGGTGCCTCAGCCTTCACACCAAATCTGTGCCTTGTGCAAGCACTGTTTAGAGGTAAAGTTTTCAAAGTTTGTCAAGGTGATAACATCCACTAGGTAAAACTCAGTGTGTTTTCATGAATTTTATGTTTCAGAGATATAAGAGTTGCTGTAAAGAAAGAAACAACCATTCAAATTTTTGTCTTCGTGGACAAACATTAGGCAAGTTTAAACACCAAATTTCCAGTTAATTGCAGTTTCCCTTTGTTAGGTAGCTTCAACTGAAGTCTGAGTGAAAAACAAGGAGCTGCTTTTCCTTTCGTCAGAGTCCCTTGAGACAAGGCATTACAAATAACATTTTTAAAATTTCTTTTTCTTTCACAGGAAGAGTCATACTAAAGGAGCATAACATAACTTTTGTCACAGTAGAGATTATTTACTGATTATTCATTTTAGACAGACACTTCTTGGTCACCTACGCTGACTTAAAAACCTGAGAATTGTGCATTTACACACATGTACTTGGGTTAGAACAAGACATTGGCATAACAGCATCTATTTAAAGCACAGTTAAAAAAAAAAAGAAAAAAGTATGAACACCAGAATTTGGTACATATTTGAATAGCTTCAGCTAGTCAAATCTTTATAACATGAGCACTGTGTCAGCAACTTCTTTATTTGGTTTTTAAGAAAATACGGTTGTATGTTTTCAAGTCTTGGGAAAAAGAAAAACAGTTGTAGTTGCTTAATGATCATCATGTTGTCTCACATTGGTCACACAGTTTTTAAAACATGTTTTTAAATCCCTGGTATATGCTTAAAGGTAAGGTTTCATTGTTGTCTTCACTCATTGCCCTGCCCCTTCCACATCTGGTGAATATGACCTTTCCAATCCACTGACTCCTACAATTCTTATACTCTTAGTTTCTAATATGACTTACTGGAGTACAAAAATAGGACTATCCTTTTGTTCCTGGAAAGGAGCCTAAAATCCTATCTTGAGTTTCCATTAAGCCTCTGTTTTCTTGTCCACATTCTCCTGATACCGTGGTTTCCATGTTGCATTTTAGAGTCTATAAACGTGGGTTTTCCCAACACAACTGGAAGAAAAATGCTTTGGAACTCTTCTGTATTTAAATTGATACATAAAAACAGCATAGGGAATTATCTAGTTAATGTATACAGTCGTCTTACACCTTTAAAACAAGTTTCTTTTGAAAATTTTAATAAATATACTTACTTCTTTTGGTTTATAATTAAACTGAAAATGATGCCAAAATGTATCTTTTATTGATTTGACTTAAAAACTTAATCAAAAACTTTTACTTTCACTTGGCCCTCTAATTTTAACATATGTGTTAGGGAAGGTGGGGAAAAAAAATGTCAAAGTGAAATACTGTAAAAACACAAATATTGTAAATAAATTGGTATATCTGTTCTCAATGACCAATGTGAGGAGAAAAGTTAGATACCATGGACAGCAAGAAATAGAGTTGGTGTGCGTAAGATAACAGTGGTTAAAATGAAGAAGTTATGCAGTGACTTCTGGCTAGTGGAGTGGGACCATGTTAGCAGTCAGGCAGGCAGCACAGCATTAAGAAGACGTTGATCAAAGGACCATGAAGGTGTTGCACGCCAGCGTACTCATTCTAGATATGGACTGATTTGAGACCATCTGGTGGTTCACATTCTTGGTTGAGTTACATTGGACCCTGTTAACGGTGTATCTATTCCATTTTATTTTCCTCAGCTAAACCCTGGAAAAGAGACATGAAAACATGATATTCATTAGCAGGGGAAAAAACAAGAAACAGAGCAAAACAAAAGATATTCTTAAAATAAATTTTAATTAGACTATCTGTATGATTAATATAATAGAAAGGATATGGCCTTTGAAAACAACTTGTGTTTACAACAAATAAAACTCCAATCACTTCTACATTAAGGAACTGAAGTGTTTATCACTGAAAACAAATGTTGCAGTGATCTCTGTTAACTAACTGAACTGATAGTAAGCCAGATATTCCTTTGGATACCTATATGCCAAGATTATGAGCTCTTCTGCAGTAAAGGTGCATTAAATGCTATGTATTTTACAGATTGCAAAGGTTAATGTTCTGTTTAAGCAGACGTGTAACAATGTGTTTTTGAGAGAAGATACTTGCATTTGACGGTAATCAGTTAAGATTTATGGCCAGTGGCTTTTGTTGCTACTATAAAGAGTAGTCTCAGTATCAAGAAACTGTAAAGAGTGGAGGTAGTTGGCAACATACTGTTTTTTTTCAACTGTAGAACTTCAGCTAATAGTAATGAAAAAAATATGCCAGATTTTGGTGATGCTTATTCCTGTATAAATTTGGAAAGATGGTCAGTCTATGTTTTCAATACCACAAGTGACTTATCAATGGTACAATACATTTAAGCTCCAATTAATTTACGTAAAATGAACATTTAAGAGTTATTAACAGGATGAAATATTTTGATGTTCATAGACTAGTATTAATTCATGAAATCCTTAAAAGACATTCTAGGACTGAGCATGTGTTTTCAAGAACTATTATTTTTTCAGTCCTAATGAAGACCATCCAAGGTTTGTGGATGCATTTCCCCTTTGTTTTGTATTACCTTGTAACATCCAGAGTACAAGAAAATTAACTCAAGTTAGCCAAAAATAGTAAGGGAAAAAAAGTATCTTTCCCTTAAAAACCCCCAAATCATTAAACAAAGGTTTTCTGCAGCTTCCCAGCAGAAGGACCCTCACTGTAGGACCTCTATGGTTTTTGGCATGAGTCTGACCTCATTAATTTTCAGGAGCCGGTAAGATAATGACTTCATTCTTATGGAAATAAGCTCATTGCTGGTAATACACTCTGATTCCTGTTCATTTTACAGAATACATCTTAAATTTTAAAAAGGTTTTAATTATAAGAAGGAAAAAAAATGATCACAAATTAGCAACTGTTTAATCAGATTTTTGATCTAGTGACCTCATATAAAAATGGAGTTATAAAGCATGCCTCAGATGTGGAAATCAAACTGATTGCTAAAAATTTTTGGTATTAGGAAGATTGATTCAGGTAATTTGTGCCACTGTGTAGGATTTTTTAATTCCTGTTTTATGCTAACATTTTCAGGTCATATGAGGTATTTCCATATAACTTTTCTTTCTTTATAGGGAGAGACATTTGATTTCTGGATTTCGTCTACACTAAGTACAAAGGTGTTAATGAAACTCACTTCTAGCAAAAGACCCTCTTCTCTTTGTTCTAAACAGTCCATGAGAGGCTATCCTCACCAAATGAGAAGTGGCTAGAGAAGTCCTTTTCAGCTCAATCTTTCTGATTAGTTTCACCTGAGGTGAATCTTTCTGATTAGTTTCACCTGAGATGGCACTGTGATTGACATTGCAAAGTGAGTGTCAGCACAAGTACTAGGGAGTCCCATGCTTGTAGTTTACAGAGAGTGAGAAGAGAATAAAAGATTCAGTATCAAGTTGGCATCACGTATGATCAGAAGTCCATGAAGAGACATCCTGACACAAACATCTTACCTTATCTAGTTAGTTATACACTAGCTTGCCTTTTTTTTATATTATCTAATAGTATTCTGGCTCTGTTCTGTTGGCTTTTTTCCTAGTAATCTAGAAAATTTATTGGCAATAATATTAATTAAAGATATAGTCAATTAATTAGATTAATATTTTTTCAGAGGACCAAGAATAAACCTATTAGTCACCTAAATAGGCCTCCAACTTGAATAACACATGAACTTTGTGCAAAACATAACTACTCTTTCCCAGTCTGGGAAATGGATCCACGTATCAAACTAGGTCATTTTAGTACGAAACCAGAGGTCATCCTGTGGAGATAACAAAAAAACATAATCAAAGCTAGACAACAAGGAAATACACACATAACAAGCTCAGAATATCTATTTAAAGTATTTTGAGTTAAAATGATTGAATTTTACCTGAAGGCACACAACTGAATTCGAGCCCTCTATATATCCTTGAAAACCAAGTTACATTGCACAAAATTAGTTTTACACATTGCTTTTCATTTGAATTGTGAAAGACTTTACTGTACACACATTTTTTCTTTTCTTAAATAACCTTTTTCTTTTTTTTTTTTTATAGACACTTCAGTCTTGCTGTGATAGTTGCCTGGGAACAGTCAACTGCAGTAACAAGGTTCATCAACAAGATACTTCAGCCTTGTTCTACCAGCACTGCAAACTGGGCTGTGACAGCTACAAAGGATCAGCTGATGGAGTACTTCATCTCTCCGAAATGCTGAGATTTTCATCCTGATTGAACTCTACCATTGGTTGGTTGGTTCTGCTTTTCTCTCAAGTAATGACGGATGGCAAATGGGGAAATTGTATGAGAAGAGAGAGGGAAATCCCAGCACTACACTACCAGGATCTGTAAAAATCTCGCCTAGGAAACTACAAGACTTCAGAGTCTGTCAAGGGTTCAGGGAATAAAAACTAATTTGATTACAGGTGCTCAAGCAGCATTCATTTTATTCTTATTAGCTGAGAAATGTCTCTAGAGATTGCAAGCTAATCTTCTCAAAAGCAGATAAATGGCTCTATTAAAAGCAATGTAGTTTGTTCATAGCTCTGTAGCATCAGACCATTTTATGAACCCAGGGAAACTGTAAACAGAAAACAAGGGAGAGGAAACATCTTCTTCAAACCTTGTGCAGATGACTGAATTTGTCTTTGGTGATTTGTAATCCTGAAAGGAAGTTTATACATAGAATGAATATTGAGGAATTGTGGCAATACATTTCCCTTTATTTGCTGTAAGGGTCAGACATATTGAAAAATGCAATATGAAGCATCTCTATTTTTTAAGATTAAAGGGAATTAAAAACCTGAGTCTATGCTTTATTGTTTGATTTATGCTCCCCAAAACTTAAAAAAAAAAAGAAAGCTAGAATGCTAATTCAAACCGCAAAATGTCTATAAAGAAAAAGAAAATTATATTACTTTGTAGTTCCACATTGTGAATTGCATAATTTAGATTCTCTAGTCCACCAAACTAACTTGTTTAGTTTTTTTAATTTAAAATATTGTGAAAAGAAACTTAGGAAAACTAAAGGCACAATTCTGTAACAATGTGCAGTTTAAAAACACCATATGCTGCATAGCAGTAGACAAATACAACATATTTTGAGTAAAGAACACTGACTCTTCAGTATATTCACACACCAGGATTGTTTTGAACTTCGATAACAAGGCATAAGACTCTGGTCAATGTAGTGCCTTTAGACGTGTGTGTGCAACTTCCTTGAAAATTAATGAAAACAAAGCACAGACATCTAAAACTAAAACTAGGTTTTAAAGATCAGATGTAAACCTTGCTGAACTCAGTGGAAGTCTTGACTTAAATGGGCTTTGGATCATTGCCAAGAGATTACTTTGTAAATGTTTCTCCAAACAACTTTCAGGGTACAAAGCAAGCATTTCCATACTATTTTTTTATAAGAAACAATTACAAAGGTAAACTGAGAAGATATCATTATGGAGCTGGAAGAAACTTTGCCAAGAATTCGATTTCCTTTAATGAAAACACAGGTTTGATTCTGCAGAAAACGTCATTTCATTAGTTTCAAATACCAGTTATATACAAAACACTACCTCATGGCTGAAGAAACTGAGCCAAGAGCGTAGACAGAGGAGAGATCTGTTGAAGCTGTTCTTTCACAGACTCACAAAATGGTAAGTGGAGAAATGCCAAAACCACAAAGCTCCAATCAGTCTATGAACTTCTCTGAAGTTCAAGGTCACTTCAGCCGGGAGGTTCAGCTAAGCCCAGCCCTGCCAAGTAGCTCATTTATTTCTAACAATTTGGAGATCTAGTCCAAGCAATTTGGTGAGCAATTTAGGGACCTAATCGTAAGCACAATGTGCATCGGTCCAGCACAGCTCGAGCACGGTGACCAGAAGTCTGTAGCTACCCCCACACATCTTGTGTGTCTGTGAATGGTTGAGATTACATGTGTCAGCACAGCTGCATATTCTTTTTTTAAATACTTCCTTGTCTGCTGCCAGTGACTGTAAATTTAATGAGAGCACCTGCTGCCCTCTTGCCTAGTTAATTCACAGTGATCTGCCTGAACTAAAGGAAGTTTCAAAAAAGCCTCTGTTCTTCAGTAATAAATTACCAGTCTATATCATGGCCTAAAGGGCCTTTGATTCATGTAATATTACACTTACACTAAGCTCTGCTGGCAGCAGGGACATTTAGTTTCCCTAAGTAGACTGGGGGGAAGGGGAAGGAGGCAGGAGGGAAGGGAGAGGAAAGGAAGGGCAGTGGCTGGTGAGATTAAATAAAATGAGAAGATCAATTGCCTGAATATTGACAGCTGAGGGAGGTCTTTGTCCTTGACCTCTTACCCTGAGGCATTTATTAACTATGGGTAAAAGCCCCGGTAACTAAAAATTCACAATCCACTGACAAGTTGCAAGTGTGGGGCATTGTAAAAACCTTTTCTCAAACAAAAATATAATGACTTTTTTTCCCCTGAATTTCAGATTTAGTGCACATTTATCAGTAAAATGTCATTCTAGTTAGATAGTAACATTGTAAACTGAAAGCAATAATGCCAGCACCAATTATCACTTTATGCATTTCCTTAAAACAGAAACAATAAATCAGGAAGCTTCTGAGAAAATAATTCTGGAATAAAGAATTTATTGGGGTGGAGGAAGAAAGGCAGGCAGCTGAAGTGAATATAAAGTAAAGAACATTGCAAAGGGGAATAGATCAATTATATTCCCCTGGAAAATCATGTGGTGCAAATGAAAAGTTACAGCCACAGTAAAAAAAAAACTGAAACCCAAAGCATAAGCAGTATTCAGAAAAGATTTATGTGAAAGTAGAAACTGTGGAAACACAAAGCATCACAAATAGAATATTGTGTATCCTGCGGTTTCTGATTCCCTCAGAATTTGTCTTTGTGGGAGCAGGAGGTTCTGACTTCCACAATTTGAATGACTAATTTATGTCAGATGCGTAAGGCATTTTGTTACATAACTGGTAGGTGAAATAGCTCCTGTGCTCTTCACTCCCACTAAGTAGTATCTCCACACCTGGTAACTAACATGGATCCATGTGCATATGCCTTAACTTTGAACATATGCAGAAGGATTTTCAGGTCTGACTGGAGCCCAACTGAGTGATCTGAAACAAACACTGAGAATGGAACTACGCTGGGTATGGAAAGGTGGTAGAAACAGACACAAATTGAAATAAAAATGGATAAAAGGAAGCAGTATGAATATATTCAATGACTTGCTTTTAATTGCCTCAGGCTCACATTTTATGCACTACAACTATCATAAAAAATAAAGCCAAAGATATATCTTATCCCTTGAACAAATTGTTAATCTTAAATTAATCATATAGTTAGATGATATTACATTGTATGCAGCTTGAAAGAGATCTGAACATAAACTTCATGCCTGTTTCTGCATCTTGTCAAGCACCTTTCTGTAATAGTAAGGTTTAAAAAGTTTTCCTGAATAAAAGTCAAATTTCTCACTTTCATTGTTATAGGAATCAAAAAACAGCATGTAACTCACAATTACATCACAGTAATTGGCAACGCTACAACTTTTTTATCTTCTGCTGTTCACAGGTGTTTACATTATTATGATGTAGGAATAAACCTTTACCAGTGTGGGCTAGTAACACGCCAAATCTACTTTGCACTCAGAACACAGAGGTGCAAACGTCCATAACAGAACATAGTCTCACTTTTCATAGCACTCAAACATTCTTTTGACACAGAATGGTGTGGTGTGTGCATACACAGAAGAAAATGCATATAAATATTGTGAAATTTTCAAGCTACTCTAAACTATGCCCTGCACTAGCTCCAAACTTAAGACCCTGACTTTTTTTTTTTTAAGAAGTCTGGGATTTTTCTTTTTAATGAAGCTTGCAGAAGGATTAGTTCTCTTTTCAAAGTGGAACTGAGAGGCCATTGCGCATAGCCACAGGAAGGTGAGAGAGGTCAGACATGTCCTATCATCACCACCCAGAAGAGTGTAATGAAATTACAGGAGTGTACATGTAATGGGTAATTAGAAAGTGAAGATCATTTCTGAAGTAAACTGAGAACGCAAGTATCAATACTGGTCTCATAGACAGTAAAACGTGACTACAAACACAAATAATGGTGTTATCTGCATTGATGGTTGCACGCGTTCATTCACCTGTAAAAACCGTGTGTGAAGAACAAACAGCCAGACACACAGAGATAAAATATTAGGTAGATCAGATATTAGTGTAGACACCAGCTTCCACAAAGCATGTGGCAAAGCTTAATAAAAAGTGCTCTGCCCTCTTCTCTTTACACCAGTCCCTTCTATTACATCACATTGGTTCAGCATCTTGTTTTATAATCATTCTTATAGTACAGATACTGTGTACCAATGTCTGTGTACTTTTATTCAGCTCAGTGATACTGAGTTAGGTGAAGCTTATCTGTGTAGGAGATGACGATTTCAATGAGGCTGTCTCAAGACTTCCTCCCTTTTTGTCCAAACTGGCTTCCTTCAGCACATTGCCCTATACACAACTGAATGACTGTCTGGAAGGCAGTCCACGTGCACCACAGTGACAAATATCTCTCCAGCATGAAGAGACTCCAGCACTGTTTATGAGGATGATGTAACATGGGGAATGTTGTGGAATGAGTGAGCATTTAAAGAAATTTAAATCTCTCTGTGCTGTCACTGCTGTTTCCCTATTGTGTTCATGATACAACGTAGACTTTACATAGTAGTATTTGCAAAAGCACTAAACCTCTGGTATTTTTCCTTTTAAATAAAACATACTGGAATACCTGTCACAAAGTCACAGACCCAGCCTAATCTCCTTTCAGTAAAGAGAGTCCTTTCTTATTGTTACTAGGTGACTAAATTTTATGTATACACTTTTTCTTCTTGAATGAATAAAGTCCCAAAAGACTAGGTTGCTACACACTCTGTAATTCTACCCAGATAACAGATTGTAGACTTTATAGCTTGGTTTCTGCATGGTGCAAAGTCACACCGTGCATATAAAATTGAAAACTTGAGGGATTCTCAAGAGACATCTAGTCTGGCTGACTCCATTAGAGAAACTCCCTTTAAATATGTAATAAACTAATTCAGATCACATAAAAGGTATCTGAACCCATTAAAATTTTGCCTTAACTGCTGGATGAATTCTGATTTCTGTGCTTCCCACCTTTAGGTTTCTGTGATTTTATACACACTGTCCTAAAATGTCTCACTAGGGGCTTGACTGACATTCAGCCTTTCCTACAGTACTCAAAAGCAGTGGTAGCTACATTGCATTTACAAAACTGCCATCATTCTCTCAAACTAGAACTCTGGAAACCGTTAATTAAGTAATCAAATTAGAAACTAGAAACCAAGAATTAGTCACAGTACCTAAACAGTAAGCCAATTAATAGGAGCTTAATACAAAGAAACAAAAGAATACTAAGACAAATGCAATACAAAAGCAAAACACTAATTAAGAAATAGATTGTATCAACATCAGCATGTATTTACTACACTTGGAAACACACAAAGGATATCCTTGTTGCAATACATTGCAAAGGTTACTTCCCTTTCAGAGGAAAAATAAAAGATCATCTGCTCTTCCACAATATTCCTCTTCTACTAACATGTTAAGTACAAACCTCACTTCCCAGTGGTTTTGAGAAGTACAAGCTATCCCTCTGTAAATGAATGAAAAGAACCAGCTTTTCAGATCATTCAATTAAAGTGAAGAAATATCTCAAAACAAGGAAATGAGGTGAAAGAGATCAACCTCAAACGTTTCAGCATGGGAAGTCAGTCTTTAGAGGCCTAAAACTGAGTTAACATTTTTTGCCATTCTAGGTTTCCACATGAAACCAACAATCATACACACATACACTCACACACGTACAAGCACGAATTCCATTTCTTTTTCTAATGGAGGACACTTTTTTATGGTATATTTTCTGTTTACATCACAAGGATTGATGTATATAGCAGTTGTGCTCTGTAGCACCAGGCAGGTTCCACCTTCATTTTTCAAGGTACTTCACAGACACACATGGCTAAAATTCTTGACCTAAAAAAACCCAGCAATAGTCAAAACAAAATTGGTCATACCTCCTTTCCCCTTGAACTGTTACTGACATCTCTCCAAACCATACATTTCCAATCTGAAAATTTATGGTGTAAGTTGCTATGTAAATTTCATGTAAATTGTTTCAGTGTGTACTTCCCACCTTTGTGGACTCTTAGAGTCATAAACAACACGCAGACATCCTGAAGAAGTTAATAGCTGAAGGACTCCTCAGCAGATCAGGGAAAGGGGATATGGCATAGCTCTCTACAAAGAAAATCTTGCATCTACTGAACAATCAAAAATTCCTGATCCATCTAGTTCATCATACAGGACTTATTGCATGTCCTAATATTTTCTGCCAGAATCAGAATATGCATACACTACAATTGGGTTTTTTTTTTAAATGTCTTTTAAATTTTTCCCATTTCATTTTTTAAAGTAATTTTCTCAGATTAGATTTTTGACCTAAAACAAAAGTTGCCTATTAAATGAGTGAGAATAGCCAACTAGAGTGTGGGGGGGGTTTGTTGTTAATTTTTCATGCCTTGAACTAATCACCAAATAATTTGGAACAGATTCTGCCAGATACGTGATCTGATTAAACAGACTTTCATGGGAAAAAATGATAGATGGCTGCTTGCATCAGCAATCAAAGAGCTTTGACTTTTTCTAGTTGCCGAAGAATACCCTTCTAGAAGGTGGCTACATTTTTTTATGGACTTTGATTAATGGTTTGGGGTGAAATAAAGGTACTTTTGTGGGGCTTAGCTTACAAAGACTATCAAGTACTTCAGCTTTAAAAAATAAAGCCCCTTTTCAAATGACTAAAATTGCTTCCTCAAAGGCCAGTGTTAGCCTCTGAAAAATATATCTGGTGCTGCTCAGATGTTTTGACATCAAACAAAGAATTGCTACAATTTTTTTCTACCTACAGTGTATGTGAAACACCAGGATTGCTAACCTTGGACTGCACTGCAATTACAGCTTTCATTCATGTCACCTTGTCATTCCAAAAGTGTACATCTACAACAGAAAATCCTACACCACCACTATTACAAGAGCATGCCATCCTGACTGAAAGCTTTTCAAACAGACCCGCTCATATCACGTAGAACA
Organism: Gallinago jamesoni; assembly: GCA_025769975.1. NCBI lineage: Eukaryota > Metazoa > Chordata > Aves > Charadriiformes > Scolopacidae > Gallinago > Gallinago jamesoni. The sequence continues at coordinate 60,736,125 of JAOQGH010000019.1, read as the reverse complement.
ATTGGAATCCAAAGCATGTTTTCACAGTGTTATACGAAAACATTTAACTTGTGTAATGAACAACAATAGAAGCAGCAATCAAAGAAAATCATGATTGTCAACAATGAGAAATAATGTCTCTTAGCAACCAAGTTTCAATTACTCTTTGTTTGCTAACAAGCACCAAGATATTTAAGGCTGGTAGCTTTATTCGAGTAAGTAATGCACTATCAAAGACCATGATAAAGAGCTCCTGTTTTAACTGGTTCTAGTTTCTAATCAAACATCTTGCAATTAATTTTATTAGTGTTTTAGAACTAATTTACTTTGAATAAGCTGTAACTATGATTTGTTATTGTCATGCAGTAAATGGAATTGTAATGTGTAATAATTATTTGTTTAAATAATAGAATCATTGGCATACAGATGATAATCCAAGCAAGAAAAAAAAAAATTACCATTAATAATAAGATTAAACAAAATTGTATCCAAGAATAGATCCCAGGAGAACCCTTCAGCTATTTTAGGTGAAGTAGAAATAATACTACTAATTAAGACAGAACACTGGCTGTCATAAAGATAGCAGCAAACACTGCTTCCTAGTGAAACAATGAGACTTCATCTGATTGATAAAAATGACCTGACTTCAATCCACTGTGCCTGTGGCTGTTGCCAAGTTTCTGAAAACAATTACGATAATTAGATGCCCTGCCTATTTCCCTTTGCCTGCCGAATATTCAAGCAGGTGCTCTTCCTGCTTATAGAGTGGCTGGAATGAGACACAGGTAGCTCAGTGCTGAAAGCAGCCACTCTATTTTCTCCATCTACTGTGCGTGTGCATGTTAAGGAAAGGAAAGCGGTCTCAGTCTCCCTTTTCTTCCTCAGCAGCACAGGTTTTTTTATTCAGAAGTCAAATTCTTGAGAAGCACTGTGTAAGGAATCAGAAGAAGTCAGAGTAGGAAGGAATGCTAATATTGGGTGGAGTGTGCAGGTTAAAACATTTGCCATCCCCAGCTGGTGATACCAGTGTGCAGCTTCCATTCTGGAGGAGCCACAGGCCCTAAACAGTTCGGTGCTTCCCAATAAACGCTTTGTTGACAGAGGAATTGCATGGCATAGTGTTAGTACTGGTGAGGGCAAAGGACAAACCCTGGCATCCCACATGGCAGAAGCCATTGTACCATGGACACCCCCAGACAGCCATTCCATGTGGGTGCTGTAATGTCCACATTCCCGCTGCTGGCCAACCATTTTCTCCTCCTTGCTCCCAGCCCCAAAAATGGGTTATTCCTTTTTTCAGTTCTTCAATATATCTGTTTTTTAGACCTTTTCTTCTGTAACCTGAAGACCTAATAAATTCTGTTGCCAATGTTTTCACACAGCACTTGGGCCCATGGCTTCACTGGAACCATCTGACATTGCAAGGTCCATACTAACAAAGTGGAAGAATTGACAACACTGAAATTCAACTTCTGCAGCTTGCATTTTGCTACTACAAGAGTGGATTAGACCTTATTCTACCCTGGAATGCCATAATTTAAGATGGCGTCTGTCAAAAATTATTTTGATTGCAAGCTCTTCTTGTCCCTAATGTGTAAAGATATGTTTGTTTCAGACTTTTTCTTCTTCAATAAGAAAAAAAAAGTGATAATACTTTGTGTATTGATTGATTTCTTCTTAGATTTTATTAAACATGCCCTTATATTAAAAGTACATTAAAAGAATTTATGTACCTGCATGCCTGTCCACCCTACAACATAAGATGCCTTTGTGGTTCTTCCAATATAAGACACAGAGAAACTCATTATACAATCAGTGGTAGTATACATGTCTTTTAATTACTGAGTTCACATGCGTTGATCAATCTGGAGTTAACAATTCTAAGATATTAATTTAGTTCTTTGTTTGACAGGAAGTTAAGAAGGTTCTTTAATAGTACCAATTAAAGAGGTTGGTTAGCCCCCAGGACTGGGGAGGGACTGAAATGCCTTCAGTACAGGCTGTCTAATAGCAGACAGCTAGAGAAGAGTATTTTATGAGTAATGCTGACTCAGAAAATCCATACTGAATAGTGATAGTACCATGAACCCATTGTTCTTATAAGCTATTTGCCATAGCAAGCCAAAATTTTGTGAGTGTTTTCATGGGAGATTTTCCTACACAAAACCTGAGTAAACAGTAAGATATCTGACCATGTAATAAACCAAACCAAGGACTGACTAGACACCATGGGTTTCCAATCCACTCTCTGTCACCTTCAGATATGTTCAAATTCATGGTGTAAAGGCAGGCATTTGCTGTTTCTCATATACAGAAGCTATCAATTTAATTCTTTCCAGGTTTGTAAGGAAAGACTGCTGCCCCTCTCCTTCTCAGAAATTACACTGATTTAAGGTTTAGCTCACAGCGTAGTCAGTTCTGTATTAGTACAATCTCATACCTCAGATCTGCAGGTTGTGGTCGAGACTAATACCCTTTAAAAAAGCACAAAGGCTGCTTTTCAGCTTAATGGGATTTTGGATCAGATGCTGGAGCATTAAGAATCCCCGCTATCCAAATCACACTGATCATCCTCTGCTCTTCCTGCTGATTCCTGCTGCATTATTTTTGCTTTAACCCACCTCCAATATCTTTCAGCTGTTCTCTCAGTGCTAGAGGGGGTCTTGAACTTTTGACAATGAATGAGATGTGCCAAGCTAGGAGTAATTACCTTATTGACATCACTTCAGCTTTCAACCCACTTTTAACCAAGCCTCTGCCGCTTGAAACAGTAGGTCATTTGTAGCACATTATGCAAATGTTAAAGCTAATCTTTTGCATAATACATAAGAGCTCGGTTTGTGCATTAACTAATTTATCTGACTACACAGGAGCTATGAACGCTGATTTTTATTAAGCTCTTCATTAAGTCAAAATATAGCTGAAGTGTGTGCACATATATATATATTTATATAGTTGCAAAATGAAATTACTTCAAAGGTAGAAACAATCTCTTGATACATAGTCTTTGTCAATTCCACTAGTAAATGAGGACTCCTTTCACAAGAGATAAGCATAATCTGGAAGAAAATGGATTCTCCCTTTGCAATAAATAGATAAATGAATGAAGACATGCATATCCTTTCAAGAGATTATGAAATTATATTTGTATAAGATCCAAACAATGTATATATATTGTCAGGTATTGTACAACCCTTCTCCCGATTAAGCCACTGCAAATTGGATTAAATCTCATCCATCTTGCCTGTTCGGTTATTTTAGCATGGGAGAAATAGAGGAAATTATGAGGGTCTTCTTTTTATTTTAAATTTATTTATTTATATTTCTAGAAGAAACAATTTATTATTTCAATATTGAACATACATGAATAGCAAAAATAAATTATGATTCTGGGTGCTATATTGTTAACAAGTGCAGATATCCCACTACACAGAACTCTGCACTCATAGTTACTTCATTTTTGGATAGCTACTCTATTGGTCCTGACAGGGAGAGTGTTGCATATTTAGGAACAAGTGAGGTACATCACAGCCAACATAAGTAGATGTGGGACTGCGCTGCTTTGTTCTGCACTGTGCTACACTTCAGCTCTGTGCTGAAACATAAACTCAGCCAGTGCTTTGCATGAGAGAACCCCCAAGGCAGCCCACGCTGGGTACTGTTCTTTGCGCAACCTCCATGGCCTTGCTTTTATCTAAAAGTGCAGCAAGAAGTTCTCATGAGAACTTCCTTTAGAAATAGAGTTGTTTTCTTGTAAGGAAATCAAATGACCAAAAGGGAGAGTTTCTTTCCACAGACAGGATGTGCTCTGCACAGAGTGCTCTGCAAAGATCTGTCCTGGCTCCAACTGATGCTTCATGAATGCAGGGTGCCCAGCAACTGAAAAGATGTAAGATTTCCTGGGTAGCTACATTGCTCTTTTTATTAAAGCAGTTATCTTGCTTAGCCATTTGTTACTGGGTCTTTCTTATTGAGCTCCAGAAAGAGTCCTGCACTGGCTCTCTCTCACCCTACTGTTCCCACCATGCAGTCCAGAACAGCTGCTGTTGAAGAAGATCCACCACTACATTACACACTGCTCGCAGGATACAGTTTACCAAGGCCATGTGCAAAATCACCCCAGATAACTGATGATGCTGATTCTAGATATGATCAAAGCCAGCTATCACTCTAAATCATACTTATGACTTAAAAAAAATAAATATTAAGGAACACATAAAAAAAAAAATGCAGCAGCTGCTTTCCCATTCTGTTCAGTCTCCTCCCCTTTCATATGAAATACATTCACATTTTCCCTATTTGTGTCCTTCTGTGCAAGTATAGAGAGATGAATAACTACCTTCAGTCTCCCATTAAGATGTATATTGACATTGCAGTCATTTTGCCAAGAGCCTAAAAGGTCAACATGCTTTGAGAGAGGTAATAAGTGATGCTTGCTTCTTATATTCAACAGCAGAATCTAACAGCCTTCAACAGATGGGGAAAGAGGAGGGGGATGTCAGCTATCCTCCCGACTCCTGTGAGTTCTTAGATGCAGTTCATTAAAATTAATGACCAATCACCACGTGTTATGCATAAGAACAGATCACTTTTCCATTATCCAGGTAAACAGAAAACATTACATTACTATTATGATAGTCTCTGCACAAATGGCTCTGGGATTTGGCCACATGCCCTACTTTAGGGCAGAATATTTATTAAATTATTAAAATTTACAGGTTGATAGCACTCTCAAACAATTTATTGAAGCTGTAAAACATTTTTAAGTTTTGAAAACACAATAAAATTGATTTAATAATCCCCTAAACTTCCTCTAGACTTTTCTGCAATTATGCCTCATAAATTGTAATTTATTGTATATTTTAGAAACACTAAAAAATAACACTTCTTGAGAATTTCATCAGATTCATTTGTTTCCTTGAGTTATCCAGGAAACATAACAAATTCACACATGACCTCTGAACTCTGAGCACAGGGCCTCAAATTCAGTCCACAATCAAGAAAATCCATCTGCCAAAACTATCAACTGAATTTTTTTTTTTAGCTTGAGCCAAGAATTTTGCCCTAATGACTACAGTAGGGAAGAAAAACCCACAAAACCACAACAAACCAAACCCAAAAACTGGTACAATTCAGTTCTTTAAAAACGCCATTGAAGTTCAAGGACTAAAAAAACTTCTCCCTTTCTCTGAGGTTTGTTTAGTAAGGATGTGTCTCTGGAAGTAGAAATAGACAGTTACAGTAAAATCTAAATGCAATTCATTTGTATTCTATGAGTGAGAGATATCACTCCAGTGTCAGCAACTACTACATCACTTCAGTCAACTATATCATTAAAAATATTATCCTGATTTTTGATGGTGTTATTTATGGAATTGTTTTGGGATTTGTTGTACTCTGCTTCTACCACAGCATTTAAAGTGCTCCAGCAGATGCCATGGTGAGTTTTTCAAGGTTCAGAATACACAAAATGTAACACCCCACTTCAGCAGAGCTCAACTAGTCAGGAAATTCTCATAAATTAGCCATCCCCCATAGGACCCTGTTAGGCCAAATGATTCTTAACAGTGATGACCACTGCCTGATAGTTAATAATGTTCCTGATGAGTCTTGATGCTCTCATACGATTTCACAGTATTTAAGCCTCCATACACTTGCTTACATTAATGCTAGATCTGCCATATTCATTAGTAATGTTTCTCCCCCCCATCTTATAACTGACAATATTTAACACCATATGATATAATCCACCAACTCCTGCTCCTTGCATTTAACTTGCTCTTTGTAGTAGTTACTAGCCATTTCTAGAGGACAGAAAAACACTAGTTTAATCCTCAGTGTTTCTGCTTCATATGCTGATTATAATTAACCTTGTTGACCTTACTGACAGGGAATCTTTTAAACATCCTGCTCCAGCAGAAATTATGGGATAATCTTGTTGTACATATATCTATTCCCAACAAGACTAGACAGCACGGTAATTTTGCCAGGGGGCAGAAAGAAATGATTAATAGTCATACAATAGTGCTCTTAGTTGCAGTATTTCAAGTCCGTGGTAAACTGAAAAGTGCTTCAGCATTACACATGGGCAGGCCACCTTGTACAATAGTATGATGTATCATGGACTTAACTAGTACCCACAATTTATAAATAAAGCTTGGCTCCAACAAGGTAGAAAAAGAGAAAACTTCAAAGTCTGACAATCTCAACCACATTTTAAAAATTAAATATGAAAAGTAAAAATCAGTATAGTACAATATGTTTCTAAAGTGGGACAGTCCTTTTTTCTACCAGATCAGCGAATTTCATTTCTGTATTACTAACCAGTATTAATTAGAAATTTTTTCGGTTCAAACCCTATTTCTGCTGAAGTCAACAAGATTCAGCTTTAACAGCGCCGGCAGGATTTTAGTCAGAGAAATGCATGTGTATTTTTCTTAACAAACCTTGTTGCCACACAATGACACAAGGTAAATAAGTGACTGAGCATAAAGACTCCTGTTGTCTGCAGTATAATTGTTATTACAAATATTCCAAGGTTTCTTTTGTTGATATTAAAGACAGATCTCCTTTTTTGAAATTTACAGACATCTTTTTTCTAATTTATGGGTGATGTTTTACCCACCGTGCCCTTAACGTCGTCACAGGATCAGAATAAACAATCTGTCTCCTTTAAAAGCAGCATGAGGAATAAACACAATCCAAGGTTTCATCATGAATCCTACAGTGTATAGGTAGTTTTATTACAAAAGCCTGATTTTTCCTTATAATTGAAGTTATTCTGTATCTTGCTGTTTTGTTTCATGCCCAGTGGGGGATAATCCAGAACCTAGCAAAGCCAATAGATATGTTCACATTTACTTTTATTTTTTCAATAAAATCCTTTAAAGTACTTGGCTTTCTCTAGAAAGCCCTTCTTTAAGGAAGAGTGGAGAAAATACACATCTCTTTTCTACCTACAGAAGTACAGAAGTTTATACACACTTCTGTATCACATAGACGCATACAGCTTAATTTTAATTTTAACAGCTACAGAAAATATCCTGTCCAACAATTTATTTTCATTCATCTTACTTCAAAGAAAACATTAACTCACCCTTTCACAGCGAGAAACAAAAACCAAAAAAAGGTAACCATGCACACATACACAGATTTGGAAGTCATTAATATGCAAACTCAAAATTATACAGGTTTTTGGGGTATTTGAAACATTACCACTGTTAATAAACAGTGCTTTAATGTTGCACAATAATTCCACTACATGGTCTGTTGGCTGCTACTTATAGCTTTAATATTTTCAAAAAAGTGTTGGCTTCTGCTGTGTTTTTACCCTCTCACATCAGAACACCATCTCTCTAAATTGTAATATTCCACAGGATCTGTTCTCTTGAGTGCTGCTGTATATATCCCCAACAGCAACCTGCAGAAACTATGGCTATATCAACATGAGCAAACAGAGCAGCCAAACTGCTCTGCAAACCCCAGCTCTGCAGAGCTGGAGTTGGTGGCAAAAATCTGAGTCTGACACAACATGTATTTCAGGATTTGTTTGTATGCTTGTTTCTACGTTTTTGTTTTGGTTGGTTGTTTTTTTTCCTGTTGGGGAATATTTGTGATGGGCTGTGCCTTTGGTGCATGAGGTGCTCTTTCCAAGTGTGTTCCATTTCATTTTCATCTAAAAGAAATCCACACAGAGCACGCTAACGCTGCTGTGTGCTATGAACCAAAGCACAGCAAGTAGCGGCAACTTGGAGATCTGCTTCAAAAACACATGCCTGATCAAAACTAAAAGCTTGTGTAGGCACCTCCAGTGTTTCCCCAAAGGAATACTGAACCTGTCTTCTCTGATTTGCAAGGTCATTTTAGTGAACATTGCTGAATTGACATTAGTCCTCTATTTATAAAGTCTTCCTTTTGTAGATTACATTCCTTTTTAAAAAATGGTATTTACCTTTTGGGAGCTTATACATGGTATAAAAGCTGCCAAAGTTTTTTTTTCTTATATGAAATACTACTCCAGGTTCTTAAACTGTCTCAAAGATTTCTTAAGTAATGGATCTATCCAGATCTTCTTTAAGCTTTTGTGTTAGGGAAAAACCAAGTTATCATGGGAAATGAGTTTGGGGATGGATGAGTTCTTTCACGTCTTTTCTACCCCATGCTAAGAGTAGAACTTGGAACACGTCATACCTACAGAAATTGTAGAATACGTATAGTATAACAAATATAAGGTCATTTAATTAAAGATTATATCCTAATACATAGGAAAAAGGAAACCCTATTTATAACATTTTTTCTTTAACATAGTAGCATACTTGCAATCTTAATATTCTTGTGATAGTACACACTTGCAGATGTATTTTGAAGGACATATATGACTATATTCACATTTTCCTCCATTTTCCATACAAACATACACAAAAAATACTTTTCTACAACGAATACCTCATACACTATGTTTCAGAACTCCTGCACACAGTAGGACCTGCTTTTATAATAACTCCATTAACATTTTTTCATGGTTAGAAAGAAAATGGCTTTGAGTCTATGAATATGAAGAACTCTCATTTTCACCTGTGTTCATAGAGGCTGAAAATATTTTAAGGCAATAAAAATTCCCAGTCTAACCCATGTTTTGGATGGCAGCATGATAAAGATGCAGCTTACCCAGGACCACTGGGGACTCTGGAAGAGATCAGCCCTCAGTATCCATTCGAGGTTGCAGAGTCTGTCATTCTGCACACTCCTCTGCTGACTCTGCATCTTAACCCGCACAGGCACTGGAGCATTTCTGAGGGGCTTTGGGTTGGCTTTGGCTGATGTGCAAAGGTAAAGAGGCCATGGATTTTGGAGGCAATGAGCCTTCACTCTTCTTTCTCTGGCTGGAAATAGAGTGTAAACGTTGCGCCTCTTCACAACCCAATAGATTACATCTCCCTCAGTACAGTAAATCTCCACACTGTCCTCATGTGCTAGCATGCATTGGCTCATTAGGGATCATTAGGGAAATGGAGCTGGTGAGGGGTCTGGAGAACAAGTCTAATGAGGAGAGGCTGAGTGAGCTGATTTCATCCTAGAAAAAAGGAGGTTGAGGAGAGACCTGACCATTCTCTACAACTACCTGAAAGGAGGGTGTAGCGTGGTGGGATTCGGTCTCTTTCTCCCCAGTAACAGGCAGTAGGATAAGAGGAAAATGCCTCAAGTTGCACCAGGGGAGGTTTAGATTGGATATTAGGAAAAAATTCTACATTGAAATGGTTATTTAGCATTGGAATATGCCGCCCAGGAAAGCAGTTGAGTCACCATCCCTGGCAGTATTGAAAAGATGGGTAGACGCAGTGCTTAGTCATACAGTTTAGTGATGATTTTTGCCAGTATTAGGTTGATGGTTGGACTAGATGATCTGACAGGTCCCTTCAGACCTAGGAAATTCGATGATTCTATGATTCTCATCCACCCCAGCCTTGTGTATTCACTGGTTGAAGACTCTAACAAGACATAAAAAGGTAATACTGTATCTGACATACAACTGCTTTAATATTTTTAAAAACAAGTATGACAATAAAAATAGTTGGAGATGTTGTGAAACTATGATTGTAGAGAGAAATTAGTTTCTATAAAGTATAACTCTTTTCCATTTTAAATTTTACTTGTGGGTATTAGCAGTTTATGTAATGCAATAAAACAAAGTAATAGGTAAAACATTTAGTAATGCTAAGAGAAAATATAATCTAATAGAAAAAATATACACTGTCCTCAATAATTATTTAATGGTATTTAAAAAAAAAACACAAATTAATCACTTTTCAAATATGACTCCTTCTTTGGAATGATTTTTCATAGTAATCAAATTCATAATCACACTATGCTATTACAGGGAAGAAAATAACCACTGTATTTCTGGTGAATACAGTGAAGTATTCCTGCAGGAAAAGGATTGAAAGCATTTTTCTCTTCTTTGAGAAACTACTAGTACCAACCCTAAGGACTCATAAAGAAGCTCATAAGGAAGCAGTGAAGATACTTACTAAAATCATGCTATAAGTGTCTGTGACCTAGAAAATATTTTTTTGTACCCCAAATCTCACCGGTTTTCCTATGTACCATCAGTAGGCCTAGTCGAAAAGGACTCTTCCCCCAAACTTGTCCTTATACAAACCACATTTTTCACAAACTTAATAACCCAATCTTAGTTTCTTGCCAAGTGTTTCTCTCCTGTCAGGCAGTAAGATTTTTTAAAATCTTGAATATGTGGAAATACCCAGATACTTTTTTTCCATTGGAAATGAGAAAATGAAAATATTTGTAAATGTTCCATTTGAATTACTTTGGCATGAATAGCATCTGCTAAGATTTTGCCATTAGAACAAAACACTCAGGCACTGTAATAAAGAATGTTTTTTTAAAAAATAAAAAGGAAGAAAAATAAAGGAAAAAATTACCTCTAGGCTTTTCCTGAGAAACTGAAAGCATTTACCTCCCTACGTATTTCAGAAGACCACATTAGGATATAAGGTTATCTACCTCTGCAGTACACATAGCACATAACAAATATGAATATGCTAATGGTTGCGCCCAGTCAAAAATCTACATGAGATGCAGTGAATGAAGTTTCTTCACATAAAACACTGTCAAAATATTCCAGATAACAAATAAGAAAAAAAAAAAACTCATTTGCAAATAATTTTGAATAAAATCAGAGTCTAAACACATCAAATAAAATGTTGTGAAAATTGCTTGCTTGGCAGTGTAATTTAAACCTTTACTACATTAACAGTATTCAAACTATGACAGTTTTACACAAAGTGATTTTGTTTCTACTTACATGTTTACTAAACATTTCTAAAACATTTCTACTTGCATGTTTACTAAAACAGAATAAGAAATTCATGTTCCCCTCACATGGGTGGTAATTTCCCCTCACTTACCTTTTCCCATCCACCAGCGAATTCAGAGATGACTGAGGTGGGATGTTCCCACCTCATGCACATAATTCACTAACTTGAACTCTACTCCAAAAGAATTTTTCTCTCCAGTTAGGGCAAAGAATTCTGTCTAAGTTACCTAACAACTCAGAACATCTTCAAGAAAAGATAAAACTTCAGGGCTGTCTTCAGAAAAGCTGCAGATATGCTTATACATGATTTTTGCAATGTTCAAAATTGCCACAGGCTCAATATTTTTATTTTAAAGATTATTATTAAAGTACTGTTGCAGTAGTTAACATAAAATTTTGTTTCTTTTTCTTCTAGGAATATTAGGGCTCCCATTTTTGGAGAAAAACTGTGCCTACCTCTACCCTCATCTCATGCTTGCAGACACATTTTCCACAACTATGTTTTGAATATATTGAATATACATTTGAATATATTTTGAATATAGCTTTCCAGTCTATACTTTGAATAAAGATTACTAACTCTGTTGTTCATATTTTACTAGAGACATTTCTAGCTGAGATTTATCATCCCTAGCCAATGTTCTGTGATGAGAGGCATCCTTCCATGATACAGTTATAGCTCTGTAAAAGAACATAGCTGGCAAGATGATCTTTGTTCTGCTATTTCTATTGCTATTTTAACCAGAAGAATTTAAATTTACTACGAAATACTTGGCCAAGTTCTTCTGTAGTTAATACTTTGTATATTGCAAATAGCAGGTGCTATCAGAAGAATTTTGGTATAAACAGGTGCAAAAGTAGGCTTACTTCTGTATTGCTGACCCCATGCAATTGGTGGTTAATAGAGAGGTTTGTATGTCCTTAAAAAAAAAAAAAAAAAGAGTTCAGTAGAAAAAGCAGTAAGTATATGTCAGATTGGAAATATTTGGACATTCTTTTTCTATATGATAACCATTTTTATACATTTTTGATACTTTCTATAAACTAAAAAATTCAATAATGCCTTCAACTCCTCTAGAAAGGCAACTACACAGCCTCTCAACACATTTATAAATGGGTTGCTGAGTTAGAAATATTACTATAGTACTGTTCAAATGTTACTGAGCTCCTAAAACTGTTGCCTGAACATGAAAGAGAAGAAAATAGCCAAGACGCATCCACAGTGAGCTGCCCAGGAGGGAAGAGATGGTATCCCCAATGCACACCCACTGGTGCTGCCCCTGTGGCAGCCCAGGGCCACAGGGACCCACTAGCTCTGCAACTCCTTTTCTTGACATCACAGGAGCCTTGTGTTTGCACCTGATTATCACAGCAGCCCTGCAGTTGGGTCTTCTCCTTAGCTATTTTATTTTTTTTAATGGAGTGTATTTTTTTAATGGAATGTATTTTTCATGTTTCTGCAGGTCCACATTTGATAGCAGTTTGCGGTGGACCAGTCCAGGCGGTTCACACTGCAGAAGGGCCAGGCTCTTTGCAACCACCTCCTTCATGCATCTCCCCAGTCATCTCCCCCAACACCCACAGCTCACTCCTGCAGTTGCTGCCAGACCCCCCTCCACACCTATATTTAGCCTTTTATATTACTATTTCAAGCTATACATATATCTCTCTGTCAGACTAGAGGGACTATATCTTTAAACAGCACATCAAAAATTTCTTTACTCCTGTAAAAATACATCAAATGAACAAGAAAAATGTAATGAAATAAACACCATATTTATGAAATTTTGCCTAGAAACACCAAAATGACCAGCCAGTGCCACAGTAGCCCAATACCTATCATACAGAACACAGGGAGGAATCTGGTGTTTCGGATGTCTACAGTTAACAATAAATTTTCTGCAAGTTTGTTCCCTGTTGCAAATTTAAGACCTCATATGGATTTTAAGCGTCCCTTCATCAGTCAAATAAGGCTAGAAAATAAAACTGTGAGAAGTTGCACCAGACTACAGGGCTTTGGCAGCAGCATCATGCATGTGATCATCACTCATAAAAGGCATATCTTACTAATTCAGTACATTCTTACACTTCCAACAGTGATGTTTCTGCTACCTAACATTGTTCTGCTAACCTTGCTGTTCCTGCCCTTAATTCACTTTCTTTCTGAGCAAGTAGTCGATTCTCACTGCTTGGCAATCCCACTCTCATGCTGTTCTTTGCTGTTTTATTTCCAAGCCTTGCTGTGTGCAAACTATGGTAGATGACTCTCGCCAACTTGTGATTAGAGTCAAGAGCTGTTACTGGAACCAGGGACTCCGGATTTTCTGGAAATTCTGAATTGTTATTGGCAACATAACCCAAACAAGTCTTTAAACCTGAGCACAACGTTCAGCCTTGTAATAGGTTAAAAACATCAGAAATTGGTTTCAAGACAAGGTAATAATCTTGGCCACGAAGACCAAGGAGGAGCAAGCATACCCTCATGTTCCAGCTGTGTTATTTATTGCTGTTAAGATGGACCTTCAGTCTTGGACAAGAGGAAAAATCAATATTAATCCACTCATACTTGCAATGGAAGGATGTGGTCACATAAAGTATAACTAGGTAGTGCAGGACTGCAGTCTGAGTTTGAAGACAGATGCTATAGGTTTGCTATGGAAACGATAGACCATAGCATCGTATCTGATATAGAAAAATCAATCACGCTGCTACTGGCTAGAAACTGCTACACTTTGAGGAAAGAATATAAAGTACTTGAAGCAGTTGTTAATGAGAAGAGGTTTCATAATTATTTAATCAGTTTAGAGGTCAAACTAATTAAAATATCATTTGTCAGTATTTTCTCTGAGATTTGTTATCAGGAGGGGAGAAGAGGAGGATAATGTTTTCTCAGTGTTCATTGTCTTGACTTAAATAGTGACACACAGAGATAATAACAAACAACACTGCCAGCCCAGATGCAATATGTTTTTTTTCAGCTAAAAACTGTGCAGGATTGTTATTTGGAAGCTAGAAAAGGCTTTTCAAAAAAAAAAAAAAGGAAGAAAATCTACATGCTGTTTTGTACAACACATTAACAGCTCTCTCTCCTTTAGCCTGAAAGGGGGTTATCTCTGAGAATATGTGTTGCCAAATAACAAACAGTAGCTATTAAGTCTTATGGGTTCCAATGTACAATGGATGCTGATATCTGCAGTCTCTCTAGCTGCGCTAGGATTATTTGTTACCAAAGCTACTATTGTTTAACATCAATCACCATTTCTTCTAAAAATAAAAAATAAACAAAGATCCCTTGTTACTCGGCTGTATAACTTTGCCGTTTTAATCATGACAAGCCAAGTGTCAGTGACAACATTCACCTTGGATAACATGTCCTGAGGGGCTGAAAATTCCTTCAAAAAGAGCAAACAAATTGCACTGTGTTTAAAAGCACACTTAATCAATTGTGTGAGATTAGCAACAGATCTTAGTCCAGTTCTTAGCTATGCTTTCCAGACCATAGTACAAATAATAGTAATACTAATAGTGTTGGTATTAATAATCAACTTGATAAAAGTCAGTAGTGAGTGACACTGTTCAAATAGATGATTTGCAGGGAGTTTTTTTTAATAGCACCGTGACTGAATCACAAATTATAAAAAGTTAACAATAGTTACCTATTTTATACTGGTCCCAGGAATGGGCATGTCCTGGTTTCAGCTGGTATAGGCACATTTTCTTTCTAGTAGCTGCTGTGTTTTGGTTGTAGTATGAGAATAATGCTGATAGCACACAGTTTTATTTTATTGCTAAGTGAAGTTTACATTAGTCAGGGACTTTTTCAGCTACCCATAGAAGCTGAGAAGGAGCATAGAGAGGACAAGCTGGTCAAAGGAATATTCCATACCACAGATGTCATGCTCAGTGTGTTTATTGGGTTGGCTGGGGGCAGGAATTCACAATCACTGCTCAGGATGGGCTAGGCAACTGATCATTGGGTGGTGAGAGCAACCTGTGTTGTACGACTTAATTTTGTATATTCTTTTAACAAAATTGTTGTTAGTTTTTTTATTACTATTAATTAATTATTATTATTTCCCCTCTTCCATTAATGTTCTATTAAACTTTCTTTATCTCAACCCAAGAGTTTTTTCCCTTCCTTTTCTCCCTCTTCTCTTTACCCTACAGCAGGGTGAGTAAGCTCTGTAATTGTAGTTGCTGGCTAGGGTTAAACCATGACCAAGGTTTAAGACATCTGAGGATGGCCCAGTGTCTATTTTTACTAGCACAAAAAAAAAGTAATTCTCAAAATCCACAGCTGCTCTTGCATATATTTTGACACAAAATGGTGGTTTTGCACAACATGAAAACTTTCCCTGTGAAAACATTTACATGTGCAAATTTAGTAAATAACAAATGCATCAATGTACAAAATTACTATTCTTTCTGACTCTTTAAAATAGAGTGCATCACACTATTAATGATTATACACCCAAAACCAATCAGAGAAATGAATTATCCACAGTTTATCACTATCTATTAATTGTGTTATTTCCCATTTTTTTCAGTCAAAAAAGCAGAGAAGAGAATATTGTCAGCTAACATAATGTAGGCAGCTAAACAGAAGCCATGAGTAGCAAGCAGTCAAAGGAAACAGATTACAGATCTCCCTCACTATCCAGTGCATGTCTGCAGCCTGCCAAGGGAACTTATGGATTAAGTGGTTTGTGAGCAGCATGATATTGTAAAAAGAAGCATGAAAGATAAAATAATTAAGGCCCAGCCTTTCAATGTCTTCATTAAGTCTCTCATCAGTTGCAAACAAAGTTATAGTTCCTGTACAATCACAGGAAACATTCAAACATATTACATATATGTACATGTGTCTCATTGTACATATATGCTCCTGTGAACATTGGGGCTTTCCCCCGCAAGCTCATTGACATTTTTCTGCTCTCACTTGTCTTAAATCTTTTCACCGGCTCTGTGAGTGAGTATATGAGCTCAGACTGGAATTTTTTTTTTTTTTGGCATCAATGTGCACTCCTGGTGAAGTGCACTGCACAAACACGGGAAACAATTAGTGCAAATAAACAACAATCAATCTTCAGTGCTCAGAAGCACGTATTATGTTATTTTTGTGAAGAGGGCTGGAAGAAAAATAGGATGCAGCATAGAGGACAACTTTGTGCTCAGAAAAATGTATCATTGCCACTGAATTCAATGGGAGCTGTGCACGCTTTCCCAAGGACAGAATCTGTGTACTCAAGTAGTTAACGCATCTGAAGGACTGAGGCTAACAGTCTTTCAAGTGGAATGGAATAACCGCACTTTCTTTGAATAAATCAGTTAACCAAATGAACATCATCATTTAGGTCCCAACTCTGAGGACGAAAATAGGAACAGTACTTCCCATTGAAGTAATGTCAATCTTTTTCCATGACCCTAAGAAGCAAGAAGGCAAATGTTGGGCAGTTCTCTATAAAGCTGTTCAAATATTGTTGAGTTATGCTCTTTATTATTTAGAGTCAACTGTGCAGCAGAAATATTTAAAAATAAGCATGGATTTTCCTGAGTTGTTGAGAAGAATGTCCTCCACCTTTTGGCATTATTTGAATTTGGATCAGGCACTGAAACACATAAAGGTGTCAGCTTTTTATTTATTTATTACATTTCTTTTTTAACTTATTTATATTTGCTTGCTAGGCAGGTTTTTCCTCAAGCTCTTACAAGCTTTATTTATTATTCATTTTCATCCCAGGAAGAGAAACTTGAAATATTTATCCACAGGATATTATTTTTTAAAAATACTTTCCACAAGTGCCAGATATGCTAAATGGATAAATCCTTTCTGAAACAGCCAACATGATTATCTTCTCTGAAATCTCACTTTAAAAAAGGTTAATAATTAAAACATTTTACTCTAAGCCAGGCAAACAGTTAATAGAATGAAATGGGACTTGGAGAGAAACTGTGGACTGCACTTCTTTCGTTTCAGCAGGCTTTTGCTTTAATTTTGTTGAGTTTTATTCTGGGTCTAACAAAATTAATCATTTCTGGGAAATGCTAAGCACAATGACAGACCTTGCTATGCTGAATGTTTTACAAGGAAGCTGTTTGAAGCTATAAGCTGCCACCATGAGCAAACAACTGATGGCCAGCAGTGTTTTTGTTAGACTCTGACAAGGGAATCAATAAAAAGACACGGCAAAGGTTCAATCAGAACAGACACCACTAATACAAATGGCCTTTTGGGACCCACGGAAGCGTGGAACTGCTTTTCCATGTTAATTTCTCGTCGCTACCCTTGGGGTTATCACCTTCTTTGGCCCCTGTTAATTAAAAACTGCCTCCTGTTAAAGTTCTTTGGCAGACATTCACCTTGTGTCAACCCATTTTGTTGGCTGCCGAGAGAGGAAATGAAGGGAAAGAGAATTCAGAAACTGCTGCGTGAAATGCTGCCAAAACCCTTCCTCACAACCTCCACTTGACACAGACATACAGATTTCTCTCTCCATCCCTTCAGATACTGAGACAAACTTACACATGGCATGCAAAAGGCAGATTTTAAATATTCATTATGCAACTGTCTCTTTCTATGAGGATACGGATATAGAAGGAGCCCTGATTATGGCTGTGCAAGTAATTGATTTTTCAAATGGACAGACAAACTGGGGGGGGGGGGGGGGGGCGAAACATTACAATATG
>JAOQGH010000019.1:60677692-60718522 GCA_025769975.1 Gallinago jamesoni | reverse complement strand
CCCCCCCCCCCCCCCCCCCCCCCCCCCCCCCCCCCCCCCCCCCCCCCCCCCCACACACGACAATATGCATTTATTACATTCAAATAAAGCTCATGTACTATTTTTCCTTTGTTTTTTATCTTGCAAAAAGTGAAAGCTGCTCCTTGGCTTCCACTTCTCCCAGACTGCTTCATGCTCATATTTCATTTTGCCCACAGGGAAACATTTCATTTTTGGCTAGTTCATAAGAAAAGCAAGAGCAATGAAACGACACAGTTTCCAAGAATGGGAGGGAGCAGTATTATCTCAGTTTTAGTTAATAGTTCAGTGATTAGAGCTTTTGTCCTGGACGGGTTCAATCCTACCTCTGTCTGAAGGCATTTAGATCCTGCTGTCCCCAGAGACCATAAAGGTATTCAAAGGGGAGATGTCTTTCAGGCCATGGTGTAACTGTTTTCTCCTTGTGTATAAATAATAAAATACTCATTAGACTGAGGACATAGCCACCACTGCTGAGTTCCATTTGTTCTTTCCAGCTCAGTAACTTTATTTATTTTATACAAAGGCAGAAGGCATCCAACCACAGGGACTGAGGGATCCCTACCCAGAACACCCTATAATGCCACAGTTCAGGCACACATACAAAGAAAGGGAGTTTTAAGCTCAGATTGAGCTTCAAGACAGAAAGGGGGTGAAAACTCCACTCTTAAGGTTTCCAAGGCTCCACTAGTTGAGACCACAGCTGACTTGACCTATCCTGGGCCACAACCCAGCTCTGAGCAGCAGTCTGGGAAAGACGACCTCCAGAGGTCCAAAGGATCCCTAGACCCCTCCAAGTCTCTTGTATCCCTAAACCTCATTGGAAATGTCAGGATAACCAAGAGTTTTTGAAAGATTTTTCTGAAATGTAGTGGCTCTAAACCGTCCTTTTCAAAACAAGGCAGGTCTCATCATTTTTGCTGAATTAACTTTAGCATATAGTTATCCTTTAACAGTTTAACACATTACATTCTCAGTATCCATAAGGCAAATATAATTGATTTGATCTTCATTTGATATAGGTGTGGAAACTCCATAAATGTCATACTATATCTGAAAACCTGGTCCATTATAATAAAATTTTGTATTTGACATCAGTCATCTATACCATCTTTATCATGTTGCTGAGAGTGCCAAGAAGATAATGCTGGTAAATAATTATTCTCTTAAAGACTTATTTTTGCATAAAAACCCCTCTTTAGATAGGATTTATGATTGGATTTCCAAGGCAGAAATGGAGAAATTTATTGTTAGAAGATGGAATTGTAATATCAGAGGTGAGCCAGTTGATCACAGCTAAGTGGCTATTATGCTTCCTTTTTTATTGTAATGTAAATGACACTTTTAACTCTTTATGCATGAATCAGACCACACAAAATAAGCACTTTCCTGAACCACTGTTAATTTTTGAAATCAAGTTGGTTGTTTTGTTTTGTTTTTTTGACTTTTAGTAATTTTCAGTTTAAGACACATCATTGCCTCCCACCCACAGATTTCCGATTGACCTGGAATACTGAGTCCTAGATCAAGGTATAATCTAAACCCCTTCCCAGTCAATATTTAATATAGGCTTTTAAAGTGACATTTTCAAAGATGACTGTACACAACATTCTGTAAAACCTGCATATAAGGGCAGGATCACCTAACTCTCCAAGTAAACAAAGAAGTCCCATTGTCAATATAAGCACTTTCATTTGAAATCAAGAGGGATTGTGAAACCAAGTATTTTAGCTTCCCAGTTTCTCTTCTGTGTACATATTTTATGGACATTCTTGAAATGTTGTGTTGGGGAAAGAAGACAGGGTAAGGCAAAAGAGGAAAATGGGTTTGTAAATTAATGTGAAAAAGCCTGTCAGAAGTTTGCATTTCCTCTGTTTTGGCTTCACTTCACCACAGAGGAGAATGAGGGCTTCCACATAACTTTTTCTCCTAATTTCCTCTTTCTTTTTTTTTTTTTCAGTGAAAATAGAAGAACTTAAGAAACTAAAGAGGTTGGTTGTGCAGAACAAATAAAGAACAATTCATTTTTCAGTACCATTTTATGCTGTACATTCAATGACTCCTATTTCTTGATTAAGAACACATTCAACTTTGAGGAGAAGATCCTCTTCATCAGCCAGTAAAAGACAAATGATGGTCTCTAGCAAAGTTGTTGAAGACTTGTCAAAATAGCTGAAGTGAGTGTTACGATTCTGTCATGGTGTGTTTATAAAAAGGTTGGGAGTATGAAAAGGAGAAGAATGTGCATTTTCTGAAACACCCACCCCTGCAAGCAACTATAGCTGCAAGGCAGCTATGCAAAACTCTGCACCTCTTCCAAATGCAAAGTTGGGCTGCAGAAGTATTTGCACATTTTCCAAAACTAGTCATGACACAAATAGCAGAACAAAATACAATCCCAACCCTCAAAGTACAATATTGTCCTTCATCTTTTTTCATCCTGAGGTTAGTTCAAACATGTTAGAAAACTGGCTCTAAGTACTATGAGATGTAACATTCTGTAAAACCCTCTAACACCCCACTATGAGAGATGGAATAAAACAGCAGTAACAGAAGTGAACCATGGATTTGTTGATATCACAGTAAGCTTTGGATTTAGTTTAGCAATAGGTAAAAGCTGAATCGGTATTTATTTCACCTGAATTGTTACAAACTCTCAGACACTTAATTTACCTTGATTATGAGGTTTACCTGGAGCAGATCTGAGGGCAGACACACACTGTGTGTCTGTTTGCATTTTTGTGAGCAACTATATGCACATCTGTTCAGCCCATGTATTTGTACAGTAGATGTATTTGTTTTTCACTCGTAACAAAACTGTGTGTTATTAAACTGCATTACAAAAGCATACACTTTGAAGAAATATGTAGGTCTAAAAATTACCTCTGCCAAGCCAGGAAAATGCCTGAAAAAGTAGCTGGTGAGATCTGAACAGCATGATATTTTACATTTTATAAATTTTAATATCTCAATATTTGTAGCATGAAACCCACAGCACTGCATCAAGAACTGTTTATCATTTTAAATATGTATCTGCAAGCTCCTGTACATTTTAAATGAATATTCCCAACCATAGCTCACAGAAGCAAGTAATACATATCATCAGCAATCACACATCAAACCAAGTTAAATGTTTGACACTACATTCACTACAATATAAGTAAATCATTTTGATGTTAACAAACACACACAAAATCTTTCCTTTCTCAGAAAGGTAAATCAGGTTATATTATCTCTAAATATATGGCAATAATGCATAGGATGAATCCTGTTTTATTTTTTCCTTTAGAATTTTAATATTTTATTATAGTAGAAGGGGGCAGAGCAACTAACTCATCCCCTTCTGACAACCAGTTTCTTTGTCTAATTTCCATTCATTTCTTTGGCAGCTAAAACACCTTGAAATTACCTTCTCCAGCTTGGAAGAATGATTTTTTTTTTTTTCCCCCCTAGCTCTGGCTGTCAGAGTGATTAGAATTTTAATTAGTAAAGGAGGGAGGAAAACCATGGAGAAAAGCGCATGAAAGATTCACCAGAGCGGGGAAGACAAAGAGGCATCGGAGGCAGCCTTGCAGGTTGCTTGTTACAGAAGCAATTGCAGGGCTGTGCTTGAGTCTATAGCACTAACAGAGCACCATCCTTTAGACCTCTGACAATGCCAGGCTTCTGGGACATTAGAAAACATTTTTATCAGTTGTCACTCAGAACAAGACAAGGTTTTTAAAGCACTCTAGCTAGGAGCCGCTCCACTGCCAGGCTCATTTTGGCCCTTTGATCTGCTCGGCAGGACTCTCAGCTCAGAACTCAAGCCATGAAGACAAGATTTTCCATGATACAGGCTGCTACATCCAACTACTATGCCAATTAATACTGTAAATATGTATCAGCATCTGGGTTTTTTATAAAACAAAGGAAGCCTCTAGATGCTGAAGGGCTGATGTGGGAGAGAAACAGCAGAAATCGTTCTGTGAACAATGATGTATATTTTAATTCGGAATACAAAAATGCATTTTAACAACAAAACCACTGTGACTGGTCATTCAGCTGTCTGTGCTCCGCATGGGCATTTTGCTTTGACATTGTGGCTTTGATGCCACAGCTCAGTACAGAAGGCAGCATGGACCAAGAGGGGAAGCCTCTTAAAGGCTAACAAGCTCTGTGCTGGGTTTGCACATGCCTGCATCAGACCTGGACACTGGTGAGCCACAGATGCCGCTTATTCACCCTAGGAGCCTTCTCAGAATATTGCCACCCTCTCCTTACTCATCTCTAACATTTCTGCCCATCGCTTGCTGGTGCAGAGCAAAAGGGCCAGATGCTGGAGCAGACCTCCACCTCCCAGGGCTCTACTCCTCACTAGGTCTGTCAAGCCTATTCCCCACTATTACTGATATCACTGTTGTCATTTGTATTATATGAGTGCATTCAGTTGACAAGTAAGATCAACAGCACACTGTGCATGGCAAAGTACATGCACGTACTAAATGTGGGGATGAATATGTGCTATTATCTATTCAACAGCAGGAGAGCTCAGGAACTGAGGTGCTGAGTGGCAGAATGGGAAATTGAATCCCATTCCAGTGCCTGAACAACATATCCTCTCAACCCAGTCCTTTTACTCAAAGATATGTTAATCAGCTGACAGCAAAATCATTTTCTGTCTCTACAGGGTCTGATCCTGAATTCCTCACTCACATGACTGGTTTCCTTCCAGTGAATCCAAGATTTCAGCAGATAACAGAGTAATAACCAGATCAGATTTAAAACATTTTAAAAGAGGATTATCAATCTGTGCCACTGATCTTTCAAAACAATTGTATGTTTGCTCCTATTTCACCAGCTACTGCAAAGGTTAGTTCATTCACAGAATATTTACTAGTAACTGCTAGGAATTTTTGAACTCTTTGTTTGACAGGTCTTTTAATTCTGTTCCACTATCAGCCTTAGCTATTATTCTACCTAGAATAAGAGACAAGAATTGCAACAGTCAGCTTCTCACAGAGGATCGTTGTCCAATCACTAGCAAATACTCTGCTAGGTGAACAAATTGGCTTGCTGACCTTTTGTCTGGTAACATAGCACATGACATATTTGTAATTTATGGAAATCAATCCACAGAGAATTTTTGGTTTCAAGTAATTATATCTCTGTGCAAGATCTAAATAAAAGTGATGAAAAGGTAATTAGGAAAGTAATAGAACAATATAGATAAACCCCCAAAATGAGGTTCAAAGCACCAATCTTAACTATACAGCTGTAAATACTGGTAGGAAGCCGATAATTACAGCTAAAGTCAATTGCCAGCTGCTTTAAGCACAGCATTGAAACCAGCATTGCAATTTCTACCTTCCAGGCCTGGCTGCTAAAATAGCAGACAAGAAACAGAAAACTAAAATCCAGACCATTAACAATAGCTGACCATTTTTTCCTTTACTTGCTTGCCTGCTCTGAAATCATCTACATTTTATAGTATGCTTAGTGACAAGGAAGATTTTGTGCAATGCTTTTACCATGATGATGATCTCATTCTAAAATATCATTATGAAAACCATATGTGTTTACAGAAACTCTAAGGGAGTTAATATTTGAGCCTTGCCTCCAGCAGAGAGCACCCAGTGGATAAAAGAAGAAGAATGAGATAATACAAGGCAAAAGAAATGACCCTTTTACCAATGGCAGATCCACAAATATACCAAATGATCAGGTGTTCCTATGGATGCAACACGTGTAGGAGAATCAGAGATACATCTTCTAAATTTTCCAGTCTTGAACTGAAGCTACCATCTCTGAGGTGTTATCGCATTGTTCCATTAGACCTAAATCCCTCTTTGGGTATTTAGCAGGAGCAGAAGTCTTATTAGCAAAAGTAAGTGCAGTTTATTCCTGCAGGGGTGGACCTGGTCTGCACTTTTAAAACAGTAATGGCATCTAGAGTTCCAAAAATAAACATGAATTTGATTTATGTACTTTCAGGTGATCCATTACTACAGTAATCTGAACTGTGTATTGCTTTAAAAGTTCATTCCATACTGTCCTGGTGAAAACCTTAGATTGGAAAGTCTATCCACAAAACTCTCGATTTAGCTCTTAAAATGCACCAGTGCATTGTTGCACCAGTGCAACCGCTAAAGGAGACATTCCGTTCACAAGCTGCCTTTCTGCTGAGGGTCTTCAACCATCCTGACATTTGCTGGAATAATAGAATGGTGAGCTGTAGGCAATCCAATAGACTCATGGAGTGCATAGAGGATAACTTTGTTGGCAGGTAGTAGACAGTCCCATCAGATGGGGTGTGATACTGGAACTGATGGTCACCAATGTAAGTGGATGATGTCAGGATAGGAAGAGGCCTGGGCTGCAGTGATCACGCACTGGTGGAGTTTACAGTGTGGAGGGACACGGGTCAGTAAAGTCAGGACCCTGAATTTTAGGAAAGCAAAATTCCAGCTCTTCAGGTAGTTATTTAATAGGACGCCCGGGAAACTGCCTTCAGACAACACAACAGAGTTGGTAGATCTTTAAGGGTGCTTTCCACAGAGCCCAAGAGCTCTCAATCACCAGATGGAAGAAATTGGAAAAGGAGGGCAAGAGACTGGCATTTTGAGTTGAGACCTGCTGGGCAAACTAAAGGTCAAGAAAGAGATGCACAGGCAGTGGAAGCAAGGACAGGTATGCTGGGAAGAGTATAGGGATGCTTTGGGATGGGGTCAGGAAGGCCAAGGTGCAGTCGAGCTGAACTTGGCAAGGGACACAAAGAATAAAAAAGGTTTCTACAGGCATGTCAGCCAGAAAACAAAGGTAAAAGAAAGCATATGCCCCCTGATGAGCAAGACTGGTCAACTGCTAACAACAGACAAGGAGAAGGTTGAGCTTCCCAACTACTTTTTGCCTCAGTTTTCACTGGCAATCTCTCTCCTCATACCTCCCAAGTGGATGGACCGCAAGATGGGGAGCAAAGTACCTTCCACCATAAGAGAAGATCAGGTTTGAGACCACCTGAGGGACCTGAACATGTATAAGTCTATAGGACCTGAAAAGATACATCCCAGAATCCTGAGGGAAGTGGCTGAAGTAGTTGCCAAGCCACTCTCCATGATATTTGAAAAGTCACGGCAGCCAGGTGAAGCCCCCAGTGACTGAAAAATGGGAAATATTGCAACCATTTGTAAAAAGGGTAGAAAGGAGGACCCTGGGAACTACTGGCATGTCACCTTCACCTGTGTATCTGGCAAGATGAGGGAACAGATCCTCCTAGAAGCTATACTGAACCACATGGAGGAGAAGGAGGTGATTTGAGACAGCCAGCATGGCTTCACCAAATGCAAGACCTGCCTGACCAACCCAGTGACATTCTATTATGGAGTGTCAGTGGACAAGGGAAGAGCTGCTGATGTCATCTATCTCAACTTCTGTAAAGCCTTTGACACAACATTTTTGTCTCTAAATTGGAGAGACATAAATTTGATGGGTGGCTATTAGGTGGATGAGTAGTCAATTGGATGGTTGCGTCAGAGGGTAGTCATCAAGGGCTCAATGTTCAGATGGAGATCAATGATGAGTGGTGTCCCTCAAGAGTCCATACTGGGATCAGTACTGTTCAATATGTTCATCAGTGACATAGACAGTCACATAGGGATTGAGCGCACCCTTAGCAAGCTTGCAGATGACACCGAGCTGAGTGGTGCGGTTGACACACCCGAGGGATAAGATTGCTATTCAGAGCAACCTGGACAAGCTTGAGAAGTGGACCTGTTTGAACCTCATGAGATTCAACAAGGCCAGATAGAGGGTCCTGCACCTTGTTTGGTACAATGTCCAGTATCAATCCAGGCTGTGGGATGAACGGATTGCAAGAAGCCCTGCTGAGAAGGACGTGAGGTTACTGGTAGACAAAAAGCTGAACATGAGCTGCATCAAAAGAAGCATGGCCAGCAGGACGAGGGAGGTGAGGGAGGCCTCTCTACTCCGTTTTGATGAGACCCCACCTGGAGTAATGTATCCAGCTCTGGAGACGTGCATCCAGTGCTGGAGTCCTTAGTACATGAAAGGTGTGAAACTGTTGGAGTGGGTCCAAGTAAGGGCCACAAAAATAAACAGAGGGATGGAAAATGTCTCCTATGAAGAAAGACTGAGAGAGGCTGTTCAGCCTGAAAAGAAGGCTTTATTGTGGCCTTTCAGTACTTAATGGGAGCCTAGGGGAAAGATGGGGACAACTGTTTTGCAGTAGAACAAGGGGTAATGGCTTTAAGCTAAAAGAGGGAAGATTTACACTAGATATAAGAAAGAAATTTTTTATGATGAGGGTGGTGAAACACTGGAACAGGTTGCCCAGAGAATTGGCTGATGCCCCATCCTTGGAAATCTGCAAGGTCAGATTGGACAGGGTTTTGAGCAACCCGATGTAGTCAAAGATGTCCCTGCTTATTGCAGGGCATTTGGACTAGACAACCTTTAAAGGTCCCTTCCACCCCAGACTATTAATTGATTCTACGATTCTACGACTGAACTGCAATACAAAGCACTCCTGTGACCCAACAGCTGCTGGTAAGAGATCATAATAATGCCTCTTTATACAGTCTGTATATTCAGTGACTTAATAATCACACTGTTTTAAAATCCAACCCTCCCCTACTTCCTCAATCATGTAGTAATTACAGAGAAAGGATACTATCATAAGGCAAATGAACATTAACAAGGTGCAAACCTGTCCTAGTTAATGCAACAACAAACAGTACCAAAGCATACTATTCAGAAATATCTTTTCACAGCACTGCCATAAAGTCACTCCAAGAAATAAAGAATACATGAATAAAAAGATGAAAACTGTGGGTAATGTGCCAGGAAAATCAAATTCAGGTAAATAGGGATGTTATGTTTGCTGAATGTTGCACAAATGTGGTGTGAGAGCAGGATGAATACAATCCAGTTCTTAAGCCACAGAGAATAATTTCATACAGATTTCAAAAGTTGCCTCAGAACTTTTGTTCTAAAAATAATTTAAATATCCTGCAGAGGGAAATGCCTGGTATGTATGCCTTCTTCAGCATTAGCCAGTGCTTTCCCAAACTTGGTATTTTTGCATTTCAGGCCTGGGATGAAGGTATTCAGAGAGGGCTGAAGTTCAGTAAATGGAAATGGATGATGTAACCCTGGAAGTCAAGTATTGATCCTATCCAGGCTTACCTTCAAAGCTTTGACGAAGCCAGGGAGCACACAAGGATAAGAAGTTGAGTTGGGGCTTCTGGATACATTTACAGCAATAAATTGTGTAAAGAGAAACGGTGCTGCATCAGTTTTGAAACTATACACTGATCCCCAAGAAAGATTCAAGCCACAATGCACAAAAGCAGAAGCACCTAAACAGGACCAGCACTTCTGATTTTACTGACAATCACAGTATTTCGTGTATCCAAACACCTGAAACCAAGTGATTTCAGAAAAGTCCTTATAAGAGGCTTATTTTTTCTTTTTTTTTTCCTTAAAAAATACTTTCTTCGGCACTTCACAGCTATGTAGAATATTAAAAAAACAGAAACATATGATCATTCCGAAAGCCAAGACCTGTGATGTAGGGAAAAAAAAGCAGAAGGAGAAAGAAAGAAAGCAGGGAAAAATGCACAAACTAAGCCAAATAGAAATGACATTTCCATGGCTGGATCTTTTTCTTTCTTACACGATTTGAAGCTGGCAAATCTGAACCCAAGATTTCAAAATTACAGAGTAACCTAATGTGAGAAAAGTGGAAAAATTTAGAAGTTCAATGATCTTCAAAAATGCCTTGTCATGTTATTCCAGACTGAGGATTTCTATTTAAAATGTGGAAGTCTTCTCATTTTGGAGTAGAACCTCTGTGTAAGTGTCCTCCCTAATCCCTCTTTACAGTGGAGCTTTCAAGCTCACTTGTCCCCTCAACTTGTACCCCTAAGTTTTCTTTTCAATGCAGTGATTCATTTTGACATGTCAGGAAAAAGCACTGATGTCAATAGGGGAGGTCTCCCAAAGGCTAATTGAAAACAAGATCATTTCAAAAGAAAATTACTCATCTCTCAAATTTATGCCTCCCTGCACAGATATAACCAGCATAAAATGTCTCAAGTTGAGATCATGAGTTTTGCAATCCACTTTGTTGAAATACATCTTTACACAGCCTGCCAGAAGATAGGAGACAGATGTTCAATGTTTTCCACACTAATCTTCAAATAAACCACATGAGTTTTATGAGTGTTTCTCAGTGGGAAAGAAAATGGCCTAGCCAAACAGCCTACAGAGCAATCAGATTTGGGGCTGGAAGCTAAAAGTAGACTTGCCTTTTCTCCTATCAGTTAAAAATACTTGTTTGGAGAGGGTCTGTCAGAGAGAGCTTTTGCTTCACTTCTCCCCCTGCTGCTTCTGACTCACATGGGATCTCCTGCAAAAACAGTGACTGAGGGATCTATATTCAGTTTTCTAATGCAAACAAAGCACAAGCACTGTTCCTGGGTTGCCCATTTGACTCCTGTAACACAAAACGTGAGAGAACATCCCCTAATGGCATTCAAATCGTGTTCTTGCAATTTTCAAGTGTCAAGTGTTTTCCATTTTGTTTCTTGGAAAAGAGATGTTCTCGCATGCTGGCTTTGTGCGTTGAACAGCTATGCAAATTCTGTAGCATGCTAGCATACAGTGTTTCCCATGTCAGGCAAATATCTTTTCTAGAGGGAAATAGGAAATTATAAATTCTTACTTTGTGGTTAGATACTGAAGTCCTTACTCAGGAGAAATGGTTACATAACTAACGTTCAGAGTTTAGAGAGAATGAGGCCAGAAGGGACTATTAGATCTTCTTAAATTGCATCTACTTAGTTTTGCATTGAGCTCATTAACTTGCGTTTGGTTAGAGTATAATTTGTGTTTGGCCAAACTTTATTTTCTAATAAGCTTTCACTGTCCACACAGTACCACATGGACCATTCACCAATCATCCCAAGCATTTAACAGCCTCACTGTTAAAAAAGAAAACTAAATGTCCCTTAATTTCATATGTAACTGATCTGGTCTTGACTTCCAGCCACTGATTCTTCCTGTTCTCTTTCCTGATAGGTGAAATAACCCTTCATCACTCAGTTTTTCCGCTTAATGGGAGTACTTGAGATGTGTCATCAAGACACCTCTCAACTTCCTTTTTGCTGAATTACACAGTCTGAGCTTGAAGACTATCAATCACATGAATCTACATTCCTCAAAAATAATTTTTGTTGCTTTTTTTCACACCTTCTCCAATTTTTAAAGAGCCTTCCTAAAACATACATATTACCGTTGGGCACAGTGTTCTAGGAGCAGTCTCACCACAGATAACTGCAGGTAAAAAGACGTTGCTTCTCTCACCAGCTTATGTTCCCAAGAATAGTATCAGCCCTTTTGGCAGCAGGATTGCATTGGGACCTCTATCAAAGTTCCTTACAAAGAAAGGAAGTCGTGCTTTCCATAAAAATGTCCCATGGTCTTTTCCTCTGCATGTATAACTTTGCAGTTGTCTGTTTTGCTAGCATTTGATCTCATAAAGTACACACAGCTTCCATGAGAGGCAATTTTCTTTCCCCATAGCTGGCAATACACTTTTGAACGACATTGACTACATGGGAGAAGTGTAAAACAGAGCACGTAGTGGCAACTGCAGAGGACTGTTGTGACAATACTTCTTAGAGTAGTAGAAGCAATTAATGCCAGATTATTTGTTAAAAACAGTAGTTTAAAACAGTAGTTTAAAACTGTGACATTCTGTGAAGACATAGGAAGTGAAGGAAAGGGAACAACATAAATTATTTCAATTCTCCTCTGAAGTCTCCACAGAAACAGGCATCATATTTAGCCATATCTGCCTTTTGTATTTTTACAATATGCAGCATAATCGGCTCCTGACATCCTGGCCTACGCCTTGAAGAAGGCTGCATTGAGTCAATTCAGCTGCACACAAATAGGCACTAAGGGCACTTTTGAGGGACATTTGGATAGCAACGACATCAACAAGAGTTCAACAGATGGGTCCTGCATCATATGGGAGATTTGTTCATTTCTGGAGTGGCTGTAAGAATCACACAATAAACATACATAATATTTATAATGGACTTTGCCTCCTAATAGATGCTGCTGCATTTTCTTCAATGTCAGCAGAATTTCCAATGTACCTGTGTGAATTACGGAATACAGAATCACAGTTAATATTGTGCACCTGTGGTGAAAGAGAGAGACAAAGATCATAAGGACTGGTCAGCAAGTAAGAGCAAAGGGCTAAGCAAATGAGGAGAAACATCTAGGGTAGAAAAAACACAAAATGGAAAAAGTCACATGCTCAGTGTCTAAAAACATAGTGGTGTGACATGTAGGAGTCTAGATGTTACAGTTTTGACAACTGATTTGTACACACTTAATAGCAAGATATTTGTAAGGAACATGAGGGATGTGAACCCTTCTTGAAACATTCATGTTTTCCTAGCAAATAAAACAAAGAGTGATGAGTTTTCTTATCTCTGACATCAAGTCCTCCAGGTTACACAGCCAGCAGACTAGGGGTAGGAAGGGTAGTGTCTTGTTCACTTTATGTTGCTATGGAATAAATGAGGATTGCAGATTCATATTTCCTTCTTGAGGCCTCTTTTTGTAACACAGTGGGCTACATCCTCCTTAGGGAGAACCGAAGGGTTTGCAAAATATTGTGAAGCAGCAGTCAGCAACCCTGCAGCAAGGAGAAACCACTGTGGTTCCCCCAGTAACGGAAGGAGGAAAAACTGTAAGTATTTACACTATCCTTTATCTTTTATGAAGTTCTGGCAGCAACTCAGTTCCTTCTAAATGGGTACTGCAGTGAGTAATTGAATTTCATCCTAGAAGTCCAACCTCCTGGTGATCCAGTATGAAGACAAGTGAACTAAAATGTAATATGCTTTTGGAGCACTTCAGAAATGCTAGACCTAACTGTGAGAGAAAAGCCATCAACCTTTCATTTGAAAATGTGCTAGAAGAGTCTGTGGTGCACAACATGTGAGCAATAACTGGGTTTCTTCATCTGTTTTGATGCATCATCTCTGAGCTTTCTGTAATGAAAAACATATGAAAAGAAAATTAAAGAGGTAGGGGAGTTACATTCTTCAAATCATTCCTAACTGAGGGCACAGGATACCTCACTATTCCCCTAAAGATATTCCACTAAAAATTAAACTATTTATCTAGAAATATCTGCAAGGGCCAAATTTGCAAATATTCATCAAGATGGCTGTGAAACAAAAAAGATATAGCTTTTTATGATATAACCATGCCAAGTCAGTCCCTGGCACATTTTGGGTGATGATAAATATATAGGCATAGTGACAGCAAGTGACTCATTGTTTTTGATAAGTATTGAAAAGAAAGGAGGACAAATGGTGCCAAGAAGGTTAAGAACACCACATTTTTAAGGGAATCAAATATAAATCACTTACTATCTTATACTTATGTTTTCTATTTGATTATATCAATATTCTGAGTCGTTGTCAAAGTAAATTTGGTAGGCACCAACACACAGCACATTCTCTGTAGATAAACAATGGAAGATTCAGGTTTTATTTACTGAACCCAGTTGTTAATGTTACCTATTCTGATTGATTAAGAAATAGGACATGACAAAATGCAGAAATACTGTAACACTTGCAGAGTACTGTACATTCAACAGACTACACGAAAAGGGAAAAGTGAACTAAATTAAGGAATATTTTTAGATTGGCAGAGCACCACAAGACATGTATAGAAGATACTTCCTTTTTTCTCATATACCAAGAGATAAAAAATGGTGAGAAACACTTCCACTAATGTAGCACATTGAAGCCTTTCTTTTCTCCCTGAATTTCCACATCTGGCTAACTTGTGCTTATTCTGAGAAAAGCAAGGTGTATGCTGCTGCTTCCACAATTTCATTTGTTAACAGATGAACAGGGTGAGTTGGACAGGCAGTACAACTTGTCTGAGTAGGTGGTCCATGAGCAATTCCAATTTATCAAGGCTGGCTTCCTCTCCTCTCCTCTCCCTTCTCTTCAAAGCACTCCTCCATCTGTCTTACTGGTGAAATCAGCCTTCCCCCACATCTCCTCATTCTGTTTCTTCCCACTTTCTCCAGATCTGCAGTGTCAATCCCCTCCTCACATTTTCCCTTGTTACCATCCACCCACTTCTGTGACCCTAGCTCATCTAATACTCATTTTTAGTTTACTTAGTTCTTTGAGGCTGAAAAAGAAGCCTATCTCTCAACCTGCAGCTAAATCAAGTGGACAGGTAAGCCTTGGGTGCTCACTTTGGCTGAACAGGCACCTCAGCAGCAGTGACAAGCTACATTTTGTCTGCTGGTGGGCCAAAATCCCACCCTGCAGGCAATAGCCTTCCACCAGGATGTGTAGCGCAGAGCTGAAGCTGACTCAGGGGATGAGCTACCTTTGTATAGGTGCACCCAGCTAAAGGAATAACTAGTGCAAAATGTGATGGTACCTTCACTTTCTTTTTGTAGAAAAAGCTTACTATGGGACTTTTGTAGAAAGTAGAGGAAAAGAAGGCAGATTACATATCAGTCTGAAATTGGTAGTGAGTTTTATAAGATATGGGGATAGATAATGAAGTTTCCAAAAGAGCAGCAAGTAGAGCAAGAGCTATAAAATGGTCATTGATGATAGTTATTATTCAAGCTATAATCCTGGTCTCTTTACTCTGCCTCAGAGGAGTATTCACAGCACATCATATTTTAAAGCCTAAACTGCATTTATCTCACATTCTGAATCTGGCACAGAATAACCAACTCTCAGTAAGGAATGAAAAAATAAAGCCAACAGAAAGCTGCCTAACTAAATCCTTGGGACAATGAATTGTGAACAGGTGTGATGATGTGTTAAACAGCATGTGGCAAAAATGCCTATGCTTGCTAATGAGATGACAGTTGCTTGTTATGCAAACTGTCCCAGTAAAATCATCTTTGCCTGGTACCTATGCCCTTGGGCTCACATCCAATCAACCTGGGAGCTGCAATATGTCATTCAAAACGACATTCATCAGTATAGACAACTATATGAGATCTATATGCATAGGAATGCTCAATACTCACTACCTTTAAGGTAAATGCAAGTTTTCATCAGAGTAAGTTTGGAACGTACAAGCTTCCCTAGCCAAGAAAGAGCAGGGAGTGATGAGAACTGCAAACTCCACCAGTGGGAAATATACACTAATTAAAATGAAATCTCCATTCAATGTATTCCTGTAGCTTGAAATAACACTGATCTTTTCCAATGAAGTGAGTGCTAATAAATTTACATGTTAAATAGTGATGAGCTAAAAGAGAAGTAGAACAATATGGGCTTCTCTGTGATTTTTCTCCCAGAACACAACCTTCCTATTTATTTTATTTATTGGAGGGGGAAAGAAAAGGAGGCAGGGACGAAAGAGTAATGATCCTATAATTATTCCTCCTGGTTTGTTTTTTGTTTGTTTGTTTGTTTGTTTGTTTTTGCCAAAGAGTATTGCCTTTTGAATATTAAAGAAATGAGAAAGAAATTAAAATATACTGCCAATACATATATTAACATATCAACAACTTAAACCATTGAAATCAATAAAGGAGGATGATACATTAACCTTTAGAGAACTGGAGTTCAAGATGAAGACTGATGGAGCGCTTCTGTGTTTGATCAGCTCATTTAAGCCACTATGCAATGTAACTTAATTGGTTGTTTCAAAATAGCACACAGAGATTCTAATGGTTTAAAAAAGACCTCATTTTTATTATTACTACTGCAGCAAGCTTAAAACCTCCTTATGTTGTTTCCATGCCCTCTTACTATGAATAACAATACTGAAGATATATTTTACTGAGACGTATGCTTTACATGACAATCTTTTTTTGGCTCATCTTCTATATATTTTTTTTTCTTGCCATGGTATTTACTTTCTTTTGGAGAGAGAGAAAGAATGAAGAGAAATCATACACACTAAATAGATCATAGCATGCAAGCACATAAACCCCAGCATGCACAATAGTTCAAGAAAAAGAAATTTCTGACAAAATGCTTCCTGGAAATTTATCTTCCACACCATGGAAAGAAGGCAATTTATATTCAGCGTTAATGACAATAATATGCAAAACCCTGATGTAAACTGAATTGAAAATAGTACCTCTTTGCTTTTACCTAGAGGATATTCCTGGCATAATTCAAAAGAAGTTGGATATATACAAATCAATTATGAGAAAGACTGAAAAAGATGGTATGCAGAAAAAGACACTTTCCTTTTTTCCAGAGCCTTTTGAAAATACTCTAGATTTTTAAAAACAATTTTGTACCACTTCTGCAAAAAATGACTAATAATACTAATTACTTGTAGTGGATGAAATTCATATAAATATCAAAGTATTCTGGCAAACCATATTTGCCATTTGCGATTCGTGTCAAAGATTAAATACTGCCATTGAAACAATGTAGCTTTCTTGAAATTATAGTCATTGCTTTCTGTGACAGCTCTTGTTTTCTAAACTGTAAGGGTGAAATAACTCACAGAATAGGAACTATTAACAGTGTGCATGTAACTAAAGTTATTTTTAAAGGGAGGGAAGCATTTAAACACATGCATGCACTGAGAACAAAATACAATCCTATCTTTTTGAACTCAAGTTGACCTATATGGGTGTGCTGACACAACATAATTATGATGAACAACCTTGTTATAGAATAAGGAAAGCTTCCTGTGGCTGTGCTGTTTTAGTGAATATCTGTACAATATCAATTGCGCAAATGTCCTCCACGACTAAAAAAATTAATGTTATAATAATCTGTCATTAGAATCAATAACTTTTATTATTCATAATGCATGAAGTTCTAAGATGAACCTGTTGTACAATAAATTTAGTGGTCTGTCACATAATACAATATGATTTTACAATATTGCTAATGTGCACAAAACATGCAAATATAGAATATTGGCACATATGAGATTTATGATAAATGTAAGGTGGGGAAAAATCAAGGCAAAGTCTTCGTGCTGCTCAGCTGAGGCCAGGAAAATCAATATTGTTCATAACGTGTCTGTGACATAGAAGCTTAAATGAGAAACCTTACGAATTAGAAGATGTACTTATCTATTTACCCCTAGCTTTTTTTTTTTTTAATAGACATATTCTATTAAATCTGAGTTATCTAAGAAAAATGACTAAGACATGTTAAATCTTTCCAATGGATACAGTATGCATGTGATTAAGATCAACAAAATGGTCTGCAGTAACTATATGAAAACTATTTTATTTTCAATTTAATTCAAATTCCTCATTTGCCTTTCAGACTTAACCATAAAATAACAAAAGAAATACAGATCTAAAAAAAAGTACAGATTTATAATCCCAAACCACAACAAAGAGAAAGTAAATATATAGACAGCTCTGCTTTCCTTCACATTTGCTTTTGTGGAGAAATCCAACCTTACCCAGGGGCTTCAAACGGAAAAAATGGAAAGAATGTAGCTAGTGAGATTAGCTGCAAGGCCATCTACCACTAACACAAACTATATCCTATATGTCAGGTTTTCAAAGGTACTCCTTTTGTAACACCCTTTGATTTTGCACCTTCATTGGGACCTTGGGTCTGTTGCAGCTTATACAAACAACCTGGAATTTTCCTAATGATCTGTCAGAGGACAATGAAGTTCTGAAAAACTGGAATATACGATGAGAAAAATTCTGATTTAATGTCTTACAGTGGTGTACAAAAGACACAAAAGAAGAGGAGACATTAGGAAAAGCTCAGAAATACTGGGTTTCATTCAGGTCCATAAACTATACAAAATCTGAAAGTTAAATATCAGAAGTATCTTTGGCATACACTGAAACATCAAAAAGAATAAATATTAGTCCCACATCTGTAAGAAATATCAGGAAAAGTAACAACTTAACTGCGAATAACCAGTTTAAAGACTCTGTCAACATTCTCATGGTTTTATAGGCTGCAAGTTCAATTCAAACTACTTTTTCTCTAAGAGTCTTCACAAGTTCAAGACCAGTAAACTGTTTCTGTTCAAAATTATTCTAAAAATCATGTCCACATGATTTTCCTTCAGATAAATTAAAACAAAACAAAACAAAACAAAGCAAAAAATCAAACCAAAACCAAAAACCACCAACCAAAAAAGCCAACCACAAAAGTACTTCCTTTCTTACCATACCATTCTGGAAGGTCTGTGATAATTACTCTTAGTTTCTTATTAGCTTTATTTTAATGTCTGTGCCTTGTTTTTATTTAGAATATAGTGTCCTTAGGACACAGACTGGACTGCTTTACTGATCTGCAGTGGAGTAATATTGGTTATTATATACATTTTTTAATGTAATAACAGTAGTTCATTTTACTTAAATAAAATATATATAAAATAGGTAAGAACTTCCCAGGCAAAGATAACACTATTTCTGTTTCTTGTCCATTCTGGCAAATGCATTAAAATCATATGTCATGATTTAACTCAGAGACAAGGGGAACTTTTAACTCCACATATTGAAAATCTATTTTTCATTCATGCAGTGTATTCCCCTGACTAGTAATTATAATTTAGGAAGTTCAAGTAGAACCTTGTATATCATTCCTTCTGCCAAAAGCACTCTGGTAAATCTTTGTTCTTTTGACCTGAAACCCTTGACTCAGTCCTGGGAAGTACGTTATTAGGTTGGAAGCATACTGTAAACTCTCATCTGCTTTCATAACAGTATTGTAAGTCCTGCTTGAACTTCTTTTAAATGTCTTTAAGTGTACTACACCATATAGTATCAAATTTACAATTCGAGGTCACACAGTAAAATCATAATAAAGTGGATTTTAACAGTTTTTGCAGTTTTCTTCTCTAAAAAGAAACTCACACTCAAAGTACTTTCTTGTAATGTGGCTTGGGTTACCATATTTTGAATTTATACTAGCCTGACAGTGACAGTCATAATTTTTTCACCACTGTTTCCAAGTCAGTTCACAGTTGGTTTGAAGTCCTTTTTTCCTATACCTCCATTTACATTTAAATCCAAGGCTTGGGGTGGCTCAAACTACTTGATAGGTGGGATTTGTTTGGTTTTGTTTCGGTTTTTTTTGCTTTTCATTCGTATGAGATTGCACACGTCAGTGAAGAAATAGAGAATATTAATTAAGTAGGACAATGTTACTTTTCTGCACATGCAACAAATACATATTGAACATGATGGATGTTTGGAAAAACATCTGTACTGCTACTATTCTCCCATGACTCAGTTGTCAATTCACAGAAAGACACTGATACCTTCTCAAAGTGCATGTAATAAAAGTCTGACAATAAGAAGGGGCATTGTCCCACACATAGGTGCCATGATAAAAAATGGCCATATGTCAATAGTCATTGACAAGTTTCCATGGGATTCCCTGATAAACCTTCATCCAAAAATGTATCTTCTTTTTTGTAAGAATGATTCTAGTGGGACTTGACTTATGCAGAAAACTGACAGCTTGTAAGAAAAGCAACACCAAAAATTTTGTTGCCTGTGAGCTTTTAATTCATTTCTCTGGTGTATGATTATGACTAGAAACAGATGATAACTTGAATATGAATAAATTCCTGAAAATGCAGTATAACCCCTTTGAAAGTATGACCAACTTTCATCCCCATCGCCTTTGTCAAAAAGAAAAAAATGATGAAGACAGAGTGGATGAAAAGTTTAAACATTGCA
Organism: Gallinago jamesoni; assembly: GCA_025769975.1. Lineage (NCBI taxonomy): Eukaryota > Metazoa > Chordata > Aves > Charadriiformes > Scolopacidae > Gallinago > Gallinago jamesoni. The sequence goes on along the minus strand of JAOQGH010000019.1, from coordinate 60,698,793 downwards.
TTTTACATTTTGAAAGAATAATACTATTTTCAGCCTGAAGGTACAATTAATTTAAAATTTTTCCTCATCTAAGTTTGAAATAGACTAAGTATTTCATTTTAGTTAAACAAAACACTCAAACCAAGAAATAATAATACTGCTATAGAAATAAGTTCCTTTGGCCATCATATTTTTCATTGCTGTTAGGGGTTGAACTGCAGGTAGTTGAAGAAAAGATGAAGGCAAGACTGCCATCTTTTTTTCAGTTTCTCTATAAAAATACCTTAGAATTAGCTGAAATGTGAAAAACATCAACCCCAAACACTGTTGTGATACAATGCTGGAGAAAGAGTCATCTATTCCAGGTCAGAGAGTGATGCACCATGATGAAGAAACTGAATTATGCAGGTATACTACAGGGCCAAAAGACCAAGCAGAGTGTAACAACTGTATTTGAGGATGCGTTTGGAGATAAAGAAGTCTAGGGTGAAATGTTGAGCAAAATGCTTTACCTTATTGATTTCTTCTTTTTCCAAGAAACAGGATTTTTTTACTTTGGGTTTCTTTTCAAGTGATCTTGGCTGCATCTGTAGAATTGCTGACTCTCATCACTTTTTCTTCCCAAGAAAAAAGTCTTGCTTTACTTGAAATTTTGAATAGTTATTCAGGTCAAATAGTACTTTCAATGCACATCCACATGTGCACATCACTGCATGTGATCAGAATTATGTTGTCAAGAACAAAGGTTCTGAGTGCAATGAAATGAAAGATCTACTAACATGAATGCTCATTTACCCTACGAAAGGACACAGTGCCTTTTCCACCTTACTGTGATTGAAAAAAATAGAAAGAGGAACAGCTCAACACTGTCATTTTACAGAGAAGTTTCTTCTTCTCTGTACTCATAAAGTTCCTTCTCACCAGATTCCTTTAAAAATCCATACTAACAAAACCAAAACCAGCTGGCAGACCTGCAGATACACTGTGTTTGTACGTTGGAAAAAATAATCATAGTTAAGGTGATAATAAAGGTGGTAAGCTTTTCTTCAACACATCTACTGATATTTGTGCTACAGTCCTGGCACCCATCTCATCATGTGTGTAATCTTTTATAGTGCATGTTTCACCATGCACAGCTATCTGCTCATGTAATTAATCATGTTCTCTTTGAATATGCTTCTCTTCTCAGGCTGTTTGTGGAATGGGGTAGGATCTCTGACTCCTAAATAAGAACTCCACATGATGGAGAGTGAGGAAGCTCTGCTCTGTTTTGCCACGGTAAGACTATTTCAGAAGTGGACCTAACTTGACACTTTCAGAAACAAAAAATCCAAACATTTTGAACCAAATATGCTATCACTGTAACATCATGAAAAAAAAAAAAGAAAAAAAATGTACTAATATTATTTTGCCTTTGAAACAAGTAATGCTTCTGCCCTGTCATAAAGCTGTACAAAATGCAGTCCCATGCATGAAAAAAGAATTACTCTATTACTGTAGGATCAGTTTCATCTTATAGTGTGTTTTCACAATGTTTTCTAGGCAACAAAGCCAGATGCTGAAACAATGGCAAGAGGGGTTGCTCTCTGCAGACAGTAGGTTGAGTGGAATGAGAACCGCTTACCAAGGCAGAAAAAGGAAGAGTTAAATGGTACTAACCAAGTTCTGTCCAGCACGGATTAACTCCATCAAGAGCAACTCTTACTCAAAACAAGAAAAGAAAATGGCTAATCATTAGGAAATATGAAGAAAATCCTGTTGCTCGATGCTCTGTTTCAGAAAGGAGAAGCAAAGGAAGCAAAATGAATCTAATACTAGTAGACTTTGAATGACTGGATAACCTCAGTATCCTTGTTTCTAGTACCAAATTGTTCTTCTGGCTAGACTTGGAAAAAAATCTCATCTTTTTCAAAATGAGATGAGGAAAATTTCTAAATGAACCTGGCTGGAACCAGATTCTGTTCAGGATTCTGACTCACCCTAGATGCACTTTTAGAAAGAAATGGAAACTCCTGTGACCACAGAATATGCAGTTTCACCCAATTCGTAGTCCAATACCAAGAACCATCTTATTCATGCATATTGTCCTACATCCTGAAAAATATTGTATTTATTATAATATATTATATTAGATAGACACTATTTCTCGCACTCTTCTGGAACTAGCTAAATTTCTGATATCAAGGATGCAGCTGTACAACTAACAAGGGAAAAGCAAACTCATTCATCGTTTCCAACTGATAGTGCTGAATGGAAACAGACTACTGAGACAGTCACACTCAAAAGCAATCTCTGAAAATGGTTAGAAGTTAAACAGCTACTGTGGAACATTGAATTTACATCAGAAAGACAAGCACTTGAAAATCCTGCGATATTGGCTGTGTCTGACTAAGATTTTGTTCAAGTCTAGAAAACCTCCTGCCCTTTTTTTCAGTCTATCAACAGAAAGAGAAACTGAATAAGGAAGCTGGGATGAGGCACCAAAACTCTTTTCAGCATATTAATTAAGTGTAGTATTTGATGTGTAGGTAGCGAAACATTTCATAACATATTTTTTTTGTCAGTTTCTGAAAAACACACCTTGCCCCTAAAATTCCAATTGACGGTGTTTAGTTTGTGGCTGCTTTTTAAATTCAGTCAAGAGGAACTAAATTTATCTACTTAAATAATAAGCCAGCTGAAGAGTTAAATTGAAAACTATTGAATTTTATTCATATGCCATTGATGGACATGATTCATAAGAATGTGTCACTCATGGAAAATTCTCAATTAGTATCATGAATGTGCTGATACACTAATCAATCAGTCTTTTACATACCTTTAAAACCCACAGCAACAATATCAATTTCAGTACTTTATTGTTAAAAGGTAACTCCAACAAAATCCAACAACCCATCAGAAACAGTTTTGGAAGTAAAATAAATCTAATTAAAAATATGAATGCAATAAGAAAGCATTCAAACTTCTACACTGAAACTGACAAACTTCATCGTAACTCAATTCTGTCTTAAAAATAGTGACAAGTTTTTCCTAACTTCTAAATGTAAATCTTACTAACACAGTAGTTATATTTTTAAGAAGTAACAGTTAGTACACATTCTCATTCATACTGTGCGTATCATTTGATGGTCACATATTTCCTAAACTCGTACTGTGGAAAGGGAGTAGTAACCAGCAACAAGCAGACAGGTGGATCTCAGTCTTTAACTAGTGAAGACTTCTACACTGGAAAACAATCTACATGTCTTATCAAACTATCATATTGCCAGTTGTCTTTGCCATGATTTCTCACTTTAAAACATCTTCAAATTTTAGCCACCTACTTTTAAAATGAAAACCTACTCCTACTTCTCAGAAAAGCTGTTTGAGGTATTAGTCACATTCTTCACAAATTTTCATCATCTTTTCAACATAGCCACAAAAGCTGGTCAAGCACAACAAAAGTAGAATGGGCTTCTTAGTATCCCTCCAGTTTTATATTCTCATGTAAACCAGCCTGTGAACCTTGGTTCCTAGTCCTAGACAACCTATTTCCCTTACAAAATCAATTTGATGGCTTCAACTGAATCCATCTTCAGTGCTATGCACTAGTCAAGTTCACAGAACTGCTATCGTAACTCAGTTCAAGCGCCAACTTTTAACGTAAGAAATAGCTCAAACAAAGTGTGATCACTGAACTACCCCTCATCCTGTCCTTCACAAAACATGGTGATTTTAAGTCAGCATTGACCAAGGACACCAGTAAACCAGTACAGAAATCTTTGCATACCAAACACTTTTCTAATCACCCTCTAAACAATGGATAAAACACAGAAGACTGGTTTTCATCTTTTTGTTGTTGAATTTTGGTAAATATTAATATTGTTGAATACAATCTTCCATTTGAGGAAATAAAGTGCAAAACATCTGTCAGAGGGCAAATGCTAAGGTGCAAGCTTTGAACCAGACATGTGATGGTACTAAGGACAAAATAGTAAAAATCACATCCAAAAAAAAAAAAGATAAAGTGTGGGTTCTGAAAAAAAACATTACCTTCATCTGGAAAGATGAACTATGGGTTCTTTTTTTCCCCCATGCTGAATGATAAACACATTTTATTTTAAGCAGAGCAGCTGCCAAACACCCTATTTGCTTGGGAAATGCCAGGGGAAAAAAATAAGTTGTTTTACAGAAAGCTTCCTAATAAACATATTTTTTTAATAATACTGTTGCTATAACTACCAGAAATGTATGGCAAGGAAGAAGACAATTTCTCTAAATTAGTCACTTGTTTTAGCCATAAACAAGTTACTGACTGACATCGCTAAATAGCAACTCAGTCTATGCTGATGTAAAGCATACAGAAACTAAAACATGTTCAAATCTGAAGTGTCCCAAATGTACCTCCAAATGGACCAACTTGCCCAACATCAGCAGACTATGTTTTGGGATTACATCTCATGTATTTCCATGATTTCACAACTTATTGTAGCAGCAGAAAAGACAAAAAAAAAAAAAAAAAAAAGATCACATCCTACAGAGCTCTGGAAAAAACTTTTTTCATATTTGTTTTCTGACAGAATTGCTATGCATTTATCTTTATCTAATTGGCACCATTGACACAAAGACTTCCTACAACTTCTTCCTTAATTTTGTCCTCCCATTAGCCTTAAAAGCGTACTGAGGAAGAGTATTTAACCTGCCAACAGGGGTTTCAGTGAACCCAGACAATTCACTGGCTACAGCCCTTCACGGCTTCATGTCTTCCTTCTGTGTATTTCCTTTTCTTTTCTCTTTGAGTATATTGGGCCTACAGCAGAAAATACTTAGCAAACTTAGCCGCCTTTGGGTATGAGCCTTCAGGTATGAGCTTTGGGTATGTCACGCAGCATCAAAAAGTTTTCAAAGATCTAAATTGCCCAAAAAGGTTGCCTGTGCCATCCTGCCATGGGTGTAGTGTATATGGGACACTGACTCTTATTTCATTCAATATCTCCCAGATGTTCAGCATTTTGCAAGGTCCCACTCAAATTTTCCATATCAGTTATCTATCCCAGGATGTTTTTTGACTTCCCAGAATGAATTTTTTCAACCACTATTTTTCAGTTATCTCCAAGATCATGGCTAGGGGGAAGAAGATTTTCAAATATGAAGTTCTTACAGCAACCATGCCATTTGATATAAATATTTTCAACCATCTTTTTCTTATCCAAAATTAGCCACTTTCTTTTTTTTTTTTTTTTTTTTTTGTGGGCCAGGATGCTCTTTCAGCCGTTTTATTTAAACTCTGCCAAATTTGTCTAAATTAGAAGTGTCTGAAAGATTGAAGCTCACTTGTGTTAAGCAGCAATGTATTAGAACTCAGCAGTGAAATTCCCCACTGAACACCACATTCCTGGTAATTTCCACAATAAAGATGACAAATACAGACCTTATTTTCTGTGCTGGACTGTACAAAAGAACAAGATAAGCATTAGCTTAGCTGTCTCCATTTTCCGACTGTTACTTCCTATCCTCTAATGCCCCATAGCTCCTAGCATTCACTTAATTAATTCAGCAAATAACTCTTTACAATCATAATTATGTATTTCATATATATAATAAAATTAATTTACATTTATAACAGCATTATCTAGATTGCACTCCAGTTATTTAATAAATATACAAATGGTTAAAATAATCAGATTAACCATTTAAATGAATGAGGAAGGCACATTTTGCACAAAGAAAACATTGTAGTCAATGGAGCCATTAATACATTAAACTCTTCATCACGATTTACGTATTAATGCTTCTGCATGAGCACATCAAAAATAATGGACTTAATGAGGAGGTTAGAGTCAACAAAATGATTTTGCATTAATAAGTCATTTGCCAGAACCATAAACTAGTATGAGATTTACATACGTAGGCCTCCCCATTCCAACACAGAACAATAATTTGTTGTAGCTATTGAAAGCAAGAAAGGCAACATACTGCTAGTACCAGAAGCCAAGCGTAACTAGCTAAACACAGTAGTCTCAAACCCACATTTGCACTTTCCAATTTTAAACTATTTGCCATCATCAAAGAATTAAAGCACAAAAATACAAGAGAGATGCAGAAAGCCAATAAATGAGTACAGAGAGGCTGTGGAGGCACAGGAAAAGCCTTCTGGCTAAATAACAACACTAAATCATGTCAGGTCTCCATGACCAGGAATGTAGAAATCAATGTCAGAATTCAGCCACAATTTATTCAGGGACAGGGGACCAAAACAAGTGCAGAAGAGTTTGAGGACAGCTTCCAGGGAATAAAAAAGCTCTCAAAATGTGGACTGAAAAAAGTGTGAAGAACCCAATTACCTGACAGCATCTGCCCTGGAGAGTGCTGTGTTTGGACTCAAGGCAAAGGAGAAGAGAGGTGCTGAGGTGACCCATTGCTCTGGGCATCTTAGAGCAAGCTACGTGTTTAGATGTTCACCCAAAATAATTTTCTGAAATATGTAAAATAGCAACACCTTTCATTCTCTCAAGGAAACCCTGCTGGAGGAATATAGCTGATACCAACTATTTCTCTAACCCAGACACATCAAGCAGAGTGCCCCAGCAAGACATGAAGTCACATGTGAACATTTAGTCTCTTCTTCAGTCTTCTCAGATTGTTAGGTTGAGCCTGGCCCTCAAAGTGCTTCAAAGGAATATATAGTATTTCTAGAAGTTTGTTGATATTAAAGTGGTCGTAAGACCTACAGACATGACATTTTAATTTGGGGGGAGGGAGACGGGGTGAGGGGAACAACAGTAGCAGATGGTGATCAGAGGCCCCAGCTGCATCTGGAAAGAACTGCTAAATAAGCAATAAGAGGTAGAGGAGCTAAAATGGAGAGCAAAACAGGAGGATGTTCAGTTGGGTATAAGTCTCCATTGTCTCATGCTACTGCAGATGAATCTGTACCAATGGGTTAGAGAAACAGAGCAACTGGGAATAAAATAGGATAATATATATGCATACATAAATTTTGTATATATATGTATATATATATATAAGTTTGCATATATATAAAAGTATGTATATACACACACAATTGCTAGAAGGCAGATAGGGTGACAAATATTGGTTGAAAGTTGTACTTATAAAATTTTTGATATGTTTATAATTTTATAAGAAGGGCTTTGCATTTTAAGAATAGTAGCCTCAAAAGGCCAAAAAATAAATGAGAAGAGAAAAAGAACCAAAGAAAATGGTGATTTCCTTTGGCTGTAGGCAGTTGGTCAAAGGGGCAGTGTTTTGACTTACACATCAGGACCCATAATTTTGTAGGACAAAATTATGCTAGCTGAAATAACCACAAGATAGAAAAACAGTCAGAAGTTTAGAGTCAGACTGCCTACAAATGAGAAAATAAGTTCAGTATTTGCATTTACCACAATTACAATAATGAACTTTTTCCTACCTCATGTTTATGCAGAAGTTCTCTCTTGCAGGTGTAATGAAGCGCTCATTTCCTTACAGCCAAGTGTCTGATATCTAGGGCAAGCCTCACCCTTAGTTACCTGACCACCATTAGTGTTCCTTAACAGATTAAATTTTGGAAGAATTTCAATAGTAAGACTTTTTTTTTTTTTTCTCCATTCCTGTTGAATTCATTATCTCACATGGTATTTATATGGAACTCTTCAGCTTTTTTTTTTTTTTTCATTTATTTGGGGTATGCCATATTTAACAATTCAGTAAAGCCATTTTCAAATCATGTCTTTAGAGTGCTTTCTTTTTTCTGAAACCTGAACCTTGACCTATCTTGGTTTATAGCTCCTGCTAACAGGACTGATACGTGACCTAACCAGAAAAAGTTAAAGTCTAAAGTCACTAGTAACATTTTATTTATAAAATATGCATTAAGCATACACATGTTCCAGGGTAACTGGAAGAAATCTAATGGCTTGTTTGACCTTTGACAAGAAGAACAGGTGAACCACTGATCTTAAGCTCCATGCAGCTGTGTAACAAAGCATCTATGTTGTAATATAATGAAGTCTCAAGCATTTTTTCTCAAGACAAAAATTCTTTTTATATGTTTCACTCAAAGAATCAACATACTTTCTTAGTTAAATAAAATGATTAATATTGGTTCTGCATTAAAACTGTTAAAATGTGAAAAAGAATCAGGGTTAACAGTGTGATTAGGATCCTGCTTAATCAGTTTTATCAGGCATTGCTGTGAAACGTTAACATGTACTTTTGTTCTAAATACATTGCTACTTACTTTATTGTCATAAATGTCAGGTGAAATTATGACTGTTATACCGAAGCATACTGACACATGGTATGTAGCCTAAAGAGTTTACATGTGAGACAGGAAAATGACTAGGAGAAGAACAGCAAAGGTTGAGAAAATGGCTGGTCAGGGTGAGAACAAGGAATAAAACCTTGTCTGTCTGACCAAAGTGATGACTGCTAGTCAGTATTGCTTTTTAATTCTTTGATTTTGAGAAAATGATTTATTATCTGTGAAATACATTACAGACTGAGACACAGTCTGTATACTGAGTAAGGTATAGTCACATATATACAAATATGTATCTTCTTTGGCTGTCATGGGTTTTTCCTCTGCAACTTCCCTATTGTGAGCAGAAAAGCAAATATACCACTGCCACATCCAGAGATATAAAAGAAACAAAACCCACAGCCAATAATAACTAGAAAACCAGTTCATCATTTTTAACCTACTGAACAGAACAATGAAACACTGTACCAGACCTTTATCCTTCACATACATGATATATATTACACATGATGTTTTACACCGCATGGTATCGTCCCAGCAGGACAATTAGAAAAATGGATTTATGATTAGTATCATAAATCTCATCAATTCTGATCCTATGTGTATGGCATAAGAATTTTCTTTGCACTGTTACAGAGGGTAAAATAAATTGTTGATACAATAGGTAATTCCTCAATAATGGTCTGGTCATAGCCAAAAGGTAATTGATCTGCAGGTTTACCTTCTTTATTTTTACAAGACTAATAGTCTGGAAACGACAAGTGTGGTGCGAGCCTTTCTTTTCTTGATAGATAATATAACTGTGGAATAACCAAATAAACAAATCAATATTTTGATATATCTTTAGGATAAAGCTTTCTTTGGATAGTAACACAAATTAAGGTCAACATTAACAGGCATATTCACTGTTAACGAGTCAGTGCTGTGAATATTGTAGTATAATTAATGAGATATGTAATGTTGCCAGAATATCAGGTTGATGTCACTTACAAATGTTGCTCTCGCTCTCATTTTGTCTCAATAGTTTAATATAAATGAGATTAAAACTAACAAAATCTCGAAATTTATCCTACACTTATTTTCATAGGATATCCTATTGCAAATTCCATTTTGCTATTATACAAAGAAAAAACAGTTAAAACATGAAACCCCAGAAACTGAATTTTCAATTTTCCCATTTTAATTGACTTTTTATTTGTAATTCAAAAGGTAGTACATGAAAGCAAAGCTCTGTGAAAAATTAGCCTCACTTAAAATCCTAAACAACAGTTAGAAAGTAGATATGACATAAGTTTTGCCCAAGAATGGAGGAAAGAGTGGTTTTCTAAAATTTCTGCAAAATCCACGTTAAACATAAATTGGGTTAAAATCACTGTATTCAATATATTATGACAATATGGAAATTTATTCAGAGATAATCTCTGAAAATCCAGAATAGCAATTTAAAAAAGAATTACCTATTCTACAGAGTAGAGAGTACCTATTCTACAGAGTGGAGAACCCTCCAAGCACAGGATCACTCAGTGGTACTAGTAATCTCCTCATGAAGGAGTTGAACAAAGCTATTTTTCAGGCTGGCATTTGCCAAGTCCTTGGTCAGAGCCCAGTCCTCTCAAAAGCGAAGACTATATTTTGTGGTCTGAAAAGAAGGAAAAGCTTTTAAACCGGGAGGAAATGGAAAGCCTTTTAAAGGGACTGGCAAAACCCAATAGTGTTACTTCACATTACTCAAGATTAGCAGTGAAATTCATGACATTCTCCCCCACCATGATTATGCCTTCATAACGACAATGCTAGGAATCTGGAACTAGTGAGCTTTATAATAATACATCTTACTTTAAAAAAGTGAGAAACCTAAGAAGCTGAAAATGGCATGAATTAGGCTTCTTGTTGAAAGTAGGTCTGCTATTTAGAAATTTTTCACTGTATCTCAAGTTATTTATTATAACTTAGAAGTCTGTAAGTAAGAATAAAATTCTTCTCTCACAGTGACGTTTCCTCCATTTATTAAGCGATGAACTAGTTTCCAATCATTTGTTGTACGATATAATGAAATAGAAACAGGATTTGGCAAGGTTTCTATCCAAACAGTTTCAATTTGTGTTTCAAATTAAGGTGACTATGAGGTTTACATCTTTATTGGTGTACTAATATTTCTAGTGACAGTACAGGACTATCCCACATTTGATATGTAAGCAAAACTCCCAGTAAAGCCACAAAAGGTTTTTCTTTATAGTAGCAGTAGGAAGGAACCAGGTGCCAGAGCAAACCAAGGTCTAAATCCACATATTGTATCTCTCACTTGACTGCAGTAGCTCTGGAAGAGAAAATGAGGAAAGCTTACACTCCATAGAAGTATTACATGAAACTTTAAAAACTTACTACACATTTTTCAAGACCAACACAACAGGAAATTCAAATTCTACCTAATTCCATATCATTTAATAATAAAACCTTATCTTTTCTAGAAAGAATCATTGCAGTGTTTACAGCAAAAACAGCACCAAGTATAAGTGTGCAGATACTGATGTTGGAAAAGACCCAAAGCTGAATGATATCAATGAGCCCTGCAGGGCATTCCAGTTACACTTCAAGTAAACCTAAACTGATTGATGCTGTTAGTCTCTCTTCCAGCTGTTTGCATGCGGGAAGATGTTTACTTAGAACATTTCACTAAGCAATATTATTAATGATTTTGCAAGTTATATGCAACTGCTCCTATCCTATAGACAGTATATCCCATCCATTAAAATACTACTGAAATCATATTGAAGTGAAGGCTTTAAAGGAGACTCTCCTGTAGGTCAAATAGGAAGTATCTCCTTTTACTTTTACAGAAGGAAATTAATTTTACACTCTTGTGTGTGTACCAAATGTCAGTCACTTTCATTATTTTAAAAGCACAATATGACTGGTGGCCACGTTTTAGTTACAATTTTTCTCTTTCCAGGTTTTAGGCTTGAATAAACTTTCATGTAAACACATGCATTCTTCTACAGAATAAAAACGTTTTCGAAAATCTTTGCAGTTTTCACCATTGTGCTGCCTTTCCATATATAACTGTCAGTAAGGCAACAATATAATGAAGCAGATCAGAGTACTGTAACTCAGAACAGGGACTGAGAAAACAAATAAATGGAAAATAAAACATTTTAACAATGGGAATCTGATTTAATTCAGAGAATGAAAAGGTCATTCTGAAATAAAGCAATTGTATTGGAGTGCAGAGATGTATATATGAGGTTCAAAAATTAGAATTAGGGAAAAAAATCACATCTCGGGTTTTAATGGATTCTAATCTGTAAGTGAAAGAAATTGCAAAAGCCTTTTCTATTTAAGAGAAAGGGTCCCTGCAGCTCAGTCAAATATCTTTCCCAACTTTTTGTGCCTTAAAAATTAATTCCCCAGTGTATCCAGCAGAGTCAATTTCATCTTTGAAACCACACACAAAAGTACTTTTGGTACAACATGCTTTATGTGACTGGTAAGATCTGCATATTTAAAAAAATAGAAAGTACATTCAATTATAAAATCAGCTGCTATGTGTCCTCTGCACTATATGCATACACATGCACACAAATGCCTTAAGTTGAAAAGAACAAATAAGACCTGTTTGACAAAGATCAACATGAGGATAAGTAGTGATATTAAATGTACTTTCTCATTAAATACTTACATACAAAAACTTACCTTAAAACGTAGAGAGATCAGCTACAGCTAGGAAAACACAGGGTATTTTGAAACCTTTGCCATGTTTTTAATCACTCCATGCACAAAGATTTGCTTAAAGAGGACAGAAAGATTTCTGTAATCTTTTGAAGATTTAAGAAATCTTTTAAAGATTTAAGAAATGCAAATTGCATACATTATAAATATAACATTTGCGGTTCCCAATGCCATCACCTGAGGTCATTTAGCAAGTACACCTGCTATCTTGAGTATATGCTTGTCTTTCATAGGCCAACGGAGTTAGAAAAAGGAAGTTTTAAGGCCAGAACACACATTAGGGTTAATTTCATTTTTCACTAGTCCAGCAGAATAATTCAGCTGAGCAGTACAAGTTATACTACGTGTATAAAACATCCTCTTTTCACTGCTCAATCCAACCTCCCATTAGAATTAAGTAAAAGTGTCACATCCAAAGCAAATGAGCTCAGATTAGAATTTCTTCTCAGTTTTGAAGGTCTGCAGAAGTGTATGCAGTCTTTCCTTCAGAGCAGTTTTCCAGTTTATCTCTGGTTGTCAGGTATCCATCTCACATGGACTCCAGCATTGAATTGCATTGCTATGACAAAATTCTGTGCTTTGACCTAGACCCCATTTTCACCCAAGAATGCAGACAATAAGTTAGCTCTGAATAATACATTACATTCAAAGCACCTATTCATTACTGAGTGTTACAGGGTAGACCCTTCTGTAATATTTAAGATTATCTTGTGGCTAACAAAGTTCTGGGATTTTTTCTAAAATGTTTAGCACTATCACATAGACTCTCTGTCCAGTTTTGGACTCCTCAGTACAGAAAAAATAACAGAAAAACAGAGTACACTGAGCAGAAGGCAAATGAGGTGGTCAGGGCTGGACCATTCAGCCTATGAGGAGAGGCTGGGGGACCAGGGCTGGTTCAGCCTGGAGAGGGGACAGCTCTGGGGGCACCTAACAGCAACCCTCAGTGCCTACATGGGGATGTTGGGGAGCTGGAGCCACGCTCTTCTCGGTGGGGCATAGTGGGAGGGTGAGGGGCATGAGATGTTGTTATTTTCCATAAGGAAACATTTTTCTTAGATTAAATTAATAATAGAATTATAGAATCATAGAAGTATTTGGGTTAGAAAGGGACCTTAAAGATCATCGAGTTCCAAGCTCCCTGCCATGGCCAGGGACACCTCCACTATACCAGGTTGCTCAAAGCCCCATCTAGCCTGGCCTTAAACACCTCCAGGGATGGGGCACCTACGACTTCCCTGGGCAACCTGTTCCAGTGCCTCACCACCCTCACTGTAAAGAATTTCTTTCTAATATCTAATCTAAATCTCCCCTCTTCCAATTTAAAAATGTTGCCCCTTGTCCTGTCACTACACTTCCTTGTAAACAGTCCCTCTCCAGCTCTTCTGTAGGCTCCCTTCAGATACTGAAAGGTCGTTATAAGGTCTCCCTGGAGCCTTCTCTTCTCCAGGCTGAACAACCCCAGCTCTCTCAGCCTCTCTTCATAGGAGAGGTGCTCCATCCTTCTGATCATCTTTGTGGCCCTCCGCTGGACCTGTTCAACAGGTCCATGTCCTTCCTGTGCTGAGGATAATAAAATCTGTCTTAAATATTATTCTGCACTAACCTTTCTTTAGAAAGATTTTTGTGTATTCTTTTTCATGAATTGTGAAAATAATATTCAGAAAACCTTCTAAATCCAGGTTTATGGAAGCTTATTGACCATCAGACATGACAAATGTAAACATTGTTTTAAAATATGCACATGCAAATTTTATCACAAAGTAAAGCAAAGCTTTTCTATGTTGCAGCCTAAGGTATATGTGATGACAGAATCACTACTTGTTATATTATTGAAAGTATCAGAACAATAAAACATAATAGAAAGAGTATGAAGAGTAGACTAGACTAGACTATACTGTTTCTATTGGAAGAGACCTACAAAGATATAGTCCAACTGCCTGACCAAGTAAACACAAATTAAAGTGTGTTACTAAGAGCATTGTCCTAATACCTCATAAAAACTGTCAGGAATAAAAAAAATAAATATATTAGCAGGCTAAATTGAGGAAGAAATTTATGATGAATATCAGGAATATCCTATGGGAGAAAGGTCTCTTGGGCTGAACCGGGACATAGTTTACCTCCACCAAGATCATTAGGAAATTGCTCCTAACTCCAGTACAGGCAAGACAAGACCCATGTCTCTGGACAGGAGATGGGTGGGATCCTACTGCTTAAGGCTTTTAAAGCTGATATGTATCATACACCAGTAAACTGGCACTAGAAAAAAATATTCATTGGTAAAAGGTTTTGCCTAAATGGCCAATGACTTTTTAATTCTCCATCTGTGCTGCACTTGTCAGCGATTCTGAAACTGGAAAAATAACTCCCATGGTAACTTGTGCTTGGGAAGTGAGTAACAAACTGACCTGCTGTGGAACCTTGTCAAGAAAGTTAATGGAAAACTAGAGTGGAGGAAAAAAAAGGTTGCCTATTTTTCATAGAATCCATCGCTATTAAAAATGTAAAGTAACTTCACCACTTTGTCCTGCAAATCTCATGGTGCTTGCTATCCCTAGCTTGACTTTATGGAAAGAGATGACCTCAAGATTAATAAAAAACACTGATGTCTGTAACTTAAATTATTACTGTCTGCCCCGACATAAGCTTTTGGCTCCTCCACTAAATAGTGTTATGACTGATTGTAACAGCTTGTGCACATACCACAGAAATCTCTCACAATAACAGATATTGTATTCACTGCATGTGACTGCTGTAGATCCAATCACAAGCCCATTTACAAATGTCTTCTCTGAGCAGCTGTAAAATTAGGTCAGCAGAGCACTTACGACTGGCTACATCAGTCACGCAGAACGTCAGCTGCTTCTCCCTGCAATCAGATTTACTTGACTTCTTCACATAGACGCACCGTTTGATAAACAAGAGGTTTGGTGTTAACATGGCTTAAAATAGCCAGCCATAATTGACATCAGCTTGTCATTAAAACCACGGTTACTGATTACTTTTAAAAGTAATGCTTTTAATACACTTAATCAAGATTAGCTTGTTACAAAGCTGTCAGAATTTCCCCTCACTTTTTCGTGCAGCAGCAAGCGTTACAAGATCATTTCTTTTCCAAACCGTTGAAGTAGCAAGCAAAAGATCTCTGGGTTTGATGACTACGGCTGAAGCAATCAAAATGATAAATACTCACATTATCTGACCGTGTTTACAAATGACTGCGATGGTCCTTTTTAACACTGAGAGGCCACCATGTGTTGCAGTCACTGTTTGTGAATCTGTCTCCCTGATTAGTCAGTGCTCTCTGTAATAGCCCTGATAGCATGGAACATATGTCGTGGGAAAACGCTGTCAAGCAAAAAGCTAAGCTAATCTCATCTATCTCTGCCACCTTTAATACATATACTTATTTTTTCAGATTTTTCAATAGGATAGTAGTAGATTTGAATCATAATACTTCTTCAAGCATTCTCATAACCGAATAAAATAATATCTTGAATTTAAAATAGCCTTAATGGAATCATTAGGAAATGACCGGTTTGGTTGCTCAATTTAAATTCAAGGCATAGACTAGCACAGATAATCATTAGCCATACCTAATTAAACAAGGCACATGTAACAGAGACACTGAGCAAGAAAGCAAAATGTATTTTGCCACACATACCAATATCATTGTGCATGTACATATCCAAGCACAATCAGAGACTGTTTAAATATACCATGTCAGAAGAAATTAAATGTTTGCACATGAATGCGAGGTTTTATTTCTCTTTTAGTTGCATATCTCAAAGAACCTTTAGTGATGTAGTTGTTGCTTACATATCTATAACCTAAAGATTACATGCAGAAGTAGTTAGAATGGAAACTTGAATGCTCTGTGACAGTTTTTATTATTTTTGCACAGCTTTAGAATCCCACATACAATGTAAATTTTATAGAGAGAAATGACCTTTTTCTAAGGCAAATAATGTCTTTCACACAGAGAAGGCTTTTCAGCAGTGTCTCTGCTAAAGCATCTTCATAAATGATGTCACTTCTCCTGATTTTATTACAAGAAAAAAGGACAATTATACAGTAATATATTTGATACACAAGTTCATTCATGTGTAACAGCCACTGCCATGTTATACTGAATCATCCTGTAGGGTCAACAGTCTTCTAAATTAATTACGGCCATTTAGCAATAACAATAAGTGTGGTAGCCTGCAACGTACTTTGGTCTGTCTGTGCTGCCTGCATAGAAATATTGCTGTTTCAGATGGCTGTTATGCAATTCATTTCTGAACACATGGCTTATACTTTACTACCCTCTTATTATTCAAGGCATGCTTACAATTCATGAGAGACTGAGCTAAGACCAACAGACCTATACTCAACACTGATTTTATAATGTAGCTCAAGCCAAATGTCAATAATGAGCGTATGAAGAAAAAAATCCAACATCCTCTATTCCTCTGGAGCTGCTAAATTCTATATGCAACTAAATGTACAGCAGATGTTAAACGAGATTAGAGCACTTGCTCGCTGCTAATGTTTGTCAGTAATGAGAACCTTATGAAAAGTTAAGACACAAAACAAGTACAGGGAATTACTCATCTGTAAACCTCTCTCCCCTCCCCACATCACCACGGGGATCACATTTGATAGAGTTCCTGCCTTGTTTCACACTGCCTTGTACGTGGGGCTTGAGTAGGAATCTATCACATTGTTCCAAATTATTATTAAAATAACCAAAACAGGCTTCTTTAACGAATAAAATTTAAATTGAAAAAAAAGGCTTCTAGGTGGCCTCAGATTTTGCAGAGAGCATTTTAAGTATGCTGTCAAACAAACAAAAATATATTTAGATCTTAAAATCATTACCAGAATTAGAGTAAGACTACTGAAACAGAAATACCATCATCACTTGTTTTTTGATACTGGTAAGGCCAGAACTTAGTGAAAGCCTTCTCATGCAGCCATCACCAGTCAGAAGTTTGTCAAAGCTGCCATGCCCAAAGCCTAAAATGTGCTGGTGTACCCACATTACTTTTTGGTATGAAACTGTGCCACACACATCCAGAGTGTAGACCTGTGCTTATGATGCATACTGCATATTAGAGATGACTCTTGCAAGCAGAGATTAGACATAAGTAGTGCTGTTCTGTGTTCTCAGAATACCCAGGCACACACGGCTAAAGAAAATATGGGGAGCTTTATACAAATAATGGCTGAGAGAATATGGAGTCTGTGTTCACAAAGCCTACTCTGGATTTTGTCCTGAAATATATTCAATGCACATTTGTGCTTATGTCTGCCAGCTTTCAAAAAAATAATAGATAATGTAGATTAAAAAAAAATAATATAAATACACTGAGAGGCCTCTCAGGCTTTGCTGGTATAAGGTTTCTCCAGCCACGTACTTAATTATACAAAACAAACTGTACAGGATTTTTTTTTTTCAGATTAAGGTAATTAGTTGGGAATTATGCACAGACATATTTATGTTGTTCTGATTTATCTACTCCACCATGACAAAACCAAAATTCTTTATGCAGACAAATCCATAAACACCATTTAAAAATATCTACAGGAAAATCAAACAGAATTGGAAATTGTACAACATTAAGAGTAGCACTTAGCCTTTTTATATTTTTAGACATTTCTTTATATGTAGAGAAACTAAGTAACTCGGCCCACAGAAAGAAAGAACAAGGACAGCATAAAATTAGGTTTAAATAACCTTACACAGTGCAGGCTCAGCCAGAGACATGTTTTGTACATATTTTTGCAAAAAGGACAGAGTTTGGCTGTTATAGTGATTTATTCTTCATTACCAGAAAGTATCTGTAATGAAAGTCATATGTAGTGAACAGAATGTTCTTTAATGGAGGGTCTTCAGCCTAAATTAATTACTTAGAAAACTGTCTTCGTAGAGATATTCTTGCTGCCTACTGGAAACTTTAATGGCATATCTCAGTCTGATCCCAGATAAATACACTGACAGGCTCCCATTCTCTGCTGGTTCAATAATGTAATTACTATTTTTTAAAAGTATGCCTTACAGATATTTATATATACACCTCAAAGATTTACTCTAAGTTTAATGAATATAGCTAATTAATAATTCTGCTTGCCAAGTTTATGCTATAGGTCACCCTGTCCTGGTAGTGGTGGGGACAGGGTTAGTTCTCCCCAGGATCTAGCAGGGACATAGGTATTCCATCCCTTGTGATCCATGCCAAGGTGGTATGCAAGAGCTGGCCAAAGAAGTCAGGGGCAAGAAATCCCCTGCTTGGGAGTGGGCTGGGGCATCCTCTGTGGGGTGATATCATAACCGTGTTTGTATATACGTCTATTGTTTTCTTGTTCCCTTTGTTGTTCTGTTAAACTGTCTTTGTCACAACCCACAAGTTTTGCATTTTCTTCTGATTCTCCCCACAGCGGTTGGGAGTTGGCGGTTGCAGGGGGTGCTGAGAACAGCCACATGTTTCTTTGTTGCCCTCTGAGGTCAAACCACGACACATCGATACCTAAGA
This sequence comes from Gallinago jamesoni, assembly GCA_025769975.1. NCBI lineage: Eukaryota > Metazoa > Chordata > Aves > Charadriiformes > Scolopacidae > Gallinago > Gallinago jamesoni. The sequence goes on along the minus strand of JAOQGH010000019.1, from coordinate 60,680,322 downwards.
AATCATTCTGACATCACATGCATAAATCCTCAGTTAACTTTTGTATAGAAATTAGATTTTTATTTTTAAAAGACATACTTCGGATAAAAACGTGATCATTTGAACTAGCTTATTTTTGAAAATTCTGTGAAAAAAACACATGGTTATTTGTGAGGTTCTCTGTATTATTATTGGAGTTACACATCAATTGGGATTCCAGCACCAAAATATTTTGTCACTGTAACAAGGCTACAGTGATTCCCTGATTATGTACAGATGGGATTAGATTTTTCACAATTGCTCTACTCAACCTGTATACATCCTAAGTAATCCAAAGAAGTGACTTAAAAAAATGTGGGCTGATTGTCAAATGAGAATCTATGATTCTAATGTAAGAAATCTCTACAAATCTCTTGAAATGCCTAGAGACAGTCAATTATTCATGCCAATTTTTCCCATTGGATGCCAATGGCAAATGGAATGTAGATCCATTCATTTGTGATCCCATGATCAAAATACCTTGTAGAACCACAATTTTAAGCATAAATCATCAATATTTTTTGAAAAGGCTATATTATATATGCCCCATTACCCAATTTAATTACACTTAGATAAATTTATAGATAAGCATATTTTTCATTGTGTCGTTCTGTCATAAATTTCGCCTGAAGGAAGTAAAATAGTGGCTCTAATAACTTTGTACACTGAGACCACCCTTTTATTTCCCGAATCCAATAGCTTCTCTCTTCCTCACTGAAGGGAGGTGCTTGGTTTTAACATCACAGGAGGAAGAAGATGCTAATGCCTGCTTCTGACTGCCCTTGAGATCACAGCCCTCTTAACAAGCATTTATTTTGAAGCAGAACAGGTGTTATATTAGATTAAAGGTAACTGTCCAGGCTTTTAAATACAAGTTGTTTAAGCAATTCTTCCAGCATGACATTTCACAAATGTTCATGAAGCCTTCAGAAAGCTTAGTTCATTTCAAATCAGTGTCTGTTTCTTTAGTAAAGATAACCTTTGAAAAGCAGCCTTTCCACTCCTCAGTAACCCTTTTGGCAATTAAAATTTCTATATAAATAAAAGATGTCTTGTAGTAAATAAACTGGGGTTCACTCTAATATCTTATGATGGCATTGAAAAGGATGTTTATTGAGTGAAGAGTTTCTGTGTCCATGGGAAAAGACACTAGGGTCTAGTAGCTACAGAAAAGGCTTGGACAAGGAAAAATACATTTTCTTCTTGGTGGTGGGAAAGAAGAAAGAGAGAAGAGAGGGAATACTTTTGCTTTTCTAAACTATGCCATATTTTCCTTTCTCCTGTTGCCACCCCAATGTCTCCCACTATGTAGACTTTAAGAATATATCTGGATTTTACACATCATAGGCTTCCTTGAAGAAGGCTTTATCAGCACTGCTTTTCAGGCTGGAAGGGCATCAAACCCTGGTTCATCCAAATGATGAGCTCCCTAGCACTTTCTCTCAGGCACCAAAACCACCACCCACCATCTACCATCCAAGAATAGCCCACAAAGAGAGCAAAAATATTTTCCTTAACACACCTTCTCCTAGTTTTCTTCCATTGTCATTTATCAAGCATATATGATGACCTTCATTCACCTTCACTTCATTCCTTCTCATCAGGCATTATGTTAATTAAAGTTGACAGCTCATTGCAGCACCAAAAAGAAAGGAAAGAATTACTTTTCTGTTAGGCTAGACAGTTGAGATGGAATGCAAATAAGAGGATAAAAGACAATTCAATATTTGTGATGCACAGTATATGTAGTTTTGATTCAAATAGCATATTTCACAGTAAAATGTCAAAAATGATACTTCTGGTTTTTTTCCTTTCTTTTTTTTACAAAGTTTTTAAAAGTTCCACATGATTATGAAACATGAAAATTAAGTCAAACTTACAATATTTAAAATAGAGTTTAAAATAACTGCCCAACAATTAAAAAATACAAAATGTACTCATATTCATATGCATGTTGTTGAAACTTGACAATAGTTATATCCAAGGAGTAAAGATGTTTCATTAGTATCAATGGAAAGCTTTACACATAGCTGAGAATTCAATAAACACACATTTTTTCCTCGTCGTCCACTTAGATTTAACAACTCAAACAGCCCACCTCCTGTACTGGCCCTTTACAATGGACAGGAAAATAATAGCTCCTCATGTAAACCACCTTTATTCCTTTGATTTCAAACTACTATTTGCCCAGCTTACCAATGTATTTAAGCTCAGATCAATTACTCTGCCTAGGGATGCAGGAGGCAGTGTTGGTAAGCAAGAAAAGACAAGACAGTGGGAAATGTCTTTACTAAGGCATAAACCTTTGAAGTTTCTGATATACCATTGCTATCAGCTGTCCTTTCTTATCACGCTCCTATTATGAAGACCTTCCTTGCTCTTGACATTTTCCAGACTACAGTTTCTCCGCCACCCAAATATTTTAAAAAGGCACAAAGACTGTACTTAGCACAAACTGATTTGTAGACAATAGTGTGGTTTTTTACACTATAAGGAATACATTTTTAAAATGTTTGTTAATATTTTTGCTGCTCTGGTGTCGTGGTTTAGCCTCAGACGGCAACAAAGGACCACGTGGCAGCCACGTGCACTGAGCAGGGCGCTAACCGCCG
>JAOQGH010000019.1:60665450-60677592 GCA_025769975.1 Gallinago jamesoni | reverse complement strand
TGGAATACCTGTGTCCCTGCTAGGTCCTGGGAAGAAATTAACCCTTTCTCCACCAGACCCAGTACATCTGGACTCTACTGAAGTGCAATGAAAAATTGGATGGTGCATGACCAAGCCATCAGTGCATATTTTAGTTACCTTACACCGTCACAACACTTAGAAAGAATTAGTGTGTTGCATATGTCTGTGATTTTTAACTAGATTCTCTCTTTCCTCTTCCTCTTTTACATTCTCAGAAAGTTCCCCAGAAAGCTGGATCCAAAGAGAGTGCAAGTTATCTCAAATCTCACTCTGAATAAAGAAACACAAACCAGAATCCCCACAGAATATTTTTCTGGGGGGAAGATCTTCTGGAGTGAAGGTCAGTGAACATAATGGTCAGGGTCTAACTGAGAAGAAATCTCCGCTTGCAGCAAGCTTGTAAAATTAATTAGATCTTGGCTACTTTTTCCCCTGCAGCCTGCATAAAATGAGCATGAATGTATTTGTGCAGTCTGCTATGACAGCCTAGATAGAAGAATTTCTTTCCTTTCCTTCCCTGCATCAGATGTATCTTCATTAAACAGTGTTCTTTTCTAAACATGCTATTACTTTTCTAGTCATGACAGAAACAGCTCTGTACAGCTCTATTTTGTGTTTAACAAACCGTATAACCAGACCTGTTATTGTGTGTTTCTCTGTTTTTGAATCTATTGATGTGGAGGTACCCTTGAATTTAAAATTAGAGAAAGAGAAGGAGTCTTTTATATTTATTAAAGACAGTCATTTCCTTTGACTTTTTTCACGCTCTGTTTTAACATGTATTAATGCTCAATGGGGAATTCAGCCATACACAGCCGCGATTAGATTGTAAAACCTGAGATAAACCAGAGAACATATTCAAAAGGCTTCAGGCTAAGAAGTGACCCAAGGAAGACATAGGATTGTAGTTTGATGTGGTTATGTTGCAAGGGATTTGAGAGGAAATGCTCAGAAGTACCATCTTAATACAAATCATGTTTCAAAATTGCTACCATTGTTTGCTCTAAGTACTTGTATTTACGAAAAGCTCCCCAGATCATATTCATTACATTCCTGAAAGTTTAGGAAAAACAAATGTTCGCTTCCTTGCTTATTTCAAGAAATTTTACACACTAAGCAGTTTGCCAAAAGATTTTCCTTGATTTACAACACCAGAAGGACAATAAGAAATATTAAGTTTCTATGTCCAGTATTAAACTTTATATTAAAATCATTCATAAACCTGGACCTTGAAATCAAAGGTAAAACTTTCAGATCAACAGTTTGGCCCTATGGCAAAAGAGGTTAGAAAGATTAAAGATATTTCATTTCATTTTTGTAGCTAGGGTGAACTGTTGAAAGATAAGGAGTCCAAAGAGTGTACAAAAACTGTAACAGTCTTAAAGTAATATCACAAAATCATTTTCTCTCACACAACTTCTCCCTTGCATTAAAAGCAGATATAATCATTTAATTAACTTATTTCTCTGTAACTATTTAGAGTATCTCTAAGCATTTTCACACACAGTTAAATCAGATGAAGCAAGGTGAGCTAAAAACTTGGAAAGAGGACCAAATATTGAATAACTTTATTCCTCTTCAAACATAAAAATGTCTGGGTTTGTTTTTTGTGCCAGAGACCTTTTCCAGTTAAATTTTAAAAAGGAAAAAAGGAAAGAAAATTTTGCTATTGCTTCTGCTCCATCTAATATACACCCAAGAAATAATTATGTCCTGTGATTTTTAAAAACCTCTTTAATTCAACATTCATTATACAAAAAGGGCACTACACTCACTCTTGGCAGACGGTGATTGCAATACAGTTAGGTGTGATCTCGCAAACCGACCTGTTGACCTCAAATTCCCAATGAAATCAACAAAACTGCATGGGCAGGATAGTGCATGGAAACAGAACCCTTTTCAAAGCCATGGCCAGAGTTAAGAGGCAGATGCTAGAAATTAAATGTACATGAATATGTACGCGTGCAATTGGCTGTTGTTAATGGCAACGTGTGTAAAACTATTATGGATTATTTTGCTTGAAATGCAAAGAGGCAGAATGCAGAAGTCATCTCCAGGCAACTCAAAACACTGTATTTCCATCTCTACCTAACTAAAATGAAATGTTCTGTGCTTCAAAAAATGTCCTCTTCATTCTGAAGAGCAAGTAATATTATTAGTGGTACCTTGAAATGAAAAATCTCCTCCAAAATATTTCAGATTTTTGTTCTTCCACCCCACGTTTTTTCAACCCAGTGTATTCACCTGAATTTGACACCATTTACATGTAGTTCTGACTGTCCCATTTGACTCATGAAGTTGAAAAGTTTTACTCAGTCTTCCCAGTCATAATCATTAATAGTAGATGTCAAAAGATTTATTTATTAAGTACTGAGGGCAGGGAAGGAGTTTCCTTGGGTTTTTTTTTCCCCTTTTTTTTTCCTTTTTACTTCTTTCCTGTTAGCATGATTGTTTGTGTGTAACAGCAGAAAGCTTTTCTGAAAGCCTCCCAGTTTTTGACCTGACTTGAATATTTCTCACTTGGTTACAGATGGCCATCAAGTCCTGATTGGAATAGATTACTAAATTGATGGAGCACTGGGATTAGGCCCATCTATCTGCAGGAGATCTGTAATCATGATGAGAGGTTATTGTTGCCTGGGAGCTGAAAAGCGGCAAACCATGCTGCGCTAAAGGATCAACCAAGGCTTTCCATAAAGTAGAGAAGATGAAAAAGCACTCCTATTCTGCTGAATCCAGTGAACTCCAGCAAGGTGCCATTAAATACTCTTGAAATACTGTTTCATTGAACATACATTATTTCAGGATGATTTTCTGTAAGAAAGAGACATTTAAAGACAAGCCAAATTTTGCCCTTTTCTTGTAAGAGGGCATCATCACATCTTAAAAGAGTCAGAAAGTTTGGTGCTGAATGCCTGCTTAAATGCTAGTAGTCTTGAGGTTGAGCAGCAGAACTAGAATGAAAGTAAAGATTAGGCCTATCCTCCCTGCCAAAGTCCAGTGTAATTTGGCACGGGAAACATTTGGTAAGGGATTAACTATATTTAATTATTTTCCTCATTTGAAATCTTCTTGACTTAGATCTCTGAAAGTACCCAAAGTATTATTGCAGGTAATGCTGAGAGGAACCTGACTTTATTCCACAACATTTGTTCTTTGAAACAAACCTAAACCTTTGAAGTGTTTTCACTGAAAAATAGGAGGCACTCAGACCAAACGCTAAAGGCTGAAGTCTCAGGAATTAGGTAAGTTTTCAGGGATTTTTATTGTTAGTTTAGTTAAGTTTAGTGTCATAATTTAGAGAATATGGAATCCATCCAGTTAATGGATATCTTCCTAATCATTTCAGCAGGAACAGGACTTGGTCCCTGAGAGATCAGATAGCAGTTATTCTGTGTGTACTTTAAATTTATAATTTCTGTACACTCAGATGTAATGATGTGATTTGTATGTATCGCAGTGTATATGTATGTTACAAAGATTGTCTCTGTTTTTGTAACAGAAATATTAAGATATATGAAGAAATGTTCTAATTTTTTTCCTAAATTAAAGGCCAGGTGCCTCTATAAATCTGGTTTTGAGAGTACTTTAGTGAGAAGACTCATTTTATGCCACTGCTTAAGGGAGAGTGCCTCCATAAATTCTAATACTGAAATTTAAGAAAAGGTAAGGAAAAAGAATCAAAAAGATATACTCAATATGTTTAAGTGGAGTATTAACATATTTCCTCAGAATTCTTATCCAAAAATTGAGCTTAAGATCAGATCTGCTGTTATTATTTTCCACTTTCAACTACTTTTCATTTACGCAGATACATTTTTATGGTTCTATTTGTACAAATTCATATTTGATACTTGTATGTTCAAAACAGAAAGTATAAGAACCCTATATTCTATGCTTTTAATTCTTTCTTTAACTTTTGAGTTAGAATAACCTTTCTCTATTGTGCGGTGAGGGATATAACATAGGGAAAAGAAGGACCTACAACCAATTACTAAAGTTTTAGGCAAGAGAATGAGCAAAAACAATCCAAGAAATTTTGTCCTCTGAGTAGTAAAAAGTACATGGGGGGATAAAATTGTGTTTTAATCCTAATGGAGTGTATTGAGGTGTTGCTATAAGTTGTATAAAGACAATACTTAAATTGTATCTCCTATAATTGTATCTCATACCCTTTTTACAAGTTTTCTTACTGGGAAAAAATATAAGACAGAAAGGAAAGAAAATTGTCAAGTCACATAGTTTGTTATGGGAAATGTTACAAACTTTGATAAACAAAACAGTCTGATTCTTCCTCTGGATTTGTCTTGTACTCAGAGTGTCTCTACAGCAGCAGAATGCATATAGGGTGGAAAGAAGGACCCTGAAAACAAAAGTGCAACTTTTGTTGGGAAATTTGGAATTGTATGAGTTAGGAAATTTAGAAAACAAGACCTTAGGAAGGAAACTAAACACTTTGGCAATAAGAGACCAGAAAGAAGGCAGGGGATAATTCTTGAAACACACAAAACCCTGAGGCAGCAGAAAAAAAGAAAGGTCTGGTGATGAACCATTCAAACATCTCATTCTGTCAAGTTTTCTGACTCATTCCAGGCCAAGATCCCAGACTAGCATTACTGTCACTGGAAATTAAAACCTGCAAGTGGTATTTTCTTTCCCTTCTCCACTAGAACACAGGACTAATAAAAATATTCTTTGTTGAAGACAGTAAAAATTTGGTTTGTTTACATAGAATGTAAATTAGGTTGTATAAATATTTGAGTTTGCTGGATGCTGATGGTAACCTCCGGGCAGGGTCTAGAAACCACTGTCTCCATCCTTCCCTCAAATCCTACTCTCCACTCCACAGATCTTCCCACAGCCTCACTGTCAGCCCTGAAGCACTGGCGGGGGACTGTTGCTCCTCAGTTACTTCAGATACTGGGTTCCAGCAATGATCGTGCTGATAATAGGAGTTAAAGAAGAATTTTATAGCTTTCTGCTACACCAAAATCCCAGATGAAAAACCCAGAGAGCACCAAAAGCCCAGCCATTGCACAGTCCTCCAGCAGGCTTAACTTCTCCTTCACCAACAGGGTGAAGGATGGTCAAATACTCAGTGACTTTAGGGCACTGTGGTCCCCATAGCATCCAAGCAAGAAGAACACAAACAATATAGACTTTCATTATTCAATAAAGTCACTGTAATTACTTCAGGGCTTGATTGATTAAAAAAAATGCATATGGGAGAGGGAGTGAAAAACAATACAAAGGAATGTAAGGTGGTAGTTAGGGGTCTATTTGTTATCCCTAGATGAGTTATTTAAACCAATAATCAGCAGGCTCCTGTCTGCTATTACCCTGAACAATTGTGGAATCATAGAATTGCCTATGTTGGAAGGGACCTTTAGGATCATCTAATCCAACCATCAAACTAACTCTGATAAAAACCATCACTAAACCATGTCTCTAAGCACTATGTAAAGCTGTCTTTTAAATCCTTACAGGGATGGTGCTTCTACTACGTCCTTGGGCAGCCCATTCCAATACTTAATAACCTTTCAGTGTAAAAATTTTTCTTAATATCCAATCCGAACCTTCCCTGGTGCAACTTTATGCCATTTCCTCTTGTCCTGTCACCTGTGACTTGGAAGAAGATTCCAACCCCTGCCTCTCTACAGCCTCCTTTCAGGTGGTTGTAACAAGTGATAAGGTCTCCTCTCAGCCTCCTTTTCTCTAGGCTAAACAACTCCAGCTCCCTCAGCTTCTCCTCATGAGACTTACTCTCCAGACCTCCTACCAACTTCATTGCCCTTCTCTGGACAGCACCTCAATGTCTTTTTTGTGGTAAGGGGCCCAAAACTTGATGCAGTACTCAAGGTGGGGCCTCACCAGTGCCCAGTATAGGGTGACAATCTCATCCCAAGTCCTACTCCCTACACTGTTTCTGATACACGCCAGGCTGCTGTTGACCTTCTTGGCCACCTGGGCACAATGCTGAACAATGCAGGACATGATGCAGAAGTGATGTTAATAACACCATATCCTGTCCTTCCTAGTCCTATGAAATCTGCACAAGTACTTACAGAAACCCCTCACCACTTTTTACAAACGCGATTGTACAAATATGCTCCCATTATCTAGTTACCATGGATTTTTGTCTTACTGCTATGTTTGCTCTAGCAGATCCCTCCACTATTCTGGGAAATTGAGAGCTGACTAAGCTAAGGAACAGAATTCTTATACTTTAATTTTGTTCTGGGGATACATTAATTAATTATGTGATTTTGTTTCCAGATTTCAAATTCTAAGATATTGAAACTGATGATAAAAAGACATGAACACATACTCCTATTTTATGAAAGATTTCTACCTTATAAGAATAAGATACATGGCATGTATAAGCATTGTTTTCCCTATTTCTTATCGTTCCAAAATTTTAGACATGACACGGTGTACATACTATATAACCACCTCATAAATGGGATCCTGCAAGTGCTTGTGATAAGAACAAAAAGGGAAACAAAATGTCACACTGTAAATGTTTTGCAGATATTCTTAAATTATTCTTTAATGCCCATGAAAAATCAAATATTGATATATCCCTCCCTCCTACACCTACCTCTCTAGCAATCTAATAATGTGTATTGTACTTTGTCTACTATGTGTATCTTTCATTTTGATCAAAACCTTTAATCCTCCACTTTTTAGATAAAACGCCATATCCATCCTGTAGTAGGATAAGATTGATTGACAAGTGTATATAATTATGGTTTCAGTAGTGGAGTATGTTTTACAGTTGGAAAAAATGCACAACCTTGAAAATAAAGAAGTTGTGCCCTTTCTCTGGGATAAAAGGATCATATCAAATTGGCTTGTTTCCTTGGCAAAATGGAATAAAACACTTCTTTTAACAAAGAATCCTTTCCAAAAGGCTACTGGAGGAAGTCTCTGACTAGATAATACCCCACCAATGAGAAAATCAAACAAGGGAAAAGTAGAATATTAGGAAATGTTTTAACATCATTTTGTATTCAGTACTCTATGAATAGGATAAAATAGGAGAAAGAAATGGCTCAGTATTTTTGCTAACATTTAGAAGAGTGAAGGTTATTGTGAAAAGGGTAAGTTGGTAAATGGGAAAGACATGTTGAATCCTCCTAATTAAATATTCTCCACACCAACCTCTGTTATTTTAATTCCAATACTTTTCATGGACAATACAGTTTAAAATTAATCTTGATTTGCTTAGTCTGAATCAGTGGCCAATTCAGTCTTAAATACCTTACAGCTAGAGAGGGTCATAAAGAGGAGAAAGAGTTTGAAAGACATGATGTAAATTCATGTTTCCACCACAGGGAAGAAGCTTTGGTTTTAACACCAACATTGCCATATGCCATAGCAGGCTATGTTTTTTCTTGTGTCTGCTGGGCATTTGTGGTAGGCAGAAGCATTCCAGTTCAGAATATAAACATGCAGGGACAGCTATGCACCATGTATGGACATGCACCCTGGCACATCAGGAGCATCAGAAACCATATACATGCACACCCCGGTCAAGGCTTGAACCTGTGGGCTTTGTGAGGAAAAGCACCTGGGAATGGGGAACACAGCATGTTCTCAGTCTCCAAATAGGAGAGGTAACAACTCTCATGCATCTGTCACTGGTCCCTCCCTATGCCTCTAACACAATAAGGTGATGAAGAGGATCCTCTGCAGCATACAAACCCTTCAGTGTGGGTGCCGTCATTGACTCCAAAGGAATATTTCTTTATGGACAAATTGAATCAACTGCTGGACCAGCAACTAAAAAGGAATACAATTTCCATACAAACAAGTTCCTTTACATATATTTATTTTAATTTTAATTTTTCAATAACTGTTTTCTTTAAATGACATAATTGTTTTAATATCACTTAAGTGAAATATATTTGTGCAATCAAGATTTTTTTTAAAGGATTAAAATACTTTTTTACTTTTTAGCTTTTTTATGGAATCATCAATGTATCAGGCAGGACAAACAAATTCCATTCATTATGAGGTGCTTTCAGCCACAATGGTTGAGTAGAAAAGAAGTTTGTGTCATGTCAGGAAGCAAATATGGAATACAAAATAATTTGCGAATAAGCCTGGAGAAAAAAATAAAATAAAAAAGACTGCAACTACTACTTTTCTAACCATATTTACACTGGACTAATTCAAAATAAGTCCTCTATATCCAATGTTTCAACGTGTGTTACTTAGATTTATTAAGACACTTAGTATATAGTAAATGTGGTTCAACTGATTATTAAAAGTGTATTCATTAATATTTAACAATGCTTTGTAAGCTTCCTCTCCTACTGTTTTACCCAACCTGAACAAGTGTGATTTTAATAATCCACTGGTCTGTATGTAATTAACACAAATAACTGTCTTAAAGTATTTCATTTAAATGTCAATTCAAGACCCATTTTAAAATGCCACGATCCAAATAATGTATCCTGGCCATCAAAATGTTCTTAATATGACGATGATTTGTTCTTCCAAATGTTCTTTAGGAAAACAGATTAAAAAAAAAGATCAACCCTTAGCAGCTAAATCACTGTTTATTTACCAGCAGTTTTAATGTATGTAGTGGATATTATAATCATGTCAGCATTTTTTTACACACAAAATAACAAATACAAATAATTTCATTTGACTCACACTTAAATATAAATAAATAAATAAGTAAATTTGGCTCCTGCACTCTTACAATTTTAACACTGTGATTTTAATTTTACATTTAAAAGGCAAAAAAGACATGCTTTTAGTGATGTCTCAGAAAACAAAACTAGGGCAGAACCTTTTTTTTCTGTAAAATTTGGATTTTTGCAATCCTGTCTCTTGCAGCTATCCTGGTTTTTACATTCTGAAGTCTGTCTAATCATTGTGATTAAAAGTTGGAATAACTTATGAGCAATAAAAGGAGTAAATTATACCCAGTCTGAAAGAAGAACTAATTATATAGCTGTTGCTTGATTAAGGTGTTTATACTGAAGAGTATTAAAGGGATTAGTCGAAAGCTTTACATCCTGCAGCACAGAATTAATATGCAGAATTTAAACACTCAAATTAATTCAGGTGCACCAAACAATTATATGGAATAAGAACACTCGACCCAGCTAATGGCCACACTAGTCCACCAAGCTAATTTATATTCATGCACTTATTGACCTCTGCATGTTCACAAAAAAACTGTTCTGATGTTAATGCATGCTTCCAAGGCAGTCTCTCTACTGCGTCTAATCACAGCAGACTTCAGCAAGAAGACAACGAGGTACCTCATTGCTAACATTTTGCACCAAAGAAATATTTCCTGAAGGACAGATGTGGCTCTCTTAGGTCTCTCTGTACACAGTGGTCTAAATTATGATCTCGGATACACCAATGAATCACTGCCAGTTGGAGAAGCCTCAGAATATGCAATTGAGAGAAGGATTTATTGGAGGGCATTCAAGCATTATATGAAAAAAAAAAAAAAGGATAAGATACACTAGACAATATAGGGAACAGTGTATGGGATGCTGTGGACAGAAGAAAAAAGAGGTGGAGGAGGAGCTTTAAGATATATATCTCTAGTGAGCAACTGCTACCTACACACACCAAAGCAAACTAAAGCATTAAAATAAAATAGTACTGGTACAAGGATACACTTAAAAATACAGTTTTTTAAAAGTCACATCAGAAAATGCGATCAGGCTGCTGTAATAACAGCTCTCAGATGGATGTGTGACCTTGCAGAAAGATGTTTTTAGTGTTGAACTCATAACCAAATAAAGAAAAAGTCAATTTGGGGAAGAACTTAAAAAGCCCAATTGCAGGGTTCAGATGCCCAGCAATCACAAGTAAGATTTATCAAACAAATTAATAGACAAACAAACCAAACCTATTGAGATTGGTTATATATAACCATTGAAAGACAAAGACAGCACTGAAAAAGGCAAATACAAATCCGACATACAGATAATGTGTAAATGAAGAAACAAAAGTTTTAGGCTATACAAGCAATAAATAATAGGCAACCTAATTGATACTATTTGGATAGGGTCACTCAGAGATGAGTGCCAGAGCAATGCTGATATACCCTGGTGGTAAGGGACTAAAAGAAGCCCTCCGTTGATTCTCCCAGAACCTGGCCATGCCCAGAACAGCCTGGCGAAGCAAGAATGCCACCCTCAAGCTCATTAAATAATGAACATCAACACACTGAGAGCATCTCAGATAACACAGTAAACCCATCAGCATGACCTAGCTAGCATTGGCTACATGTTATCTTGACCTCATGTGTAAGTGACAGTCTCCCAGTGGAAAGAGAAAAAAACATTCATAGACCTCAAAATCAAAAATACATTAATCCTGACATTGTACTTAACTATCTTAAGTCTGTGCAATAAAGTATTGTGGTTTTCCACAGCACCCAGAGAATCAAGTTGTGGGATTCTTCAGTCTGTTCTAAGATGAAAAATGCCTGCTCAGCACCTCTTTGCTTGATAGCTTTGGGTTATCTTCAGGTCAAATGTTTCAGATGCCGGATCATGGGACAATTGAACCCTTATCACTCCAGTATGTAGTCTTCTGAGAGCTCTCTTACTCCTGGAAAGCATCCTCAAACGGCTCCCCAGACAATTCCCTCATCTGTACTTCCTCCCCTCCTTGGAAAGAGAAGATCCATTATGATAACACCAGGGGTTACAACACTTATTTTAAACTCATTAGTAAGAAACTTACTTTTTTAGCTCACTTACACAGTAGTGAAGGTTTTTTTCCTCTTTACAGCTCTGTTTTCCATTGTGTTTCTGCTGGTTTGGATTCCAAGTTACCTCCAGAAGTTACTCTGAACACTTGCACGCTGACTTGCTTTGCTTGTGGTTGTCCTCTGAGCTTCTACTTTTCCTGTGGCACACTGGAGTCACCAATCATTTTATTATTTGTTTAATCAGAAACTCATCCCCTCACCCGCTGCAAGATTTGGCTCCACTGCCTCTCATCAGCAATGCGTTGTTGTCTCTGAGACCATGTGCTATTATTACATAGTGCTCAATAACCCTCCCAGTCCTCTGAATTGCTGTGCTGTATTCAGCCTTCTCTGTTTAATTCAAAATTGCTGAATATGTCACACACTGCACAGAACAAAATAATGCAAATGCTAAAGGCGGCAACCTTCAGATTATCTGCTATTATACTGGCTCATATTGCTGGAAGATATAGGACAAGCACTTTATGAAATTCCCTTCAGGAGTCTTCTTTCAATTGTCTTTTGCATTCCCAGAGAGCAACAGCTCTGATGGAGCTTTTAATTGTCCTACTCTTCTGCCTGCAGTACTTTTTTTAAATTACTTTTCATTCCTGATAGCATACACCCCAAAACTGTTCCTTTTCCTTGTTTAAGCATTCAAAGAAAGGTGTTAAAAGACACAGTCACAGAGGATATCTATCAAAGGCACCCAGTTATCTCTTGCCCAGACTAAAAGCTGAAGTGATTTTATTTATAGTCACAGTGTTCTGAGGAGCAAACATTACCACTCCAGCAAGTTTCGTACAAGGAGAGGTAGAGGGAGCTGGATTTGCTGAGGAGCTGGAGAAGTTTATGGAGATATCTAATCACAGTCTTTAACTACCAAAAAGGGAACCTAGAGAAGACACAGACAGACTCTTCTCAGGCATACACAGAACAACAATGAGAAGCAATGGTTAATCTGCAGCAGCAGGACTAACTGTCGAACCAAATATAAAAAAAAAACCTTTTTCTTCTGAGAAAGTTTAAGCACACAAACAAGCTGCTCAGAGAAGGCATGGAGGTACTGCAACTCATCTTGACAGGGCACTAGGCAACCTTAGGGCCTTTGAAGCAGGATTTTGGACCAGACAACCTCCAGAGAATTTTAAATTTGAAGTTTTAAATTGAAATTATTGTACAGTAATAATTAATTTAATAATTATACCTTTTTTTTAGATGAAGTATCAATAGCCCTGGTAAATCTTCTGTAAATATGATCATTGTGTAAGTATGGTGTTATAAGGTATCTCAAAAGTCATCTGTTCTATTACAGAATCACAGAATCACAGAATTGTGGTGGTTGGAAGGGACCTCAGAGATCATCGAGTCCAACCACAAAAA
>JAOQGH010000019.1:60565703-60661190 GCA_025769975.1 Gallinago jamesoni | reverse complement strand
CTTGAAGCCATTGCCCCTTGTCCTATCGTCTGTCACTTGGGAGAAGAGACCAACCCCTGCCTCTCTACAGCTTCCTTGCAGGTACTTGTACAGAGCGATAAGGTCGCCCCTCAGTCTCCTCTTCCCCAGACTGAATAACCCCAGCTCCTATTCTCCTACCACAGTCCAGGACCTGTTATGCCTTTTTTATTCTAGATATTTCTCAGATCTACCTGTAAAGACTAAGAGAAGAAACCCTTCTCCATTATCATTCCCCATGTTTTCTCCATTCATACAGATTTACACATCCACTCCAGCTAAAGTCCTCCACAGTTTTTATTGCTAACATTTGTTCCTGAAATCTAATCCATGTTCTTTTTCTGTAATTTATCAGTGACTTGTCTGGCTAGAAAGGCAGACTCAGAATTTTGAGGAAGCAAACTGTCTTCAGGATGCTTCTGCAATTACTGACACAGGACTACAGAGTAGTAGTGTACAGAAGTGCATTAAAAATAATAAAAAATCCAACTCCACCCTCCATTCATTTTTCTAATAGAAAAAAGACAATCGAGTATTGTCCTAATTTCCCATAAAAGCCCCTCCATTTCACTTTTTGCTGTTTATCCATAAGCATACCTGCTTAAAGCTTAAAGCTTATTTTCTCAGGATTCTTTTTGACACAGATGTGATAACTGTTGCCACAAACACATAGCATAGGATTCATTCTTTTCTCACATAAAGGAAAGACATGTTGGATTGGGTCCAGAGCAGAGCCACAAAAGTGATCAGGGGTCTGGAACTTCTCTCTTATGAAGAAAGGCTGAGAGATTTGGGGATGTGCAGCCTGGAAAAGAGAATGCTCTTCATTTCTTATGTGGGACATACTTTTTAGTGGGGCCTGTTGCAATAGGACAAGGGATAACGGTTTTAAACTAAAAGAATGTAAATTTGGACTAGATGTAAGGAAGAAATATTTTTTTATGAGGTTGGTGAAACACACGAACAAGTTGCTCGGACAGTTGGTAGATGCCTCATCCCTGGAAATGTTTTAGGTCAGCTAGGATGGGGCTTTGAGCAACCTGATCTAGTTGAAGACATCCCTTCTCATAGCTGGGGGTGCTGGAGTAGATGACCTTAAAGATCCCTACCAAGCCAAACTGTTCATTGACTCTATGAATCTATGAATTCAGAGACAAGACAAACATCTAAAGTATGACAGATAATTCTTCTGACCCTGTGGACTTGCTTTTGGCAATAAATTAATATACTGTAACATGGTCTGTTGCCCTGAAGAGACTACTATCTTTCCTAGTGGAAGTAAGAACCTTCCCCATCATCCACTTAACTGACAGCTGGGAAGTTCCATGGTGCTTGACAGCTGAAGTGTTCAGAGTCTGAGACCGGTGTTAGCTCCATCAATAGGCTCCAACTGAGTAGAGAAACACCACTGATCTCAACCCTTTCTGTCTAGCCAGAAAATGCTTCCTCATCTCTCAATAATTCAAGATAAATTTACAATGGAACTCCTGCATCCATCTTTTCAAGGTCAGAGCATCAGCCCACATAGCTATGGAAAAGTCAGATGACAGACTTTTTCCTTAGCTACTCTCAAAAACTGGTATGTCATCTGAAGGAAGTGCCTTAACGTGTGTTCAGCTGTAAGGGCAGTCTAGGGATTTTCTTTATTGCCTCTTTTTTTACCAGTCCATCTTTTTTAATAATCCACGTATTCATAGAATCATAGAATGGTTAGAGTTGGAAGACATCTTAAAGATCATCTAGTTTCAACTGCCTGCCATGGGCAGGGACACTTCCCCTAGACCAGGTTGCTCAAAGCCCCATCCAGCCTGGCATTGAACACTTTCAGGGATGGGACAGCCACAACTTTTCTGGGCAACCTGTGCCAGTATTTCACCACTCTCAGACTAAAGAATTTCTTCCTAATAGCTAGTCTAAATCTACCCTCTTCCAGTTAAAACTGTTATCTCTTGTCCTATCACTACACTCTCTGATAAAAAGTCCCTCCCTAACTCTCCTGTAAGTCCCCTTTAGGTACTGGAAGGCTACTTTTAAGTCTCCCTGGAGCCTTCTCTTCTCCAGGCTGAATTTCCTGATATTAGTAAATTTACATTTCACAGATTGTCTGAAATTGTGTGCTGGGTGGCAATACTTTCTAAAAGATATTCACTGCTCTTTCCATACTTATTTGAAAAAACCCTTGTGCCACAAAAGCCAGAGAAATGAAGGAACCCTCATTCTTGTTTTCCCTTTGTCCCTCCAGAAGTCAGAACTATCTATTACTTAAGCTTCCATTTTCTCACCTCTGGTAGCAAACTCAGTCTAACTGGATTCACCAAAGCTTTTGCATAACTTCACAAGTTTTATGCATCTCATATGTTAGCATAAGTTCTTGTACTAAACTTCAAACAATCATATCAGACCACTCATAGATCAATTGAGGCAAGGAAAAAACTTTGCTGTATTTTAAAGAGATGAAACAACTACAGACCTAGAAATGACAGACAGTTCAACATCTATGTATAATAAGTATCCTCTAAACAACTGTTGCTACCTCTCTTAAAATTCTTACATAAATAATTCATTTTAAACAGTTCCACCATGGAAAAAAATAGAAGTTTACCAGAGGATTTATTTTCTCAAAAGTCTTTATTACTGTAATTTTTACCATTTTTTTTTAAGATAATAATAGCCTAAAACAAGAGCAGAGATGCATTTGTGCAGTCTTGTGCTCACTGCTGAGAAGGAAGAAGAATATAGAATAAGCTGAAAGAAGAACAGTCTTAAATATTTAAAATTTTCGTTATCTAACATGGATCTTGCTCACAAATGGCAGATGATTTTTATTTAGTTAGTTAGCTATTAAGAGCAGAACTCCAGTGAAGAAATATATTTTTAATATGCAATACTCAAAGCCTTCCAAGTCTGTAAAGAATGAAATATGTAAAAGAATGAAAAAAATCTTAAATAATTTAAGGAAAATTTACTGCAGATATATTTTTCTTAAACAAAAGACTGCAAAAATTTGAAGGTTGTTTTCTCTACAAATGTCTTTAGCATTTCTGTTAGACAGCAGTTGGATCTTATTTGGAATAGTGAAGCTCTCAACCTACCTGTAAGCGAGGCACAGCATTAGGTATGGTAATAGAAATTTCACTGTTCTCCCATGTACACTTATCCCTTTACACTGACCTAACTGACCCTGTATCCTTCAGTAAAAGCAACAAAACAGACTGCCTGAAATAATTTTTGAGCAGTGAATTCAACTGAAATTTGACTCCAGATCGTAAGTCAAACTGCTTTCAGATGGAAATGCCTTTTATTCTGAAGCTTTTACCAATGCATTCAAGTAATTTTGACTTAAAAGAAAACAGAACCTACATGTACACACTTTTTTTACTGGAGTCTCATTTTTCCTTCTCACAATTTCAATCACTTCCTTCTCAAGTCAGAACAAAAGACTAATATAAGGAGAAGCCAAAGCAAAGTACTAAACTATATATCTTCTCATCTTATCTTCATAAAGGTGCTGTGCTCCCTGGAGCTCTCACCCTTTCCAGTTTATGAAACATTATATAAGAGATAGGTGGCTCTAGCTTTCTGTTGCTCACAGATTTACTATGCATGAACCGCTAGAAAATGCCCAGTTTTGACCATTCATTCCAAATTTCCAAATGAAGGTTGTCTATGTCACCAACTTCTCTACTTTTACAGGAGAAGAAACAGATTAAGGACATATGGTGAGTAAGTTTTGCACAAGTTTCACCTTCCCAGATGTTTCTCTGCCTAGGTCTTCAGGACACAGGAAATTGCATCCAATATTTTTGTGTTTCTGAGAGAAGGAGTCCTAAGCCTCCCAGTATTTTTATAGCGGTACAGGCTGTGTTCTGGACTGTAAGGACATCAAAAACACCAGACATGAGCTTCTGGAGAAATATATGTACAAATGCTTATTAAGATGATAGGATAAGTTGTTGCTAGAAAGTGCCAACATTTTAAAAATACTTTTAATTCCCTCTTCTGTTGTCTTCTCTTCTTTCACTTTTGTTATCACTGCTTGACATAATAAGCAGGAAAAAGATGCCTTACAAGGTCACACCAAACATCTGTCATGCCCAGTAACTCTCCTCTGACAGTACCCAATTGGGAACACCTAAGGAGAAGTTTAAGAGACAGGATTATTACAAAACAAAATGTCTCTCCCAGTCTCCATGATATTTAGCTCCAGGACCTCCTGAGCCAAAGGTCACATTTCTGTGTTTAATCACACACACCAGATTTTTCCCATTTATCATACAATTACTTTTTGAACCTTTATAAACTTCAAGCATGCATGTGCCCCTTGAAACGAACTTCACACATTTCCTGAAAAACTACCTCCTCTATTTTGAAAGTAGTCTGTTACTTCATTTGACGACCTTCTATGTTGATACTAGGAGAAGAAGTAGTCACTCTTCACTCACTTTCTCCATACCAAAACTTTGTCATGGAGTAATTAATGTAGTAATCTCCTCCAGTTTTCCCCACTCCC
Source organism: Gallinago jamesoni (assembly GCA_025769975.1). Lineage (NCBI taxonomy): Eukaryota > Metazoa > Chordata > Aves > Charadriiformes > Scolopacidae > Gallinago > Gallinago jamesoni. Next base: position 60,656,662 of record JAOQGH010000019.1, on the reverse strand, counting down.
TCAGCAGAGAATTTTCTAAATTAAGGAATAATAGTCCTTACTTGGAAACCACTTCATACCTTTGACAATACAACACCTAATTACCATGTAGTGCTCAAAATCCATGACAAACACTTCCTCTGATTTTGGCCTATTGAACTAGAACGAATACTACTTGTCATACCCTTCACAAATAGTATAAACTAACTAGAAACAATTTTTTAAATGTCTCCATTTACATTTTGTATATTCAAAAAAGCACATAGTGAGCTGTAAAACAGCAGTGGAACACAGCATAGCAGAATGTTCCTCTTAAACTGAGTCATCACCACCACTAGAGGCTACAGAGCTCTCCAAAGGCATAGATTTCACTTTAGTCTCTCTTTCTTTAAAATTAATAAAGCGATAAAAGGAGACAATTTATTTTCAAGGATGTTTTACACCCCCTTGTCCCATGGGTGAATGAAAACTACTTGTGTCTATTATTGATTAAGAAATAGTTTATCATTATACTAATGGATCTTTTTCCTGTCACTATTGAATCAGAATTACTTTAAATAAGCACATAAGGGAAACCTATGGAAAAAGTCTGAGAGCATAACATATTAACTCACACAGGAAAAAACCTGGGTATTCTGTGAAGTTTTAAAATTCATTCTAAAGACACACAGTCTGAGGGGGGAGGAATTTACTATTGTTTTAATTTTTAGTAAATTATTCTAGGCAGCTTGAATCAAAAACTTGATATTTACATTTGATTTTCTTTTCAAAGGGCACGAATAGCCCAGTCTAGACTTATTATACTTTGATATATAGTTGCTATAGCAACATATGTAAATTATTAATCTTTGTATGTGAAATATCTCCAAAGGACAGATTACCTTTGTGTTAAAAATGCAGATAGTTTTAAATATTTCCCTGTGATGAAGTAGAGTGCTTATAAAACAGCAAATGCAGTCAGGAAAATTAGGACTCCTGAAATGTCTAGTAGGTCCCCCAGAACTGAAAGCCAATCTGAAGCCAAAAATTCAATTAATAGCAACCCCATATGAAATTCTATATAATGTTATAAATTTTTAAGTATCTTGACTTTATGTTTTTACCTAGAAATGTCTCTTCCACCCTCACAAGCAACATGAACATGTACAAAGCAACGGGGTGCAGGACACAAGAAAGGCACCTAAATGGAAGAGACCACCCTTGCCTGCGCTACAGAGCAATAAACTCCCTGCAGATGTGGTTTCATCACCAAAATATTTTGATGGTCCATGGAGGAAGAAGGGATTTCTTAAATCATGATGGTCGTCTTCTGGAAGTTATGAAATTTCTGTGTTACCCTGCGAGGTCACTTGTAAAAGCTGTCTGCGTATCTCAGCTCCAGATATTGTCTTTAGAAGACATTAAAAGTTCAAGAGAGAGCACAGTGTCTCTGCTTTAAGACAGGCCAAGTTAACCAGGACATCTTCAAGGATATTAATACAATTTGAGACACTTTCACTGAAAAGCAAGAGGCTGGGGAAATTTTCCAACACATATATTCTATCATGCAAACTAATTCTTTTCTATAAAACCACTGAGAAATAAAGAAAGAAGGTCCCATATTAAGGCATTTTCAGAAATCACAAAAAACCCAGCAGGCCACTTTTGCACAGTTTTGGGTATATTATAAATTAACATTTGCTAGCAACGTTGGTAGGTTACTTTTCTTAGGAAAGGTGTTGGCTGAGAAAAACAAAGAAACCTGATAGAGTACCCTAGTCATATTTGACTATAGTTATAAAGTTGGTTCCTACTCCGTAATTTAGGAAATTAAGAACACTAAATCTAGGATTTTCTCCACTGGGACTTAATCCGGTCCAATTTATAAATTGAGGATTTATAAAGGCTTTTCTGAAAGGAATGGGGAAATGTCAGCTACAATTTCTTACTGGAGTTGCACTGAATCTATTAACCTTGCCGAGAGAATATAATGTTACAGTTATCTCATTTACAATGTTATTGTATATGATTTATGACTAAGGCATCAAATCTCAAACTGGGTTTTGTATTTTTAGAGAAATTTACATGTCTATCTTATAAATTATTTCTTTCTCATTCAGGAAAAAATATTAAAAAGTGATTTACAATACTTCAACTTTGTGGAAAATAAAACAAGGAGACCAGAGATGAGAAAAAAATATTACAAAATCTTCAGATATCAATGAATTTCTGCACTAGGCTAATGCTTGTCCTCTCTAATTAAGCAATATGAAGCATGAAGTACATTTAGTCAGTCTGAACTTAAACAGATATTGAGAGTCTTTGGTGGAGACAAGCATAAAGGGAGAAGACTTGTGCAAAACAGAACTTTACACTTGGAAACCACTCTGGAAATCCTCTGGAAACCACTACCTTCCACAGCTGTCTTAAGAGAAGAAATTCAGAGGTTGCTCACAAATTTATTAAATGTCTACAAACTGAAAAAAAAAGAAGGTAGAAAATAAAGTACAGCTTGTATATCTGCCATATATGACCTAGAAAATATTTTGAAGTTCCCTCTATTTTTTGTGACTTTCAAAAGCTTGAAACACCTGAGATAATTTTTAGTTTTAAATTATACTTCCTTGCCATTTCCCTGTTCTTTGGATTTTCCAATTTTGTGCTTGTATTTCATTCTAAGTCAAGCCCAAACCACATGCAGAACCCCAATGAATCAGAACTGCTTCTGAACATGTGTTACTGTTTCCATGCCATTGCCAGGCATATAGAGAGTACAAAAATATGCAGGGGATGATCCCCATCCTGTCAGGAATAAATACATTGAGTGTCTGCATAATACAGCCCCACAGATAACAAAAAGGGTATCTTTTAAAATGGCGTGTGAGAAGTACTACTGTGTGGATTCTTCAGTAGCATACACATCTCGCTGCTGTTTCTCTGGCACAGAGATTTATGATGAATCTTTTAATAGCATGTTTTTCACTCTGACCTTATAAACAGTACAGGTGACATTAGACTTAAATACCTATACTGACTAATCTACAATGGAATGACAGTGGCCCGGTAAAGAACTGTAGATGTCACCTACCTATGTTTCTGTAAGGCCTTTGACACATTCCCCAACAACATTCTTGCTACTAAAACTGAGAGGTATGGGCTTGATGGATGCACAATTCCAATAAGGAATAGGAAAATGGCTGCCTCCAAGGACTTACTGTCAATGGCTCAATGTCCAATCAGAAATCAGTAACAAGTGGTGTCCCCCAAGGCATCCTGCTGGCACCAGTACTGTTTAATATCTTCATCAGCAACATATTCAGTGGGATTGAGAGGTCCCTCAGCAAGTTTGCAAATGACACCAAGATGAGTTCATTCACTAGAGGAAAACGGTGCCATCAGGAGAGACCTTGACAGGCTTGAGAATTGGGTCCATGCAAGCTTTATGAAGTTCAACAAGGCCAAGTTCCTGCACCTGGGGGGTTGACACAATGTCCTGTATCAATACAAGCTGGGGGATGAAGCAGCCCTGTGGAAAATGAGTTGGGGATCCTGGTCAATAAAAAATTGGATATGAGCAGGCAATGTGCATTTGCCGCCCAGAAAGCCAACCATATCCTTGGCTGCATCGAAAGAAGTGTGGCTAGCATGTTGAGGGAGATGGCTCTGCCCCTCTACTCCACTCTGGTAAGACCATATCTGGAGTACTGTGTCCATCTTTGGAGCCCACAGCAGAAGAAAGATATGGACCTGTTAGAGTGAGTCTGGAGGAGTGCCACAAATTGATAAGAAGTCTGGAACACCTGTCCTATAAGGAAAGGCTGAGAGAGCTGCGGTTGTTTAGCCTGGAGGCTCTGGGGAGACTTTATTACAGCCTTTCAGTATATAAAGAGGGCTTATAAGAAACATGGAGAGGGAGCTTTTAGCAAGGCCTGTAGTGACAGAACAAGCAGCAATGCTTTTAAACTGAAAGAGGTAGGTGTAGATTGAATAGAAGGAAGAAATTTTTTTACAAAGAGAATGGTGAGGCACTGGCAGAGATTACACAAGGAAGCTGTGGATGTTCCATCTCTGAAAGTGTTCAAGGCCAGGCTGGATGGGGCTTTGAGCAACCTGCTCTAGTGAGAGCTGTCCCTGTCTTTGGTGGGGGGGTTGGATTAGATGATCTTTAAAGGTGCCTTCCAATTCAAATCATTATGTGATTTTATGAACCACTTCAGATTTATGTAAACATTTTGGGTGCTCTGACGTGAACTAGCAATGTGCAGGCACATGTTTGTGTACAAGTAGAGTACTGACTTAACTACATACTCTAGCAGGTTTTTGCTTTAAACACAGTTGGAATTGTTTTTTAGAATTCTAGTACTAGGAACCTCAGAAAACTCTGAACTGAGATCTTGAAGAATGCTGTCTCTCCTCTCAAGTATCAGGTACTACATGTCAGATAAAAACCCTCTGATGCAATGTTTTGCCCCAGAGTGGTTGCAATGTTGTATCCCAGGCTTAATGCAATGTAAACATTCCTGTTTTTTAAGGATTATTCCACATTTCTTCGGGCAAAAATAATATTTTTTTTCCATTTAAGTTCTTGAATATATGTAGGATTAGTGTAGCACTGTATGAGTCATTTAGAATTGTAAGGTACAGTAATTTGATTTACTGCAGACAGGCCTAGCTTTGATTCATGTATGTAATTTCCCTTTGGAAAACTGAAGTAGTTAAAATTTGGATTGCATTAGTTCAAATTTTCCAGCTAGCTCAATATAAACTATTATTTGTCAAACAGTTACAGTACCAAAAAACACAGAGTTGCTTTTCTTCTCTTTTAAGGGTAACAAATGCAGGAAGATTATCTCGTAACTTGTTCGTCTGCTAGTGTACTTCTGTTTCCCTGACCGAACACTTGCAGGCCTGCATAAACACATGCTAATAAAATACATTAGAAATAGCTGATCATTCCTCATTTCACTATTAAAAAGACAAGTCTATGTGGTGATCCAAATAATTCAACTACTTAGTTTCTCCCATCTTGTTACTCTCTTCTCAGCAATACAATTCTTCTTTTGCAGTCGGACAAACTTTAGCTTTGATCTTCCTTTGAACCAACACCTATCTAATCAAAATGTTGAAAGGCATAAATATCATTAAGTGTATTCATAAAATGAGAAGTCAGTGAGGATTTGAAAATTTAATGCTTATGATATATATCAGAACAATAAATTAAGAGATCTTGAGTCACTGACTGGCAACCCTTGAGGTCTGTTTTATATGCAAGGACTCCAAACCATTAAAGAATGCAGCAGTCTTTTGGCACACAAAACCTCTGCAAGAGAGCATGCTTGGGAGTAAAGGCATGCAAAAATTTAGATATTACTTTCTGAGACACCATTTAACTAAATAGTTCATGCACAATGACTAGAGGGTAATGGCAGATCTACAAGAGATTTTTTCCATACGCAGGTCTGTAATGTTTTGGTTTCATTTGGTCCTGATCAAGATGTATAAACAGCTATCAGACAAACTTGAATATGAGTCCTGGTCAGGTGTCCATGCACTTCACAGACCAATATTTTCTATTGGTAGGCCTATTATCATCAATGGTAAGAAATGAGCTTATTGATGAACATCTGGATGAGGACAAACACTAGCAAGACGGAGATGTTGCTGATAGACAAAGGAAAAAAACAACTTAGCTATTAAAAAATTGCGACCTGTCATAGGTCTTCTTTCACTGACTCAAAATCTAAAAATAGTCTTAAATGCCTTCTCAACACAAGACTTTTGCTTAGTAAGATGAACTTCATGCTATCTATCATTACCTAGAAAATTCAGCTCTTCCTTATGTCATAGATCACCATACTTGAGATTGCTAGCTATATCTTTTTAATGGGGTAAGGAAAAAGATTTTGTTGTGGTAGTAGATTTGCTTTTTCATTCTTTCTCTTTCACTGAGATTCAAGGGAATAGAGTTATGAGACTCACATCTACAAATACTTTTATTCACTCAGGACTTATCGCCGCCATCATCCTCTGCCAGCCTGTAATCTCATCTGCAATTTTGCTGAGTGACAAGCAATTAAAATATTCATTTTTTTACATACCTTTAAAATTCATAAAAGCCACAAGTTATAAGTATTAGCACCTGCAATATGGAGTTATGATGACCTTGATAAAATGCTGTGAAAAATATCTGAGTGTTGAAAGATGAATTACTAGTCAGTTGCACTCAATAAAGATATTTTAAATTCCCCAGTTGTGAACACTGAAATAAAATGTGGCAAACAGTAAAGTCAGGTAATAGTTTTGATAGCTCTCACTAACTCTACATTCTCTGACTTGAAGCAGTTTATCCCAGAGGATTTTCTTGGTACAAAAAAGAACCTTTATCAATAAATCAGCATTTAATATCTCAAGAGAAAAGATTTCAAAACCAAGTATGTATTCTACTAAGTAACAGACAATCTATATACAGGAATATAGTTAACTGGAAAACATTGAAATTAGCCTATCAAATGGTCTATCTTGAATGCTCTCCCTCAATGATATAAAATCAGAAAATCTAATTACTTCAGAGAAAAAAAACAAAACAGCCGCAGTTCTATTAATCAGGTTATTCCTATTAAAATATTACAACACAACAGAAAAAAACTCAGAGCAACTAACAGTTTTGCCACAAAAGCTCAAACCTCCTAGTTCAAGATTACCACTTTGTTCCAGCATCATAGGAGTACGAGCAGACTGGACAATCACACCTCTGGCTTCACCATCTGAAAACAATACTAACAAAAAATCCTCTCCATTTCACTTCAGAGAATATATTGTGACTGAAATTGCTGAATTCAATGCTCACAAATACACAAATGTCAAACTTGGACTTTACCCATTAGAGACATAACAGCTACCTAGGAAATTAAATATTGGGACTTCAACACTTTTCTCATACATGCATACAGTGAACTGGAACTTAGGGCAGTCAGGCATTTTGACTTAGGGCAAAGGTAAAATTCTAATTAATGTTTGAATGCAATAACTAAAAGAACTTAATTTCTGTCACCTTGAAAGCTTTCTTCTTCTTCCTCATGAAATGATCAAGACAGTGCTTCTTACAGTCTTGCCACATTCTACACTGTGAATCCTGCAGAAATAGTCATCACAACCAAGCTGCACGTTCTTATATTTGTTCCTTCTATAACTGCTGATATTTATTACTATAAAACCCATGAGTTTTCTTTTGAAATACTTTCATTATTTTACCCATCACCTCACAATAGCACTCTACAGGTGTTCACATCGCACAGTTCTGGGGACCTGACTTTCAGCCCAGTAAACACAAGGCCAGAGGTTTCAGCTCTAGTCAATGGTGGGAACAAAGCTCTTAAGCATTGGAACAAGCTGCTGAGGAAAGTGGTTGAGTCACCAACCATGAGGGGATTTAAAAGACAGGTAGACATAGAGCTTAGAGACATGGTTTGGTGATGTTTTTATGCCAGTGTTAAGTTGATGGTTGGACTGGGTGGTCTGAAAAGTCCCTTTCAGCACTGGCAATTGTATGATTCTATGACAGGGCAATGTTACATACTTCAGCTCCTTCTCCAAACTTTGGCTTGACAGGGACCTAGAGAACAAGTCCTAAAGCTTAATGGTCTGAACAACCTCAAAACATATATTTCTCTTGTTCAGGTTATCTCTACATTCAGGAATTGGTGTGTATAAGGTTAACAAAAACTAAAAACCAACATACGTTTGCACTTGATGTTACAAATATACTACCTGGACTATTTTACCATAGCAAGGAAAAGTTTACAGTGACCTTTTCTTCACTTTACTTTCTTCAGATGCATAAGGTTCTGAAAATCATTCCAAGATCAAGCTAGTGACAGCTAGTGCTGTTATGACATAGTCAAACAAAATAGAAATGAAGTATTAAGATGTATTAGCATTTAAAAATAAATCATGGTTTTATTATAATAAAGTTGAATATCATGGGAACTCTAGCTTTTGACTGTGAAAAAGTCTTGGGGGGGAAAATATGATCATGGATTAATGTTCCAGCTTTTAAAACTGCAAAATTCTCCATCAGAATTGAAAGTGTCTTGAAGGGGAAATGTCACTGATGTGTTGTAATTGTGATAACTTGGATAACCTCTTTTCTGTAGCAATAACGTACTTTACTAGAGCTGAATTTTAGAACATCTGCTTTAAAAAAACCTCTTTCTTTTGTGATTCTGAAATGAAACACCATAATCCCCACAACACTGAGTGGGATCATTTATGGTTTTTTTTCTTTTTTTTTTTGGTGAATCCATATTTGAGTATTTATTATCATCACACATTTTGGGCATACGTTGGTTAGGCACAGTTCTGAGGCATTAAAAAAGGCAAACGAAGAATCCTCACACATGCTTTTCATGACTTTCCATCCACCTTGCTCAAAAGTGTATTTAATCTTAGATAGAAGAGGTGAAATGTAGATGTAGTTTATCTGGGCTTGGATTGTCCCTCCTGAATTTCCTCAAATTCTTTATCTACCTAGCCTATTTTTTCAGTATCAGCAACTATAGTGCTTTCATGCTGACCTCAGAAGATTACAACAGAGTTTAGCTGGCTCTCTCACTCTTTGCCTGAAATTACATTTTCCAGTTCAGATTTTCACATTCTGGTACTGTGTTTAAGAATCCCTCCCTTCCTTCTCACCAGCAGCCTCGTGACACTCTTTAATCCCTGTTTTCCCCTACACATTTTTTGTTCTGTCCCTTTTTCTTCAAATGTCAGTTCTCCAAGCCCTTTCACATCATGCTTTAAAATTACCCCTAGTTTATCAACATCTCTTTTAAGTATTTTCTTTATATGAAGTACATGAAGTATACTGTAGAAGCACATTCGAAGAAAAAGATAAATAGGAACTACCAATAGCCTTTAATGCTCGTTTCTTCTCTCCCTTCTAACAACCTTGCTTAGGATATAAAATTCTGCAAAAAACAGCAGTTCAAAAAGCTAGCAGTAGGATTCACAAATGTTCAGATGTATAAAGGTAAGTTCTTAATGTACATTTTAGTTGAAGTCAAATTTATAAACCTAATAAATTAAATGCAGGAAACACTAATATTCTCTTTGCTCCTACTCCTTCCCACCAGCCACCAGGTCAGAAATGGTGCAGTAGCCAGGAGCCAGGGCTTTTTCTAAATTATACTTCCAGGCTTCAAGCCCACCCTTACTGAATGTCCTGACCAAGCATATTTTTACGATTATGTGCATCCTTTAGTCACTTGACACTGTTTGATGTGCCTGTGTCCCTGGCAAGTGTTTTCTTTTGGGGGGACCTTTCCCTCTTTACCCTCCAGAAAAAGACTATTTAATCCACCTACAATTAAGCACAGATTTTCAGCTCTTTTCTTCTCCTTTAGTGTCATTTTGGACTCACAAATTAGTTGTCCCTGTGCTTAAATGACCATACCTTCTCCCTCATTGACAGCCAAGTTCATCCCAAACAAATATTTCCTCTCATACTTGTTTTTTTCTGTAATTTTTTGCTGTAACTATCATACTCTTACCTGAGAAACACAAGACCGAAATCTAATTGTCACTTCAGCATGAGGAATTTAAACCCATAGCACACACATGCCAGCTGACTGTCCTAATAAACTGAATATGCTTGTTTGTGCAGAAAAGGATACAGATTCATGAAATCAGAGAAAGAGGAAACACAGGAAGATGCTTCACTCCCCAGTGCAGGGTTGAATGTAGCTTGCTAGGATGACAATCCTGAATTTTTACCTCTGTTCCAGAAACAGATCATGATTTTGCATTAAAGAAACAGTACACAAAGCACATTTAATGTCCTGCTAGTGTCCTGTTTGCTCACTGAAAAAAACCTTTGACTCTCTTTCTGCAAAGAAGCTGAAAGAGAAATCCATGGAGATGCCACTGTAATACAATTTGTCTGCAAGCAGAAAGTGGCTTCTATAGCCAGTTACCCCCTGAATGTTCTTACTCCAGATTTAGTCAAACTTGAGCTGTATATCATTTGCAGCGCATTTTTAAAATGCTCATTGATCAGAGTGAATGCTGAAACAAGAAAATTGTAAAAGAATTTCTTTAGAATTTAAAAAGACTTAAACCTCTTGATAACATCTGTATATTTTCAGAATTACTTCTATAAGATTGGCCTTCTTGACAATATCAGTTACACCTGTTAAGATACTTAAAATCAGTCCTCTAGACCTTAGACTCTAGCCAATTTACTTTGAAAATGAGGAAAAAATGGCAAATATACATTTAGCCATTTACAGTGAACGATGCAACTCTGGCCTCCAGAGTATGGTGCTCATCTAAAATGAATAAATAAATAAAGCAGGTACTCACAGGGTACACATTGACTTTTGTTCTTTGCTTTGATTACACTAGTGTTCAGGCTCCTAAAAATCTCATTCCTTTAGATCAAAGGTGTCTTGTCTTAAAACACAACAAGATCCTCTAAAATGAGCACTTTGTAACAAAGTGTTTAGGTAAATAAACAGAATGTAAGGCAAATGATGTGCATAAAACTACAGTAAACAACAGAAGGACTAAACTACACTCATGTCCTCATATGTGTAATCAATAGGTAGATGTCTGGCTACATCATTAATTTTTACACTCATTTTAGCTAAATCTGAGATGCTAATGCAAAAGCTAATACTAAAAGATATACTATACCTGTGGCATTCACTGGAGAGCTCAAAGTCCCATAAGAAACAGATGAGAAGCACATGAGATGGCAAGAAGCAAAACCACTTGTCACAATGTTGCAGAGTGGTTATCTGAAACAGTGTTTTGGTCCACTTCCTATGCTCTAACAGAAAACATAATTTGATGTCAATTGCAAATATGAAATAAGGGAAGGGTTAGATAACGCCATGACATGTAACCAGCTTCTTGTCACATGTCAGAGTGTTTCAGCAGATATTCTGTTCATTCCTTTACTCTGCCCTCAAAAGTACAACACTGAGCAAGACACACATTACAACCAGTTGTTAAGCATTTTACTGGTAATCTTTCCAATTTTCTTTACTTCTGATCACGTTTTTCACAGGGTAAAGTCTCTTAACAAATACAGTTTCTAAAGGAATGCTTTGTTTGGCAACATGCACATGAAAAAAAAAATAATAATAAACCCCAACTGAAAAAGAAAAATCTAAATATTTTCAATTTCTGTGGGTACTACATTTTTTGAAAAAAATCTTTTCAACTCTCTAAATTCCAAGGTGTTGTTTCATAAGAACCTGAAATGTTTGACAGTATTACTTTTATAAAATGTCAAACACCCACAGGATCTAAAACCAATGAAAAATTAAAATGATGATGCAATTCTAAAACATTCATCTATTTTTATTTTTTCCAATAGAAAGTCTAACCTAGAACACTAAAGCTTCTGTGAGACAAAGGTCAGTACATAAAAATCTGTTCATGAAACAAGAATTTGTTTTACCTTACAGGTTTTAAGATGAGTTTCTTCTGCTAAAATATCAAGAACATTTCTAAGTTAAAACCTCTCCTGGGAATTTGCATCCATTCTCTCTTTTAATCTTTCCTTTTTGCAGAAAATAGAGTGGATATCCATCTATTTGTCCATCCATCCGTCTGTCTGTCTATCTTTCCATCTATATTTTGTATGTGTGAGATTGTGTGTATATAAAGATGTTATACAGTGTGTATACATCTGTATTGTTCTCCCCCTAAGTACTGGGAGCCAAACTTGATGCCAGTAGTAAAAAGCTGGAAAGCAGCAACGTAAATGCTTGTACAATATAGTTCAGAAATACAGCTTTCTCTGCCAAACAGCTGGAAATTTTTTGGCTATTCCCCATTTTTAAATGACTTTCCTCAAACTATTCCATATCAGAGGAGATGACTATCATGCTCTCCCATCCATACAAAATCTTAATACTGGCATCTCATATAGTAAACTAACAGAACCAAAAGCATTCCTGCTTTCACTACAACTCCTTGTTGTTGGCATTGAAACATATACATTAATGATGCAATTTAAATAAAGTGAGCACTGACATTTTCCATGATCTGGCTCATACTTGAAGGATTCTATTAGAGTTCATTAAAAAAAAAAAAAAAAAAAAAAAAAAAAAGAAGAAGATCCTCTGTCAGGTAGCACTAAGGTTCAGATAATATAAAACCCCTTGGTTTTGTATACTGTAGTACAGGGTGATACTGGAAAACCACAGATATTGGTTTAGACATCTTAAATGGCAGAGATGTCATTACAATAGTACTGAATGGTGATGCATGTCATTAAAAGAAGCTGTTGCATGACATGTCTTTCAATTATTTGGATGCACTGGAAATACTGCAGGAATTTATTTTAAATAGCTTAAAGCAAATGGCATGCCAATCAAATTCAACAGAATGTCACAGAAATGCAGATGGCAAGAAAAAAATTTGTAGCATTCAGTTTATTGTGTCTCCTCCCCCTGCTAGAAAGCAAGCATTTCTTATGGAGAAGATAAAACAAGTCAAGCTGGCATCTGCATCCCACTTACATTCCCACATTGGTCTAAACACAAAAGAGGAGTTTGGCATAAATCTTACTGCACCAGTTCAAAGAGAAGCAAATACCATCCTTAATAAAAGACTTTAGGTGCCTGCGCAACTAAGAGCTCTTACATTTCCAGACTGATTGGAGATATACAATTTAACAGACCAGTATGCAGGTCACTAAAATGAGATATATCAAGAGAGGCCAAAACAAGCTTCCATGACTTATAACGAAAAATACATGAAATGAAGCAAATATTGAATGGAAATATTTTAGAAATGCTTACATGTGTAACAATACTGGAACTAGCATGGGGCATTGCTTAAGGCTCACTGCCCAGCTGGGGTGAATGGTCCTTGGCTACACTTCAAACCATGATTATCTTTCCAGTGATCATTAATCCTTTTTAAATACCTTAATCATTTTTCCTTCAATACTGACATATTTTTAACTAGAAGATTCTGCTTGCAATAATATACTTTTCAGGTAAGCGCAACCAATCAGGGAATTTTATGAGGAAACCAGAAAGATATAAGTGAAATAAATGCATGCACTAGTCTCATGACAAAGCCTGAAAGAAGGAAAGAATGAATGAATGATGAATAGTATGCAATTTGCACTTCATTTACAGCAAGAAAGCAGAAAAAATTGTTGAGGTGGGAGCACTGAAGGGTCAACGGAGAGTTGTTTCTGCAGGACTCCATGTGTACTTTCAGGCAAACTGTGTAGGCACTTAACAGAAATTGAGTAAGTGCTTCAGAAAGATTTGGAGAACACAAGAAAGAGAAATTACAACTTCAGTGGGGTTTTTGTCAGTGCCAGGGTGAGAAGTTTTCCCAACAGCAGACTTCCTAATTATGATTAGCTATGTACAATTGTGGAGGAAAAAGTGTGTTAAATGTCTGCATTTTCATCAGGATGAGAGGATGGGCATTTGAGTTTTCTTCACAGGAAGCACTGCCCCTTTAAAGGCTTGTAATTTTCTAAGTAGGAAACAGGCTATAGATTAGAAATGTTACAGGGTGAGTCTTATTTTAACAGCTTATATCAGTAAGTGTGTTGTTGATCACACTGCACACACACACCCCTTCTCTGTTCTGTGTATTACAGACTTAGTATTAATATGCAAACTCCTCAAATTGAAGCTTGTCATTAAAATTATTTGTATGTTTTGACATCTGATATTGGTAATAACAAAAAGGAAAATGTCCCTACATTGTAGGTAAATGTGAAAGAGCAAAAGTTGCAAGCAAGTTTTCATTATGCCTCTCTCTGAGGTTGAGACTGGAAGGTAAACTGTTGAAAAAACCTAGACTTCTCAATTTATGTATATTTAATAATTCCTGAAGAGTCTTAGCAATTTTATATGTCCCCAGTCGATCTTCCAGCCCAACCTCATAACCAGAAGGACAAAATAGCAAAAGCAAAATACTTGCTGCTTACACTGGTAATCTGGTAGAAACTCCACATTGCTGTGGCTGTTGTGCGTCTAATTACATGTTTTCTACACTTAGTTATTGAAAATCCTGTCTTTGTGATTATGAACACTGATCCTTGCATTCTTGCAAGTGCTCTCAAGATACAATAAAACAGAATGATGGAAATATCAAAAAATCATAATTTTTCCTGTTTTCTGTATAAAAAACTTGCCCATCACAAAGATGATCCATTTTTACATATGTACATACTTGTTAAAAATCAATAATAATCAGGACTACATTAGGAATTACATCATTGATAGAGCTTCCAACATTTAATTGGCTATTATATAGTCAACTGTCATGGCTTATTTACATCCCTGCAGTAAAAAATGAAATTTAAGATGATCATTCAGAGTACAGCCAGCTGGAAAAAAAATAGTACGTATAAAAAATGAACTGTCTGTGACCCAGAAAATAACCTTGTTGGCCTCTGTCAGAGTGATACTTAGCCTGCATCAGGGAATAGTTCTGTACCATGGTTTTATAAAATCAAAATTGTTTAAGCAATGTTTTATGTATTGGGCATTACTGTTATTCTGGATCTAGATCTAGGCTGGAAATGACAGAATCCTACCTGATTGATTTTTTCTCTTTAGAGTAATGCAAAGGTAACTCATTTGCCCAGGGAGAATCATCTTCATTTCCTGATTAAATGCAATCAGAGTGCTTTGGCTGGCAATCTGGTCTAATTTAAAAGCTATCATACCAACTGATAACTGTTAATAACTACCAATATTATACAGCTTTGAAATGAAGGTCAAAAGCTGTGGCTTGAAAGCCAAGACAGTTCTGCTGTTGCTGGAAAGAACCCTTTGCATTAATCCAAATGATTCCTATGACAAATACCCACAGTAGACATTTTATTCACTCCTCATACAAATATGACTAGCAAAAATACTAGGGAGTGATAAGGTTTACTACCCTTTCCATCTGCAGAATCTTGGCTTATACTGTTTATGGAAGTTAGCTAAATTTCCTATTGTAGCTATATAGAATGCTTCATCGCATATCAGGATTTGGTAAAGACTATATCATAATAGTGTGTATCCTAGGAAGAAAGGCATTTCTGTTATCAAGTCCATTATGGACAAGGGAAAAGAATCACTAAAGTGCATTTGCACTGAAAATGCAAAGAGTTAGCCCCTAGAACCCAAAAGAGCAGTGTTGAGGCAAGTGCCCACCCCAATTCAGCCAGTCAGACCTGGTTTCTTTGGGAACGGACCAGTTCTAGTACTGTGTCAGAGACAGGCAGGTTCCACACCACCCATACCAGTTCTCATCCTTTTGTGGTCCATAATGCAAAGCAAGGATGGGAGGTTTTTCCTACAATCAGTAAAACTATGTTGAAATCACAGAACAATTTTTTTTTTCAAGTGGTCATCAGCTGCCTGAAAGCAGGAGCAATGCTGAATGACAGGAAAGGGGCCCTGTCATTCATGCACAAGACCAGTCACCCCTCTGAATGCAGTATGCTGGCAGTTCTTTTTCCTACGTTGTGCAAGAACACACTTTTCATAAAGTCCCTTCCATGCTCCCTCTGCAGAGGTCCCAATACTTCTTTTAATTACAGCTCAGACTTCTGATGGCATAATAGTTAACCTAGGGACTGAGACCTTCAAAACATTTTCACAATATCACTCACCGTTCTGCTCATATCAGTGATGAGACCTACTGGTGCTCTTTCTGTGGGAAACAATGATTGCCATCAACACCACTATGCAGGCAGCTGTTGGGAGGCTGTAGTTTCAGCCTGGGCTTCCTCGTTGCCCGTGTCTGATGCTGGGAGTGTGTTTTTTTCAAAAGGCACTCCCCTTCAAGCAGCATGGAAGCTGAAAGCAAGGAGTACAAACACCAATCTAATAATAATAATAAAACAGGTGTACACACACCAACAGAAGGCCACTTTTAAGCAACTATAATTCACGCTAAGTAGGTATGTTGGTTCACAGAAAAGGCATTCAGTACTTTTTGTAAAGACTGATCATAGTAAGTCTGGCGAGGATGCACAAAGATACATTCTTTTGTTCGCAAGTAACAAAGAGCTTTAACGCCTGCCTCAGTTTCAAATCTCTGTGCAACCATAACAATGTTACTGCTGTGGCACATCCATAATTTGTAGTGCATTTTGAGATTCTCAGATGAAAGGCCCTATATAAATGGAAACTATTATTATCTATATAGCAGACAGATCCCAGCTCCACTGTAATAAGCTGTTCTCCTCAGGGGGCTCAGGCATGCGAGCTGCTAAGTACTCTCCATTTCCATTACATCTCTTTGGAGCTGAGAGCACTCAGCATCTAGGAGGATCAAGCGCAGAAATCAGTTTGCGCTTCAAACCCACAACCTTCACATATGCAAAACTTCCATCAAGGTTTTTAATCTGTGCTTTGGGCCATGGAAAGGGTGGCAGAAAGAGGAAGTGTAGCAGAAACATTAGGGAAAAAAGGCAAAATAAAAAAAAACTGTAAAGATGTAAATTACTTAAACCATTAAAAGGGTTATTGCTGTTTGAAGACTAGATTACTGAAATTACTGTCCTCCCATCAGATGACTAAATAATGCACCACGTAAAGCAGGATACATTGTACTGGCCATAAAACTCACATAACACCAATGAGAAAATACACATTTATTAGATGACAGATAAAATGAAATAATAATTACAGGAGCATTAAATGTAAAAAAAAAAAAAAAAACCAAGCAAGAAATTAAAAATATGCAGTGCATAAACTTTTTGAAACATTTGCTTTGTTTTACCCAGTGCAAACACACAAAGCAGTAAATTTCTCACTAAGGGTTTTGGGTTTTTTTTACCCCTCCCCCCACTGGGAACAGCACAATTTCAAATCCTCAGTATTTCCACCTCTAATTGCTAGAAGGGTTCATTATCAGCTGTCTAAAGTGCAATACATCAACCTTGCAAAGCTGATATACAAAAGACTTTCACACATCTGATGGGCTGCTGTGCTAAATACATCTTAATTTGTGCTGCATCTGCTGTTTTCTAATTTGTTTGTCATGCTGTGAATGCTACAGACTTTGCTACAGCAGCTCCCTGATTTTTTATTTTTAAAAACACAGCAGCTACTGAGAAGAGAAATGGCCGAGTGCCACCATTGTTCCTCTGATCCATGGAATGACATCAGTTCTCTTATATCAAGCACTAAATACTTGATGAGATGTATTTAATATATTACATGCACATGTTGTCTTATGTCTCAAAATACATACTACATGTGTGTACTATTTACATCTTACCTGTTAATGTTCTCTAGATCATGGATCTCTTCAAAACAGTTTCTCTGCATTTAAAATAATGCTTAATTTAAGCCCCTTCCTGTCCTCTATGCCCTCAGTTTTTACTGGTAATGATGTTTTTGGTCAAAAATCTAGAAGATGAGCGCTGCCAAAACCCTGATTCTTAATGATTCTTACACATGAACGAAGCCTGGTGGATTTTTTTACATAGTGAAGGGCATTTATGAACCCACATACAGTCCTCAGTGAAATGAGTTTAGCGTTCTCTGTTTGGTACCTGCTGATCTGAAAAGTAAATGGTAGGACAACATGTGTAATTCAGCATGATTCAGAATAGATCAAAGTCTCTGTACAGAAGAAGCCTCAGCTTGAGCTGGCAGGGAAACCAAACTTCTACTCTTCCCTTCTTAAAGTGGAGAGTTTTCCCAGGTACAGTGGGTGCTAATGCTGGGGAGGCTGCAGTGAATTTTCAGTTAAGCAGCCCGTGCTATCATTAAGCTTCACAATCACAAGAATCCCACACACAGCCCTTCTCCAAAAATAAGAGGGAAATATCAAGAGGTATTTTGTGCACGTCTTCCTGCAACTTCATGGCTTACGAGGTCAGAAATGTACCCACCTGGCACCATACACACTTCTTCCAAGAGATCTTGATCTCTCAGATCTCTCTGTTAGGGAGGCCAACCCACTGTCAATCACATCACCACCAAAGTCAGCTTTCAAGCGTATTTGAAAACATAACTGCAAATCGGAATCTTGCCTTTGTCAAATCCCCACATGGTATACACACACAAAAAATACCATAACCCGAGCCGTAAATGTTGTTACAAACAATGTCCCTTAGTTATTTGTTTATGTTTAGTTGTCAGTCTTCCCGGCGAGACAAGAAAATGTGTCTTGTGCACAGTAGGAGAGATATAATAAAGAGGATAACTCCCTTTGTTTTGGCACATCCCAGGCTTTAGAATAGCAGCTGGAACACAGATTTACTTCTCCTGTTTTTGCAGCGTGACTCCTGACGCTCCAGACGTGGAGAGCTATTTACATAATGCCAATCAGTCTCCAGTGTCAAGTCCTCACAAGAACATGCAGCAGCTATTATAGAGGCAGGTTTTATGACAGAGGAAGCCATAGAAAAATCAGCGCTACCATAAAGGAGTATGTTTAATCAATAAGGCATATTGTTCAACTAGTGTGGAAGGAAAAAAACCTCATGAGTAACAGCATTTGTAAAGGTTAATCAATTCAGCTAATTGTAAATGCTCTCAGTTGCCAGTCCCTAAATAGTTCCTTCTCTTTGTAGCTAGTAATTCACTGTGGGATGCAGCAACACTAAGCTGGAAAGAAGGGCAGGGAAAGAAAGCAGTCAAATTTCTCATTGCTTTCCATGTTGTACGCTGCCTCTGTCTGTAACATCAATATATTTACCAAGGGAGATAATCTTTTCTTCCTGCTAGCACTGCCTTACCTCCTTCATTACACACAAAACAAAGCAAGAGGTGTATGCTCCATGGTCCTGGCAGCTGAAAAGGAAATCAGGGTATTGATCTTTTTGTTCTGTTCTTTAAAGGCCACATGTATAACTAATCAGTGGGGTAGTTATTGCAGTGCTCTTTATTTCATAGCCATAAGGAAAGGTTTGTTTTGTTCTTCAAGAACTGTTTTCTGTAGAAAAAGGACAATCAACATGTTTCTGTGTGTCCAAGAACTAAAGACAGGACCACACACCAATAAAGGAGATAAAGCTGGATTTCAAGTTTTGTCTCTAGACCAATTTAATGAGCCTGTGAAGGCAGGTTTAGTCTCTGACATTCCTGAGCTGTGTACTTGTTTGTTATTTCTGAAAGTGCTTAGAGTTTTCTAAGGTGATGTCAGCTCCCTCTTCAACATAGGTCTTAGTCCCTCTTCTGTATCTTGAGTTAGAAATGCCAAAAGCTTTCCTTATGGTACTCACCTCTGTGTGCCTTTCAAATAAGGGCAAAGTTATCACCTTTTGGTTTTGTCCCTCGAGTATTTCTAGTGTTTTCAGCAACTGGAAGACATTAGCACCTTTTAATTGTACTTTTGCAAAGCCAGCCAGAGGTCAGAGTCTTCAGGTCTCCGAAGAATCAATCAATATTGATTAAAGGTCAAAGTAACTACTGAAAACACAGCATTCACTCCCACCAAACAACGCACCGTCCTTCCAGTAGCAAAAAGAAAAAGAACACAGAGGGAGAAATAGCAGCTTGTCTCATCCCTTTCTGCCTTCTGACCCCAGCTGCCAACACTCTCCTTGTCCTCTCTGTGCCCCTGCCAGCTCCTCTTGGTTCCTTGCAGACAACTCAGCTACCCTCTCTTTGGATATCCCTCAAGAAGCAAGCTCTGGATTTCTTATTTTTCTTGTGTATGTTTGAAAAATCTCAACGCAGGCTGCACTTGTCAAAAGTCTGCCTGGACCGGACTCTGAGGAACAGTAACACGGATATATCCACGAAAAATACATATTCATACAAGGTAATTCAGCTAAGGCTACCACATAAGTGTTCCTGCTTGGATAAGTATTTCATATGAAACTGAGAGCAATATGATTGGTTTGGTTGTTTACAGGTAGATGGTCTGATATTTTGCCTCTCTTGCTTTTTTTTTGCATATAGGAAGGTCTGTTCCTACTAGGCATATCATTAATATGTCAAAATTCAAGGCAAATTATTAAAACCTAAAGGTGCTACATCAACTGAGGAAACATCTGAAGTACAAATTTCATTACTATAATGGCCATTGCATTTTTAATTTACTGTGTTTAATGAGTTTGTATCTTTGCTCCCAATTTCTAGTAGAAAAATGTGATAAAATGCTGGGTTGGGGTGGAACAAGAACGAGAAATGCAGTTATGGAAAATGTGTTTTATTAGGCAGAAATGCTCCTCCTAGAACTGTTGTTTCAGAAATCAGTTAATGAACCAATTGTTTATTTTACACAAATAATTGCAACTTAAGAGTGCTGCCCGGCTTTACGCCACAAGGAACATCAAGGATCTGCTTATCAGCTCAGTATCAGGCTAGATGTTGAACAGCCTAAGAGATCCTGTGTCTGTCAATTGTGCTCTTCCTAAACAATGTGGGTGCCTTTTCTCTGTCACTGTCATCTTGACATAACTTTAAGGAGAGCCTCCTGGCCACATTTTGGAAGCTGTCTTAAGTTTTGAAGTCCTACTAAATCACCTCTCACACAGAAAACCAAGACCCTATTACTCTGAGGTTTGGGTGTGTATTTCTTCTTTGTCTCATCCTTGTATTCTCCGCTACTACTACATTGCTAGCTCTTATACCTTCTCCTCTTCCTACTCTCTTCCCTCCACCCCCCTTCCTTTTTCCTTTTTTTTAAAGGAACAGTTTAATTTTCTTTCCAGATGGTAAATTTTTACATCAGTTTAATAATCTCTTGAAGGTATACTGGAGTATTGCTCAACTCACTTCTAAATTAAAGTACTTATTAAAAAACTTTGAAGCACTTTAACAATTTCAAATCACTCTGCACATAGCAATTTTAAATTATTGGAGCAGTTTTATAAGCACTTGAATTTGGAGGTGATCAGAGACCTGAAAATGTGCGATATAGAGTAATTTAAAATTATTAGAGTACTTCACATTTTTTATAAGCTCTTCAGTTCAGAAGTGATCAGGTTCTGACTTGTGAGCTTGCGCATTGTAATATGAGTGCTCCTCATTCTTCGAGAGATACAGCCTGTTAAATCAAACTACTTCAATAATTGTAAATTGTTATACATAGAGCATGCTTGGAAACCTAACTTCACTTCTAAAATTAAAAATATTTTTTCACTCTAAATCTGTAAAAAGGATCTTAAGTGACACAACAGCAATTTACCCTTTTGGAGAAGGTTGTTTGAAGTTTTCCCAGGATAAAAACAAACCAAAAGTCTACACTAACAATACTTAAAGACGTGATATAAGAATACTTTCCATGATCCTGTATTATGAATCTTCAACAGTGTTAAAAATCAGCCTACTCCATGTGCATGTGTATTGTTGTATGCACCTTAATTCCCTTAATAAGAATTTACAACTTCAAACATCATATACAAAACTGAGAATCATATAGGAATAATGTTGCATATTTCCACATTGCTCATACTGGTGACTAAATGCAATCCTACTAGAGATTTTCACAAATTATAGTCTTTCTGTCAGAAAAGTAGTTTTGTACTTGTTTAGAGTTGCATGTCACAGAAGCATCCTGTCTGGAGAACAGTCTCAAAACAAAAGCCTCACAGGAATTCAGACAGACATAATGGAGGATCACTCTGTAGGCATAAAAATATAATATACTTTATACAAAAAAAAGTACTTTCAGATATTTTGGGGGAGACAGTTCAGTTTGTTTTTTTTTTACCAGTGGAAAACTTCAAACAATAAGTGCAGCAGAGAAAACAACAGAAAACCTGGACTTGCTAATACAACTGGAAACAATGAAAAGTTAACATTATTTGTGAAAGAGCTGAATTGCTGTTACTTCAAAGTGCTGCAAGCCATAGAGTTCGCCTATCAGAAGAAAGCAAATAAGGGCACACTGAAGCAAGTAATGCCAAGTGGCTTTCCATAAAATAAAACATCTCTTAGAGTTCAGCAAAAGGGCAACAGTAGCACGAATACAGTGCTCTCTGGTAGATGAAAGCATTAGACATTTAAGTCAGATCCGAGTGCACATATTTGTGTTTCTCTTTTATGGTTTGTGTTCCTCTATATTAAAACTGTAAGAATGGAATGCTACATTTATTGCTCCCATGAACAACAAGTTTTCAGGCAGGCAAATGGAATTAAATACTAATCCCAAACCAGTGTCATAATTAATTATCATATATCAGCAATAAAAGCTGTATCTATGGCAATCCTTAGTGACTCAATATTTATAAAATTTGAAGAAAGGATTTAACATGCAATGTTTGAATATTAGGGCTGCAAAACATCCAAATAATGTGAAATCTTTTAAGGAACCTCTTTTACCTATTAAAGAATGAGAAAGCACAAAGGGATAAGCTAATTGGTCAGGCAAGTCACATTTCTGAGAGAGGGCTGTTGGGTTAATTTAATGCAACTGTCAATTTGTTTCTTAGCTTTTAGAAACAGAAGCTGCTTGACAGTAACCTAACCCAGAGGTTTGGAGCTGATAGTGACCGAAAGAGAACTGTATAATATACAATACTAGGGAATAAACTGTCTGCCAGGGAAATTTCTTCCTCTACTATTTTCATACAATTATGCCTCAAATTACAGGAAATTATGTCCCTTCTTATGAAATGCCTCAAGCCACTACATATATATTTGTTCACGTAATGCTTTCCTCTCAGTGTCCTGTGGAACCCCTAGTCCTTTTGATTTCATGTACTAAATAATTGCACAAGTTAATGCACTATATTACACTAGAGCTCTGTATAAAAAGTGTTTCCATTTATCAGTTTAAAATTCCAGTGTTGTCCACAATCATTGAAACAGCAGTTTTCCTTTTATACAGGGTCAAGCTTCTTAATATTACTCATCTCTTAAAAATGTCAAACCGCTTTGCAACTTCCTTTCATCTACAGTTTGAGACTGGACTAAATGTCCGCTTTCTTCAGTTGTTCCCACAGATGCAACTTCAAAGAGCACTTCAGAAAAGCTTCGGCAGGATTTGTATTTTTCTAAACATATTTTTGGGACCTCCCTTTTAATTTTTCTGCACATATCTTATAGCAATACATATCAGAGCCCTTCACCAAAAGACAGAAACTTCTTTAGAGGACTCATGCTGTTTGTTAATTCAGTAGGTATATCACCATGCAGTTCTCTCAGTCCTCACACTAGCAGCAAGCAGCTGTTATAAGAATGATTACCTATTCTCTGAAATACATCTGAGCCCACGATACACCACTACACTGTACCCCCTGGAGTCACCTGTGGAAAATTTACTTCTTCACTATCAGAAGACGAGTCCCAATTACACTAGTTTGCTTATCTGTTCTATTTTATTCCCTTACCCCTCATTTTAATCCCTTTCTCAGTAAACCAGAGGTGCACTCCCTTACTCTGCGATGTTTCTGTGTGATTCCATCTAATTTTGGATTTTGGCTTTGATGCCTTCAGTGCATACGCATGCACATACTCCACTTTGACTCAGCATGCCAGCAGTACACTGGATGTAATCTAGCTCCACTCTTCAAGATAAAATTAAATGGATGATTTTACTCTCATTGAGTTTACATTTTATCAGTTCATGTTCTGTTGTTCAACTGGGAGCTATGGCTATTCTAGTTCCTTTAGCACATTTTATTGACTGCAGTCCACTAAAAATTCTCCCCCTCATCAGTAAACACAGCCAAGCTCCCTTGTGGTTATACACAGTGTTGTCAGAAGCTTTTCTCAGCTGCTTCACTTTACAAGATCACTTGTCCCTAGTAATACATATATAATTCACGTATGAACTGGAATAGTTCCCCGAAAGCCATTCATCCCCAGAGGAAACTGCTCTTTAATTGTTTGTTATGCCCTCTCAGCAGGGAGGCTGACTTACACCGTATATGTGCATCATTTTATTTAAATGACATCCTACCTTGCTATGAAAGCTGCCAGAGCTATTTGATCTTCTTCCACTAAGGCTGCCAACTACAGAAAGTCCCCCAAGAACAAAGCAGCAGATGAAAAAGAAGTGCTGCTGCTTCAGGCAAGCCCTTTTAGGCAGAGCTGTACCAACAGTATCATGCAGCAGGAAAAAATACATGCTTCGAAGGTAATTACAGTGGGCTGCATATACCTATCTTTATTTAAGGTACACATTTTAGGATCGATTTCCTCCCCTTAGCAAGGGGAACTGCAAAAAGCACCAGCCTAAACCACTGAGCATTAACTACAATCGAGAAAAAGAAGCCTCTCTCCCACCCTCTGCCCTCTCTGCAAGGATCACCCCTTGTGATAAATGCTGCGAGGCTGATGTCCTGCAGCAGCACATCTCCCAGCCACACCGGTGGTCACTCAGCCCTTCCTGGTCTCACTCAGTCCCCCTGTCGGGTCACTTGCAAGACGCCCTGGCTTGCACTGGGTCTTCTTTCCAGCAGGACATGGGGTCGGCAGCGCCAATGAGCTGCATTAATGGGCACCAGCAAGATGGGGGATGGAGGTCAGCAGTGCGTGCAAGAATAGCAGTTCACACAGCAATGCAAAAGTACAGGCTGAACAAAATTAGCTGTTTTGCTTGACAGAGGTTTACACGAACCCTCTCTTCACTTTTAATATTTGGGAAATTGATGCCTGAGGTTTGCTGTGATTCTCCAGTTCAAATGAAGCATTAAAAAATATACCCACAAATGAAAGCAGAATTGCTGGGTTTCACTGGGTTTTGGATCCTAAGCCTCAAAGTCACCCCCAGGCTTCTCAAAAAAGCTTTATGAAAAAAAGGGGTGGAGAAAAAAAAAAAACAACCAAAAAACACACCACCCTTTCCCTGAGCCTGGGCTGAGTTTCAAATCTGTAATTAAAAACAAAACTAGGCAATGTTTAAGTTGTTTAAGGTTTCATATTTAGGTTGTAGTCAGAGGGTTACATTCAACCCTAAAATAATGAGTAAGCACGTTGGTTTATGTTATACCCCTGTATTGTTTCTGATGATGAGAAAGATTATAGGATTTTTATTTCAGGATTTTTCCCAACCCAAAAAGTACTGCCTACATTCTGGAGTCTAAAAACAAAAGTACATGTGTTTGGCATCAGTTTTAAAGGATATGCCCTGCAGATCCTTGAGCAGGATTACTGAGCAAGAAAAGTGCTCATCTTCAGTGTCCAAATCTGGTTTTAATGGCTGTAGGAATCACCGCAACAGAAATTTGGGAGTGTAGTTTTATGCTTCCCCATGCTGCACAGACACTATCCATAAAGGTCGGAGCTATTTATCTCCCTCTCTCATTTCGGCATTGATTGTAAGAACCCCTTGCAGCCAGCAGCACAGCTCAGCACAATCCTGCTCAGGAGAAAGCTGGCAAGGGCATGGGGCTTTTAAGTGGCTGTTACCGACCCACGCTGTGAGCACCTGCTGCCACTGCAGCTTCTCCAAGAGCAGCCCTGGCTCATTGGCTTTCCACCGCTCCAACTGGAAGCGCCAAAAAACGCGGCAGAGATGGCACGCCTTGGCAGCAGCTGGAGAAAACCTCAGAGGAGGATCTGGACAAAACTGGTGCGCATCAGGGTATCCGATTCGGAAAGCCAGAAAATCCCCCAGAGAGGCAAAGGGAAGCGTATATGCGTCAGGTAACTTGTTCTTGCATCCCTTCCAGTTTTATAAAAGGAATCAGATATATTTTGTGTATTTATACATCAGTTTCTTTCTTATGGCCAGTGACAGCCCACAGAGCTCTGTGCAGATTTGCCAAAAATAATTACACTGGTCACTTAGCAAAGCAGGGGATCTGTCATCCAGAAATCTATTGCCTAGCAACAGACCGCTTACCCTTCCTCCCTTGCAATAGCAAACGTCGCCTGCCCTCCCTGCTCCCCTCTTGTTTTTATTGGCTTTCTGGCTGCTGGCAGAAACAACTGCTCACCTGAGCCAGGTTCAGCTTCAACGTCCAGCCCCACTGAGTGTAAAACCCTTCCTGATGGGAGGACTATCTGTGCTGTTTAGGTCCAAGTACCTGTGAGGAGACGTGTAGCGTAGTTCAATACTGGTTGCCAAGAAAAGGTGCGACTTCTGCCTTTGATAAAATAGCCTCACACTGCACCTAGACCAAACCCACTTCAAATAAGATCATCAGCTCTGGCATGGTGGGGGGTGAAGAGAAGAGAAGGAAACAAAACCAGACACATCAGGCAAGAAACAGTAGCAGCACTACCCACAGCCATAGGACGCTGAATTTTCCTCAAGGGTTTTTCATTGGCATTACTTTTATTATTAATGTAATGTCATAGAATTGTAAACTACTTTCTAATTTTACTTCATATGAAATTGTTTAGGCAGTGATTTATGGGGAAGAACTGTACCATACCCACTTCCCCTGTGGAAGCCTTCCTGCTCCTTCCGCTTGCACAGGCAGCACCATTTCGTTTTTGATGGCCGTCATCAGTACAGCACTTTCTTCTTATTTTTCTCGAAGAAATATTTTGGTCAATTGCACAATTACTTTTGCTAACAACTTTGAGTAACACTCTAGTAATATTTTGAACATCTAAAAGCTACACCCAGAGATTAAATTGACATGACACAACTTTTGCCTTCTGCTGTACAACCCACCTCTTCACATCTTCCCTTTACACTAGGAAAGCCTCAGACCTGCCAGGTGTCCTTACCCACAGTCACAGCACAGCTGTTAAGCACCAGCTCTTGCAGAGCTGTGTGCACAAAAATGACAATTATCTAATATGATATAAATAGTCTGTATTGTCCTTATGGCACATCTGTGCTCTTTCATAGTGTAAAATGTACGTATATGCTGTAGCTATATTTGTTACTTCTTTGCATGCGTATAATAATAGACACATTTAAAAAAGTTATTTCAGGTTTAAAAATGTTAAAAAGTCCTCATTCTAAACTTTTTTTTAGCTATTCAGAAATAACTTTCAAAAGAAACACCATAAATACATAGGGGCTCACTCATACTCATAAGATAACAGAAATCAATCTTAATGTACAGAATTGTCAGACGCCAGTCTTGAAATATACAAATTTGATATGAGATTTTAACTTGAGTTGCCTTTGAATACCATGCAGTAAACAAACAAAATAAAGGGCAAAATACTTATATAGAATATTAATATTCTATAACATTTCACGAGTCTGATTAATGGAGGTTTTTTTTAACTAACAACACAGTGTCCTTATAAACATTTGCTGCTATGTTTTATTCAGTGTTCATATTTTTTGGAAATTGTTTCAAATTCTGGGGGAGGTTATCTACCCAGTTCAGCAGAGTTCTTATTTTATTGCTTGTCATAAAATGTTTCAGCCTGAAATAAAATATCTCTCCCTAACACTCTTGTCCCTGCCTATTTGGCAATGATTTTATCTTTTGTTTTAAATGCTGCAAAAACTACTTACACTGTGTCTTTGTTCGTGTGCCAACATCCTTGATTATTTCAGCTGCAGTATGAACAGCTTGGGGAATAATGTTTGATAGTTAGCTACTGCTGAAGAACCTGGAAAGTAAAAAGAATACTTGCTCATGAACAAGTCTTGTCATTATAGGGAACCGGATTTTTTTTTTTTCACCCTCAACAGGAAGATGGCAGTTCATTAATGAAAGAGATACAAAAATCCCTAGCGTAGTCTCTGACAAGTTATAGCCAATATAATGCATGTTCATTTTACTTTTTCTACTTCTAAACTATATGGCACATGCATTGAAGACATCAACTTAAAAAAAAAAAAAAGAAAAAAGAAATGTATAAAACATGAAAAAAATGTTTCTAAGATTCTCCAATTTTTCAATTTAATTAATTACTTATAAAATAATATTTTTGGCAATAGGCCTCTAGTCACAGATTTTAAAATGCCCTCTTAAATGTAATTTGGTTACTACAAAAATGTCCATAGTGTCTGTATCATGTGTTATACTTTTACAAATAGAAATACACATTATTATGCATTCATTTTCTTAGATATTAGTAACAACAGGCTTGATCCAGAACCACTGAAATGTATGGGAACTCTCATTTTGATCCCCACTGAAGCAGAAACACTTTCGTAAGTATTGAGCCTATGTCCAAATAGAAAGTCTGAAACACGTTTTGAGTGTAGTGACACACAAAAAAATTGAAGTCAAAGAAGTGATGTATAGAATATTCAGAATGAAAAATAAACAGAAGAACAGAGGACAGATAGAAAAAGCAGAGTAAAGACAGGACAAATTGAGAAGTACTATTGGCAGGAACAAATTATGTTTCCCAAAGTTCTACACTACAGGGCACTCTGATGTGCAGCATGTGTAGCACAAGCAAGCAAAACACAGATTATGCAATACCTCAGAAACAAATGCTTTTTTGATTGTACAAGAAAAATGCACAACACAAAACACAGAGGTTTTCTGTTTCTCTGCTGCATTTGCTGTTCTAATCTCATGTACCCTCTAGATTTAGGACAGATTTAAGGGATTCTGGGTACCTTCTCCTCTGCTAGCATAGCTTCCCCTGTAAAACTTGCAGTTTCTTTTCATCTCTGTTTGCTGTCATTATATATTGTGTTTAATTTTTTCTGTTTTTCAGGCTAAAAGATTCAAATTCATCTGAATCCACAGTCAGGTTCATCATCAATAATCCAAGTCTCCATTTGACTGATTCCTTACTGAGTTACTACACAGAGAGTTCAAACCTAGAGAAAAAAATATGGTGTGCCTTAAGTAGCAGTTTTTCATTCAATGCTGCTCCACTGAGCCAGATTTTGACAACCTGCTAAGGACCATATTACCTCATGTTCAGATATTTTCATTATTAACCTATATTACCATCATCTTCTGATTTAAAGGCTTCAACTTTGGAACCCAGATTTTGCTGGGCTTTAAAAGCAGTGCCAGAGGTGCACAAGTGCCCCAAACTGTTCTACAGCTCTGTAGCAATGCCTACAACAAGGACTGGCAGAAACTGACATATTCATACCACTAGGAAGAATTAATATGCACCTGAGCCGATGGAGCAAAAGAGGACTTGTTTGGTCTCTGTAAGGGCTACACAACAGTGGAAATATATTTGAAAATTTTCAGCTTAAGCAAAGCCTATTTGAACTGAGCATGTCCAGATCCAGACACAGTGAATTAACTGCCTATTCTTGCTCTTTGTTCCAGTCACAGATTGTACATGAGCAGCTGCTGATTTTGTTCATTTTCAAAAATGTTTATAACACATACAACCTTCAGCTTATTGTATTAAGTAAGCTTTTGTTTTGAGCCTCATACTTGCTTAGTAATAGTAATGAGTCCATACAGTGAATGAGAAGCAGCAGTGAAGAGAGAAAAGGGTCTGCCAAAAATAAGAGGCTGAGGCCATATGGAGACATCGAGGGATATCTCGTATGTGGATGTTGCCAACATTGCTTCTTCCTCACTGCTTGGCATTTCTGCAAGCCGCCTTACACTTCTGAAACTCTCCTGTGATACACTCCTTTGCAGTGTACCACAGGGGACTATTCTCCACTAAATGAGACATCAAGGAGCAACCTCTTCTTTAAAATGCCTGGAGAGCTCAATGAAAAATAAAAAGCAGACGTAGAGTAATCCAACAACTGCCAAACAGCCAATTCTAATGGCTGACCCAGATGCATGCATAGCTTCTCTAAAGTTAATGGAAAAAGAGGGAAAGGGAACACATGAGATAGGGGTAAGTGGATACAGCAGGGATGAGAAATCAGAGCAGAATTATGATCTTCCTGCAAGGTCTTCCTGCAAGAAAGTCAGTGCTTTTGTCATGCCTGAGGCTGGGCATTTAAATCCTTGCTCATTTGGCATCCATGCCCTAATTAAAACTTATGACCAACTTGTGAATAGCCATAATACTATACCAACAAATGGATATGGCTGAGCAACTGAGAAATTGCGTATGGAAGAGAACCGAGTAGAGAGTTCCAAATAGATATGTCCAGACAACTATCCATTCGCATCTGATTTCCTATGGGTAAAGAAACATGCCACTGCTAATCTAGGTCTTGGAAACATTAGCTTATAAACATAAAATAGTGTGTCCACAGCTGCAAAGCTCCTTTTGTCCTTGGTGAGCTGAGCAGACGGGTGTGGGAAACACCTCCCACACTAATTTTATGTCTGAGTGCTGGTCTCCCACAGAACTGAACAATACCAAGTTATGTACCCCAGATGGCTTTTGGTTTAATTAGTTGGCAAAGAACAGTGCAAATTCTGTGGGATTATGTGTTCATGACTGGCACAGCATTTTGCTTGAATTGATTTTTGACAACTGATTAAATGCCAAAAGATCAAGAGTTCATTTTGAAAAGTATTAAATTTACTTAAAAAGAAGTGTTCTTAGCCAGGTGATTGCTATACAGTCATGACTCCTGCAGAGCCTGTAAATGCTTACTGCTTACATATCTGCTACTGTATGCTTTATTGCTTACAGTAATGCTACTGATATCATTATTTAATATTCACATTAAAGTACTACTGCTAAGATTCAATTCCTGTTACTAAGTGCTGTAGAAATGTATTGGAATGACCTGTCTTCCCTTTGTGAATGGAGCACAAAAATGGGAGAGGTGGGAGATAGTGTCTTCAGATGAATCAACCACATAGCAGCTCACCACCTTTGCATAGATAGATACACTATGGTTGATAATTTTTCAAGGAGTAACTCACAAATGTCCTGGAATAAAGTGAAGAAAGTAAATCTCTGTGTCTTTTGACTATGGTTTATTTCAGCAGAAATATGTATTTGCAGCCCAGCAGTTGGAACTAATTCCAGCACATGAATGGTGTTATTTTCAGCATTGTTGGTATACAGCTAGTTACAGCAGCATCTCCAGAAATGTCTCCAATATTAATGCTCCGTACAGTACACAGAATATGAAATCAAGGCATTAGGAATACCTTTTTACATTTTCGTAAAGTAAAACTTTGCTCTTGTGCTTGATAGGGACATTAAAGTTGTGATAAAAATTACACATAACTCATTTTTTGTAATGGAGGAATATAGGAATCTACCTGAGATAGTCTGACTACTGTAAAAACTATCTTAAACCCTAGAATGTTTCATTTCTTTAGCTTCTCAAAAGCACTTGGCTATTTACTGTAATATTTTTTACTCAAGCATGATCAAATAATGCCAAGCATGATTTTGTATTGCTTTGTCTGCAATGCAACAATAACCTAGAGACACAGAAAGAACACCATGGAAAATCTGTCTTTCTTCACCAGTCACAGAGCATCAACTCTAAACACTGGAGTAGCAAATGAAAGTGTAAGTCCTGACTGCGAGCAAGTGATCTTCCATTTCATTCTTTCAAACTCAACAGTTTCAGCTCTTCTAAGGATTATTTTTTTCCTTACATGATCAGCAAGCTCTCATTTTTGGCCAAAAAAACCTAGTAGAGGAGTAGAACAGGAGAGTCACCATGAATTAAAACACCTCTTTGCTGAGCTTCTGCACACCTGCATGAAGATAATTAGATGAATTTTCCTTAGCACTAGTCTAGACAACACATACTTCAACAAGGGCATCTGAATGCAATAAGGTCTCTCCTGTGGAGGAAGAGCTTCTCTGCAAATTCCCGTTTTCAACTAGAATGTAGAAAAGCCAGCAAGCCCCACACGTGTGTTGAGGTTGTCACTGCAGCCAGCAGCAAAGATAGCCACTAACCTCTCTGAGGTGCATAAGACATAATTCATTAACATTTAAGCACTGTTTTGATGCATGTAAATTGATGCAGAAGTGTGACAGTTTTTTGCTTTGCATTTTGCTACAGTGACTTTCTTTTCTTGGAAGACTTACTCTTTCATATTCATCTGCAAGTCCTGAAGAAAGTCCTCCTGAAAGGAGGAAAGCCTGTTTCTGCACAGCCCTTCAATGCAGGACTCCTGGCCACCATATATCCACCAGCTCATGGCAGAATTATTAACAGCACTGCTCTAAATACCAGGTCTGAGGAACTTTCCTTAAAAGTCTGTGACACTTTACAGTGAGATATTAAGGAATACACTGTCAGCTGTTCTACGGATGAGCCAATCAGAAATGCAAGTGCCTGGTGCACAGACTATGGAGCCCCTGTTGGTTAGTGGACTTTTAAACTCCTGTTTCAAAAGACAAACTACACATTACCATCTAAGGAACCTGAAGGTGCATAAGTCCATGGGACCTGATGAAAACCATCCACAGGTCCTGAAGGAACTGGTAAATGAAGTTGTCAAGCCACTTTACATTATACTTGAAAAGTCATGGCAGTTTGGTGAAGTTCCCTCTGACTGGAAAAGGGGAAACATAATCCCCATTTTCAAAAAGGGAAAAAAGGAAGACACAGGGAACTAGAGACCAGTCAGTCTCACCTCTGTGCCTGGCAAGATCATGGAGCAGATCTTCTTGGGATCTCTGCTAAGGCATGTGGAAAATAAGGAGGTGATGGTGACAGCCAGCATAGCTTCACTTAGGGCAAGTTATGCCTGGCAAATCTGGTGGCCTTTTGCAATATTGCCACAGCATTCGTAGATAAGGGAAGAGCAAGAGATGCCATCTACCTGGACTAATGCAAGGTGTTTGACACAGTCCTACATGACATCTTAGTCTCAAAATTGGAAAGTCATGGGTTTGATGGATGAACCACCCAGAGGATGAGAAACTGGCTGGATGGCTGCACTCAAAGGGTTGCAGTCAATGGCTCAATATCCAAGTGGAAGCCAGCGATGAGTGGTGTTCCTCAGGGGTCGGTACTGGGACCCATGTTGTTTAACATCTTTGTCAGAGACATGGACAGTGGGATAGAATGCACCCTTAACAAGTTTGCTGACAACACTAAGCTGTGTGGAGCAGTTGACACACTGGAAGAAAGGGTAGACCTGGACAGGCTTGAGAGGTGGGTCCATGAAAACCTCATGAAGTTCAACCAAGTCAAGTGCGAGGTCCTGCACCTGGGACACAGCAATCCCAGGCACAAATACAGGTTTGGAGAAGAATGACTGGAGAGCAGCACTGAGGAGAAGGACTAGGGAGTGTTGGTGGATAAAAAGCTCTACATGAGCCAGCAATGCATGCTGGCAGCCCAGAAAGCCAACCGCATCCTGGGCTGCATCAAAAAAAACGTGACCCGCAGCTCCTTGGAGGTGATTCTGTACCTCTACTCTACTCTTGTGAGACCCCACCTGGAGTACTGTGTCCATTTTTGGAGTCCTCAACACAGGAAGGACATGGGCCTATTGGAACAGGTCCAGAGAAGGGCCATGAAAATGATCAGAGGGCTGGAGCACCTCCCTTATGAAGACAGACTGAGATAGTTGGGGTTATTCAGCTTGCAGGAGAGAAGGCTTTGGGGAGACCTTATAGTGGCCTTCCAGTAACTAAAGGGGGCCTACAGTAGAGATGGGGAGCGACCCTTTTCCAGGAGGGTAGTAATAGCATAAGGGTAATGGTTTCAAACTGAAAGAGGGGAGATTTAGATTAAATACTAGGAAGAAATTCTTTAGTGTGAGGGTGATGAAGCAGTGGAACAGGTTGCCCAGAGAAGATATGGATGCCCTGTCCCTGGAAGTGCCACAGGCCAGGCTGGATGGGGCTTTGAGGAATCTGGTCTAGTGGGAGGTGTTCCTGTTCTTGGCAGCAGGTTGGAACTTAATGATCTTAAAAGTCCCTTCCAACTCTAACCAGTCTATGATTCTATGATTCTATGTCTGCATTTCCACATATAATGAAATGTCCCCCACAGGCACAAGTGAGATGAAGTATTCTGTCAGCTGAAGAATGCAATACACAAGCACAGAGAAGCAGCAAGTTGCACATTATAATGCTATCCTATTTTGATTCAAATCTAAGTATTAACCATAAAAATAATAATGAAGTGTTAAGGCACTAAAGAATTGTTCTGTAAGGGCAGTCATCAGACCTTCAAAGTATCAAGGGCCCCTGAACCTTGGAAAGGAGGGAGGTAGGAAGGTGTTACTGATTTTTACGGCTTCTCTTGTGGGCTGACTAGTTGTTTCTTTCATTACCCCACAAGTTATGGAGGAAAAAATAGTCATCACTTCCTGGGCAAAAATCTGAAGGATACCAGAAAGGAGTGAACTGCAACCTGGTCCAAATATTTATATATTCAGTAAACATTAGTCTTCAGATGCACACTACAGGGTCTATACAGATGCTTTCTTTGGCAGCAGTGTGTTGCATGCTGTAATTTCTCATTAGCAACAAAGTTCTCAAGTACAGTCTAGTTGAAGAAAAGTGTAAATAAATTTTACATTAGACATTTTGTTCCTCAATCATTTTCACATGTTCTTAATAAAGCTTCCTGCTGTGACGACTGTTGGACAGGAATATGTCCAAGGAAATAGAATGTGCTCTTACCTTATTTTCCATACAAAATGAATGACCATAACTAATTGTGGCTATAATGAGCAATGATGTTTTAAAAAGAATATTATGCAACATAATTTCATTGATAGTTTGCCATTACACATGAGACAGTTAAATGGACTCTTTGACAGTTCAATGAAGCCGAAACTTTAAAGAACAGTTTACAGATTCTCCATTTTTTCTACACTAATATGGGCAACTAATGTTGGTGACTGTTAACACACATTTTGTTATTAATTTTATTGCTAAATTTCTACCAGAAACACTTAGATTCCTGAGGATTATAGGCAGATTGCAGGAATGGAGGCAGAATTTGAATCCCTACCATTTCCCACATTCCTGTCTCACGTTTTGATCACTTCTAACCTCTAACAAGTTAGAGACTTAATTGCTTTGGACTCCAATAACTTTTCTTAAAAGCACATATCAAAGTAAAATATTTCATAAATATTAATAAATTATTTCAATAGGGTTGACTTTATCATTTTTTCTTAATCACAGTATTGTGTTGTATGACATTTTCTGCAAAAGTTTTCCCAATTAATTGGTTATGTAGGGATAAAAATAGGCATAATTATTATTATAATAACCATTATGTTAGCATAGCCTTACTACTATGATCTTCACCATGAATAACTACTAACTTCAACCCAAGACCTTTGAGACCTATCAATTTGTGAAGTGGTAGCCCCTTATGCTCCCTCAGCCAGTCCAATTAGTCTCTGTTGCATTCAGATTTCTTTTTCCATGTCTTCTCTCCTAAGCCACCTGGGGGGGGGGAAAGTTTTAAACCCACAGTTTTACGTTCTTAAGCACCTCCTCTGCCACTAATATTGTCAATTACTCCTGTGTGACAAAGTAATACAAGAAAAGATTTGACACTAACACTTCTATACTGACCTCTCTAGTTGTTACTTAATTAGATTCTCTTTCTATTCTTTATGAGTTGCCTGTCATATGCCGCGTCTCTCACTATAAATTTTGGATGAAAAATATCTACAGTAAACTTCAAGATTCATTGGTACTGCTGTAACTGAAACTAACTGCTTTAAATAAATATATACAGCTGGAATTTCTTCTGTCAGCATATGTTATCAACAGATCTGAAATTTTTACTTATTGTAATTCCTGCCAAATAACACAAATCCACAGTATTTCAGCATTCTAAATGCTATTTTCTCTAGTTGAGAAGGCAGACTTTACAACCAACGTATTTTTATCGGGTTTGTTGTTAAATATTAATGTGGAAATTAAGCAAGGTTTAAGCACTGGGTTTTAAGATTTATTTTTCATTACGTCTGTTATAACAAACCTTTATTAATATGCTGTGAAATAAGAAATCTACAGCATCACTAATAAAACCTTTTAAGTGGTAATCCTTCAGAATCCTTCCTTGTAATGGTTGAGCATTTGCAGTACTAAACCAATGAAATTCACACATACTGCAATGGAGTAGTTGAGCGATTATTACAACATTTTTTCCAAAGTACCTTAGGCTTTAGATGATTAGAGAGTAGTCTTATGTTTTAAACTTTCTGCCAACAGTGAGGCTTTAAGTTGAGTTGGATTGTGGATAAATTGTAGTATAATGTATGTTGACAGTTTAATAACATGGGTTACTATCCTTAGTTTGCTTTATGATGTAATACATCTTTATAGGAGTCCCTGGAGACTTCTACTATGATTTTCAAGGCAGAAAGAACTCAATAAACTAAAATACTCTGAGCAAGGTTTCTATTTCCTGTATACTTTGGAAATTTTCCTGAAAAATAAATAGGTGCTACAACTTTTAAAAGTTTTTCTGACATGACTTTTTGTTTTTCTTGTCATGTAATGGATTTTAAAGGCACATTTCATATAAAGTTGTATGGTTTTTTTAAGTTCCTTTCTATAATAAATGGTCTTATTTTTCAGATCTCTAGGGGAATTTTCTTTTCTATAAAACACAGTAATTGTTTTTCTTTTCCCCTCTTTCAGTTCTCATTATACACACATTTAGGTCATGGAGTTTGCAAATATTTGCTGGTAAAGGTCACATACATCTGGACTAATTATTCCTTATGTTTTGACAAGTGCAAGCATAGTAGTGGTTAAGTATTAAGCAGCGTAAAACCAAATAAAAAATCGAATATAAGAATTATTTAATTTTTCAACTGCTTTAATTTCATTTTTACAGCTAAGTAGGAAAATAAACTAATTAGAATAGAGGGAAACTATTGTTTTTCATTAAATATAAGTCTAAGTGAAAATAATTTAAAGGGATCTCCAATCTGCTTTAATATTAAATAAAGCCAATTGCCAGTTTTGATAATATGCTTGCAACACTAGCATTCAGAAACTACTGAAACCAAATTATTTATTTAATATATTTCTGTTCAGGTGGTATACAAAGACATTAATTTCTGAAGTGTAATCACTTTTCAGAATTATGTCAGTATATGCTCTTGTGCAAATGCTTTCAATGCTATTGCTAACATACAATTTGCTGTGATCATGTGTCCTCAAATATTTGTTTAATTGGATGACTACCTAAACAATATGATATTCCCCCCTATTCCAAGCTGGCTGACCACAAAGAAAGGTTTTCAGGACACTTTTACAAAGTAAAAGTATGACTGATTCATAGGAGCTAGTCTGCTATATCCACACCAGTATTTATGACACATTCTTTCTACTCATATTGTGTAAACAAAAATTTGTTCATCTGAATGTTTGCAGTAAGCACATAAATGTAGGCTGAAATAAATCTGTAATGTTTGTCAAATAAACATTAGCAAATACTTTCTTAAAGTATTCACAAGCTCTACTTGCTGTTAGCATAAACCTATTGTAAAATAAGCCTCATTAAGAAATTCCTGAAGGACGTGTTGTAAGGCGACCAGTACAGAGAAGGTTGAATAGTGTGATTACAGACACGCCATAAAGACAAAAAGCAGAAGCTGGAGCATGTGACCTGAAAGATCTTTTCACTGTCATATAATCCCTTCTCTGTTCATCATCCCTTTGCTGATTTTGGGTAAGTGTTGCAACCAGCGAGCTCCCCAAGGTCTCTCAAGCCAAAATCATTTTCATAGCCCCCACAGGAGGAATACTCAGATTTTTCACCATCAGTGGTCACACTGGCTTCTTGCCAAGAGCCCGAGGGCCATGCCTAATTGACATTTTCACCTACATACATTTTCATCCCCAGAAAATATAAGCATACACACAACCGTGACATTTGCTTAGGCTAGTACCACTGATGAGATAATCCTGGCTGAATTCACTAGAAACCGGCTGTTTATGGGTAGTTGTGAGGTTTGCCTTCACCCCACTGCCACAATGCACCCCTATGGGCAGTATTAGAGTATCCTGCAAGCCATAAACTGAGCAACGAATCTCCACAGTGCCAAAAACACCTGGGGCTAGACATCTAAAGGTGCTTAGCAAACCATGCATACAGATGGGTATGGAATGAGGTTGGAAGACCAGATTGTTCGAGCCCACCAGCGGCTGTTGAGACACGTATTGTTAAAATTTGGTCCTGTAACCCTAATGCTGGAAGCCCATTGCAGTTACCTGATTTTACGCCTTTTTTAAACTTGCTATGGAAATACAAACCCTACCTAGTTCCATGCTAGTCATAAATGACATGGCTCCTAATTGCATCAAATGGGATTGCTGAATGACTGGCAGACTTCATTATTATTTCTGTGACTGATTCATGTCTCTTACTCTGTGGATTCTGAGATGGGTGCCAAAACAGCTTACAATATTGAAGCTAAATTTAGCTGGGGCAGAAAGATGTCTTTAGTAGAGAAAATTATTATTATTGTAAATTTCACTTTTTCTGAAAATTGTCTTGTACATGGGTATATGTGCCACACATGCAAACAATCTTTTATTATTGTGTTAGATGTGGTTTTTATATGTATGACCCTCTTGATCAGCACACAGGAAACTCCACTGGGACTCTGCAGGACTAAGACCACAACTTATTACAGCTTCACCCACGAAGCTATCTGAGGTGGTAACACCTAGCACCTTCTGCAAATCATTACAGTAGAGGAACTCCAAGATCCAGATAATCAGTCATCACTGGGCTGCAGGCTGAAAATTCCATTTGGCCTCTACATTATTATGAATATGTACTCCAGGATCAGCTCTCAGTGTCTGGCCCAGTAAAGGAAAAATGTCCTATATTCAATATAGGTAGAACTGGGGGTGGGGGGAGGAGGGGCAAATCAACAACAACAAACCAAAAGAAACCCAAACCAAACAGTTAATTAAAAATTAATCTTGGAAACAAGATAGAGCTGTTGCAACTGTTTGTTCTATTTCATAATATTTGTGGATATGTTAGAGATAAATAAGTATGCGTTATTAACCTGTGGACTGCTTTAAGCTTCTATAGAGTTTTTTGTTCATATGAATTTAGAGTACTGTATGAACTCAAATCTTACAGTAACCTATTTCAAACCTGATTCATAGAGGCATTAAATGTTCAGAACCACAGATAAACACAGTTCAAAACCGAAGCTAAATCTTGTCCTCTTGGCTTCTTCCTGCCACAAGCACCACCTTTGCAGCTGAAACCATACAGCTACTAATATCAGTATTTGCTGAAACAACATCTAACGGAGTTTCTTCTGATATACTTGAGCCTAAGTAATAGAAGTACCAAGCACTTCAATGTGCCATTTCTCTTGGTAAATACGGTCAATCTTGTCCCTGGAGCTAAAACAGTGGGATTTTTACAGACACAGTGAATCAATGCCAGACACCTGACCCACTGATCTTCACTCTGTCTTCCACCACTAATAGCTGATAAATCTGCTTTGTTGAGAAGAAGTAAAAAGCAATCACCATGGGACTCCTCGATTTGAAATATTTATTTGGGCAGATTAAGCTATCACTGTCACTGAAACTGAGTGACAGCAAACCAGGGCCCTATTTTGGCCAATGTATGGGACAAGTACAGCAACTAAGGTCTATTTCCACCAGATTGAAATATTCAATTCCCCAAACAGGTTTATACAGAATCCTTGGTGGGAGGTGTTTTGGCCTCAAATATTGCTTCAGCTGATCTAATAAACTACCCAAGGAAAATATGTCAATGCCAAAGAAATGAGTAGCATGGCCACAGGGGAAAGGTTGTCTAAAAATAATCAGGTCACACAAAATGGTACAGTTTAGAACAAAATGTTGATGCATCAGATACGTAAATGATTAGATTACAATTATAAAAGTCATTGCAAAGCATTAAAGACATAATTGGCAGAATTCCTACCAGTTAAATCTAGTCTCCAATACACATCAACTGTAGCTTGGCTTGTCTTGTTAGGTAAACAAAATGTGTCTTGACTGTCATTGCCATAAAATATTAATGCACTGGAAGTCTCTAAACCTTGCTAAGCATAAGGCCTATTATCACACTTAAGAGCAAAGCAATCTAATAAATCGCTGGCTGTATAAAAACTAAGTCAGCTGGCAGAGACAGTAATCTCCCTAAGGGATAGTAAGAGCCTAATCTTCAACTACAGCAGCTGCAGTTCCGGAGAAATTATGTTTCTACTGCTTAGCAGAAATACATTTATGCTGAATTCTGTTATTTAAACTCTAATGGAATCATTAGGATTATCCATACATTATCAACAATACAAAATGAACTAACAAAACCATCTACGACATAGGTTTATTATAGGCATCTTATTTTTTATTATTATGCTTGATCTTTGTTGCTTTTAGTTAGGTCCAAACAAAATCTGAACTGAATGCTTCTAATACACATTTTCTAACAACATCAAGCTCATACATAAATAATCTTGTGTGTTTACTGAGCACTGAGACGATGTCCTTAATTGAAAACAACTTACTTGTTTGGCACTAGTATGAGGTCCTTGAGGCTGTATTTAACCATAAACACAATATTGTCATATATTTTGCAACAGAACAGATAACATCATGATTATGTTATTTTTATAGTGTACTTAGGGAACATACTGTGTGATTCAAGAGAAACAAATTACTGGTGACATGCAAGACTGGGCATACAAAAAGTAGTTAACAGATAAAATACCTTAGTCAGGATATTGTCAAAATTATTTATTTTCTACCTTTGGGATT
Organism: Gallinago jamesoni; assembly: GCA_025769975.1. Lineage (NCBI taxonomy): Eukaryota > Metazoa > Chordata > Aves > Charadriiformes > Scolopacidae > Gallinago > Gallinago jamesoni. Next base: position 60,616,322 of record JAOQGH010000019.1, on the reverse strand, counting down.
AATAGGAAATTAGTCTGTCTTTAAAATGGACTAGAACAACAAGTAAATAGCACGAGTTACATCTTTAGATGATACTATAAGATTTCATAGGAAAAACTCATGCTGAAAAAAAGAATCTTAAAATATGCTACAAGCAAAAATAGGTTGCTCCTGAAAATGGTTTTGATCAGTGTAAATATTATGAAACCAAAATAATTTTTTTCTTGAGCATTGGAGTCTATCTATTTGATCCCACACAAAATCATGGAATGGTTGAGTTTGAAAGAGATGTGGGGAAGTCTTTAGGCCAAGTCCTGCTCAAAGCATTGCCAATTAAGTCAGATCTGCATCCAGTCAGGATTTTAATGTATCCCAGGACACAGACCCCAGGCTCACCAGGCAATCTGTTCCAGTATTTAACTGTCCCCATGGAGAATATTTTCCTCCCATGTAATCAGAATTTTCTATTTTCCAGCTTCTGACTCTTTTCCTACCACTCTGCATCTCCAAGACAAGTGTGACTCAATCTTCCCTATTTCCTCCCATTTGGTAAGTGTAAGCTGCAGTAAGGTCTCGCCTCAACCTCCTCCCCTGGGGTTGAACAAACCCAGTTTCCTCAGCCTTTCCCTATACACTTGACCAGCCTGGAGGACCTCTGCTAGACTCCTTCCACTGTGTCAACTCCTTTCTTGTAGCAAGAAACCAAAAATGGACACTGCACTCCAGATGTAGTCGCACTAGGTCTGAACAGAGGGGGATAATCTTCTTGCTCAATCAGCTGGCTGCACATTTGCTAATGCCTCTTCTACACACCAAAAACTGCAATAGCTGAAGCCATCCAGGACTTGTTAGTTTGGAAGGCCTGCAAGATTGTGCCAGCATGGACTCCAACAACAAAGTGACTCTCATATACGTAAAAAATACCTGTAGAGTGGGAAAGGCAGGTGGAAGAACAGAAGCATGTGGACATGCAGTGAGAACTCTGGAGATGAAGGAAACATAACATTTGTGTAGCTAAATATTTAGTATTTCCAGGCACTGCCAGGAAAAAACACTAATATTTTTCCATCGTAAGTGATCTCTTTTTACTTCTTTTACAAAAACACAGAAAATGGTTCTACCTTTTCTTCTAGCTGACTTTCCCCCTTTCCTAGGTTTATCATGATTTTTTTTTTTTCTGTGACACCCTGACCAGTTCATTATTTTTCCGTTTTGAACTTAATTTTAAGTTTGCTGGAAGTGCTCAGAGACTGTAAAAAAGAGCTACTTATTTGCTTAGGGATGTCAGCTCATAAAACCACATGAGAAACTGAGAAAGTTGGAGCTGTTTAGATTCAAAACAAGATAGATACATATAAAAGCGTATTTGGAACAGAAAACATACATCATGCAGCTCCTACGTGGCATTCTTCATAAGAACAAAGGGGTATGAAAAGACAGTGAAAGGCAGCTGATTTTAAACTGATAAAAGGAAACATTTCTTTTACAAAACTCCACCTGTAGAAATCATTGGTATAACATATTGCTGGGAATAAGAATCTTAGCAGGATGCCAAGATTAGGCATTTCAGTAATATTAGTTATCATTGCCTACATTTAAAGATCCTTAAGGTTGCAAAACTCAGTGCTCTACTCTTTAGAAAAAAAAAACAAAAAACAAACATGATGCAAAGTTGCTTAAGCAACCTTATTTGGCTCCCTCGTGCATATGCATTATGATACAATATTCATGATTACCTACCTACATGACTACTTGCTATTGCCTCAAATACTGGTAATTCTTAGCTTTGAAGTGCTTGACTTTTCACCTTAATAACATTTCTAATGTGTTTCCTTTTTGTTAAATGGAAAAATAAATTTTCAATATGGAAACCTGCACTGAGTTTCAGGATGCTGGAACCATTAATCCCACTAGATGAACCAGAAACCAGTACCTGAACTAAAGAAGCAACTGGCTGCAATAGGAGGTTCTTACTCTACTAAATCAGCTGGTAAAGCAGGGACAGAAAGGATTGCCACTGAGTTTTGCAATTGTTTCCAGCGCTAGGCTAAGTAGAATCTCTGGTTCTAGAGGCAAGTTTGTACCAGCAACCAGCCACTTCTCTCAGTTCTTTTCACTGTCTCAGAGCTCTGTACCAAGCACTAGCCAGCCTCCCTGTTCTGTTTCTCTCCCCATATCATGCCTTTACTTTTGCCTACCTTGGCTGCTATCAAATTTTGGATTACTTATTACTTTCTTCTGACACCCTGCCCTTCCATTAACTCTACTGGTCTCTTGGGCCAATAAAAATGGTTTTTTTTCTAGTTAAGTAGAAATTTTACAAGAAGTGTCCTAATCCAGTTCTGAATCTTTTGGGGTTTGCTTATGCTGCAAACTGGATAAAGAACAATGCATCTCCCTGAGGCTGGTAAAACATGACAACACCTTTGCTCTCAGGAGAGAGGGAGACCTGATGTGCCTGCCCAGGAATGACTGCTGGGATTACCATGCAGATCAGGTGTGCTGCCGAACATGGCTCGTGCTGCAGCTGGAATGGGCACAATGAAGAATGATTCAATGATCTCTATTCTGCCACAATAGCTGTGCTTTTCTTAGGTATCTAGTTAAATATGTGGACCAGACAAAGGCAGAATAATAGAGATGAGGCAGTAGAATGATTTGTAATAATACAGTGGATCCATGAATAGCCTTCTCTATTACAGTCCAGTCACAACTCTTCATATCTTTCCTGTCAAGTCAGACCTGTGATTTGCAAGTGATGTTCATTTATTCATATCGATGCCTAGATAGTCAAAAGTGTCAAGTTATTAAGCAGCTTTTTACTGAAGAGTGACCTGGAAACAAATAGGAATTCTGTGCTTTCATCTCTGAGCAGTTTTATCAAGGTTGAGACACACCAAGCTAGATGCTGATTTTGTTTAAAAAGACAAAATAAGCTTAGCAACTTAGCAGATCCAACCTGGAAAGAAAAATCAGAGTCTGGCTCATGAAGTTGAATCACTGAACCATTGCTTAATTACATTCGTTTAAAGTAATAGGAAAACAGGGGTACCTGTCTCCACAAGGAAATAGGGAGGCTAAAAGGAGAGATTATTAATGTAACACTCTGCTAAAGTGCTATTTGTGTTAGGCCACCTAAATGGAATCAATTTGTCAGAGATTCTGTCCTACCCATTAATATTTCTTTTCCATCAAAAGGGAGAAACAACTCCCAGCTGCATTTTACTCCCCAGTGTATCAGGTATATATAAACCTAACATATTACACTCGCTCTCTAATTCATGCTGTCTTTTAAAAACAAACCAAAATAGTGGTCTTATTTTCTGTTCTGAGATCACTTATTCAGGAAGCAGGTGTTAATGATGCATAGCTGTTTTCTTTAGGATTTACTTATTGACACATAACTTACAAGCAGACATGCTTTGTAAAGAAAGAAAATGTCTAAAAGTGGTTATTGTTTTAGTACTTGCTATGTTGTCTTGTTGATCACACTGGTGAGTTTGTTATAGCTCACTGAATACAAAATAAAACTTCAAGTTTATGATTTCTGACATTTACTGTCAACAGGAGAGTTCAGACCTAGAAGAAATTTTGCACTTGCCTAAGCTTCACCCACTAACTAAATCAACCAATCATATTTAAAAAGCTTCCTAAAGAACGTATTCAAGTTGGTTTTGCTCATTGTTATTGTAAGCAAGGAATATCAACCTATTATTTTTAAATTTTTGGGGTCATACCCTTACCATCTTGTACATAGCTTTGCACAAGAAACTGAAGGCATGTTTAAAATAGTTTATAGTACTAACTCTTCTTTAAATCAGCAACTGGATTTAGAGGGGGTTAATTGTTGCAACTACTATGATCATCAATCTTCCTTCCAAGTGCTTTAGTTCCTCAAAAGTCTTCATTTATTTGAGACAATTTTATTGATTTCATCTCACCCATATTAGATTTCCTGCAGAGATTCATCTATTCTTAAAAGATTATGTCAACAGTGCTAACCCAGGGTAATCTAAATGCAATGATTTCCACTCAGATTCAGATGCTGAGGAAATATATATCCCTCCTGTGGTGGTATTGTACAGGTAAGTGGAGCTATCCCTTTTTTAATTTGGACAGTGTAGTCATAATCACTTCTTACTAGAGATGTCAAATTACCTTCATTGTATTTATTACTGTATGTGCACACTTTGCCTCGAGAATTCCCCATTGTCTGCCAGATTGAGGAAAAACTCAGCTGTTAATATAGCAGTTAATGTGATGAAACAACTGATAGTGCTGAGCCCCTTACTGTGACAGACAGACATCAGCCGTTCAGTAGTAATGGTCTCCTTTTCAATGGCTTCAGCTAGCACTTCTGAGAAAAAGATTATACATTTAGATAACTACCAGACCATCCTCCCTCTCCCTTGCAGACAGGCAAGAATGTGGCAAAAGCACTCACCTGTATTTCTGCATTCTTGCTCCAGTATTCCTTATTTTGGGAAAGAAGTTGAAAAAGCATTAAGTTCATTAAAGCCTCTCCACTAAGATGTGGGCCACATCTCCAAAAGGCAGAACTTTTGAACATTAGCTGCCATATTTGAGGGTGTTCATATGATTTAAAGTATTCCATCCCTTTAAAGAATGGAAGAAGCTTCTTTCCACCACAAGTCTAGAAAAGTCAGTTTTTTCTGGTTGGTATTACCACAATGAGATCTGGTATTTGGAGAAGATGCTCCACATTTTCCAGGCTTTCAGGACCATGATCTCCATCCTTCTCTCAAGTTCTTTCCAGCTTCTGACATCTCCTGCTTAATGAATTGCCCATTTAGCCTTGTCAGGAAGCATAACGCATTAGTCTAGGAAATCAGGACAGTGTTATCAGACACAGTCACAGGAGATATACGTAGAAATTGCAAGAGCACAGGTTTTTTGACTGAAAAATAAATTACGAATTTTCTACCTTCTGCTGAGTTTCCTGCTTCCAGGCTCTTCAAGGAGATGCTCATTCCCACTGGTAAAACCTGTTATGTAAAAAAATAAATAGCCTTTCTGATAAAAGAAGCTTTTTTTCTTTTTTTTTTGACTGAAATGTTACGGTTCCTCAACAGTTGACTGGCAGTTCTGCATCACGTTGAAGGTCTTAGTTGTAGCAGACACCACTATTTTTAAATTTTTATTGTAAAAAAAAAAATATATTTTTTACAGGTAAGTTTTCCACAGCTAAGTCATAAGAATAAATACTGGTTGTTAGTGCTCCAAGCAAGTTCAGTCATTAACACACTAGATGCAGTCCAGCAACCTTGTTACTGCATCACCTGCTTGAGTAGATAATTACAGTATAATTCTACGGTTCGATAGAGTGGAATGACTTGCAAAATAAACCAAGAAATGCATCAGTATATTTCAGCTGTTTGGACATTCCTTATAGGATAACAAGGTGCTTCCACCTTTAGGAAATATGAATGGATAACGAAAAACCCAAGCTCCACATACTAAGTATCTTTATACTTGGAAAGTTAGAACAAATTCCAGAGACACGAGAGAGATACCTTTGTTCAAGAAAAAAAAACCACTAGACTTGCAGCAAACCCACTAACTATTCTGCATGATTGTGGAATAAGACTAGCAGGTAAAGCAGAGAATGTAACACATTTTACAGAAAGGACAGCAACTAGCACTTGGTAACGCTATGATTTCAGTGGCAGTTTTTGCTCCCAGATGATTAAGCAGCTGGCATAAATCATGCTAGGTTAGAGCCAATTGGAAAGTAGTAAATAAAAAAAGTAGATAATCTGACCTGTTTGGTATATATCACAATAAGTTAACCTGTATACTGGTCACATTAGATGCAAGTAAATTCCATTTTCTGGCATTTACTTCCAGCTATATCATTATTTAGAGCTGGATATTGTGAACATATTGTTAAGGCCACTCTGCCTGGCAAAGCCAGTGACTTGTGATGGTGGAAGTAGGTTTGCTCACATTTTTATAATGCAAATACTGCATATACCGTGACTTTATGATACATTACTATTTTATTGAAATATTTTATTTTATAAATAAATACCTTAAGTAATATTTACTAAATCTTTGTTATAGAAAGCTTTTACCCAACAGAACAGGAAGAAGTTCTTTGTAGACAGAATATTCAATTTCATATATATCCTCAAAAGAGACAATGTGTCATGGGAACTTTGTACAGAAAAACCTGTTAAAAATACAGTAGACATATGAGATACTTTCCACATAAATACACACAAGTGTTTTTTTTTTTTTTTTCCTGTAATTGTCTTGATAAGAATTAAACAGCTTAAGGTGACAGTCTTCTGTCTTTTTTCTTGAAAGCTGTTCAGTGACATATATGAATCTCAGAAGTAGTCAGGGAATGCAACCCCCCACCTCCCCAAATCAAATTTCGGTGCAAATACTAGGCAGTTCTAGAGAAAACAGCAGGAACACTGTGTAGACAAAGAATTCTGGTTACGCTTTCCAAAATTGCTTAAGGTGATGAACCATTTCAAGGCTAAGAAACACTTTACTATACTATTTACAAAGACTTGTAATCCTGAGTAGTTATGGTGAGACAGGGCCTAATTGCATGAAATATTGAGATATTGTGTATACTTTGACCAACAAAGCAACTATTTTGCAACACTGAAGGTTTGGCTGGGAAGAAAAAAGCATCATACCAAAATATCATCATTAAAATTTTATTTCAGTAATTTTTATTTATTTCAAGTTTTGAATATAATCATGCTAAAAGTAAACCTGTTTTGCTGATAAAGGGTGTTCCATACACAAATAAAATGGAGGAAGGGTAGCAAGTTGTTAGATGATGATTAGTATCAGGTTTTTAATTAGTGCTGAACTCAGAATTTACACACACACAAAAAAAAAAACAAACCCAAAACCAAAAGGTTCATATGAGAATTTTCAAGTTTTCTGCAATTCAAGCAAAAATTGCCACTTCATGATTAAATAAAACTAGTTGTCAGCTACTACAGAGTTCTCAGAATATCTCACAGTTATCCAGACATTATTGTCATGTAAGTGCTGTCTTGGCTGAAAGACCTGGTGCATCATTTTACCATCTATGAGTCATTGAGAAAATAGCTCAGCACACTGGGATGAGAGCTTAAAGATGACATGGTAACAAGCTCCCCCCTGCTACTTCCAGCATGGATCACTGCCTCAAGGAAACCTGAAGAGAGAATACAACTTTTAACACAGTAACAAATCAGTTTCCACTGGTTTCACTGCTCTCTTGTGCATGGTTAAAATGCATGCACTCTTCTTCAGAAGAAGAATCTACAATATGAGTTTCCAGAATAATTGGCATAAAAGAACAAATTATGATGAGAAATTATTTTTCACTTCATATAGTTATGAGAGGCAATTTGGAGTAAAGTGAACCATGTCATCACTGAGCAATGCAAACAACTGGGTACCAAACAGCCTTCAATACAAAGTTTTCTTCTTTTAAGTCACGCCAAAAGTTTAGCCTATCTTTTGATGGGGAGGGGATGAGACAACAGAGAACATATGTTGTTAGCAACAAGAGTTTATTGAAGCATTGAATTTTTGCTACTCCTTGACTATCTGAAGACTGGCATAGTCCCCTGTCACATCACAAAAGCCTCCAATACCACAGTATTACTAGAACCCACTGTAACACTGCCACAACCTTGCCGCAAGTCCTATTTAAGTTAACATGGGCCTACACTTCTGCTTGGGCTGACATTCAGATGTCTACATTGCTCACCCGAGCTCTAAAACTCATCTTTTGCTAAGAATTGCAGCTGTGGAGAATCTTTTCGCTGGTGTATAGAATTTTACTTGTTGAGAGAAAACTGCTGTTGATACAGAAAGCTTTGATAAAAAACCAGGAGGGGGTGACCTGAAACTAGACTGAATTCTTTGCCTTGCCAAACACATGTGTTCTGACAAGGTCTACCATGCCTTGATCATCTCTGTGTGCAGTGTGGTAGGGCATATAAAGAGGACTAATGTATAAACACCATTACTAACACCACAGAAAACACTAGCCCTGTGTGTTTAAAAAAGGAGAGAGAAGGACTACCTAGCTAATTCCTGTGTCTCCCCACGAAAAGCACAGCAACTGGCTGTGACTTTTTGAGTCCACATGAGTGAGGGAGTGGGCATAGTAATCAGTGATTTACAGTATCATAGACTTTATAAATTAGAATGTTTTGTTACAGTTGTGTGGAATAGATGCTCATTATAAAACATTTCCAGAGTCTCTACCCCTGCCTTTTATGTTTATCTTCATACCACTGAACAGCAGCTATTGTTGAAACACCTCGTACAGCTACAGTCAAGCCCATCATTCGCTTTGAAGCTCATGCTCTGGGAAGATTTTCTTTGTTTCTGTGTGACCAGTATCTCTTCCAGAAGCAGTAATGATATGACAGGATACTCCATCTCATACCTAGGGACTATCCAAGAGACTATACTGGATCCCAGACACATCTTTGGCCGAAGTAAAATCTCAAGCATTGTGACATAAATATAGATAAGTAGAACTAAATACATAGACAGAAATTTAGCTTTGGCTTTCACTGATATATGAGCTGTTCCCCTTGGAATATATTACGAGTGTTTTTTTGAATGAATGAATACATGATTGACATACTTAATACCGTCCTGATAATTGAATCTGGAAATAGACATAGGTTTCCTGCTTTTACAAGTCAAGTAGTCTGAAAAAAAAATAAAAAATTAATGTGTATGGAATGAGACCTGATCTCACTTTCTTTATTAATGGTAAGTCACTGTCCTTTGTACTACCAGCCACGTTATTGCAATACCAAGTCATCTACATCTATTCCTCTGTATTTTAGTCTGGCTAACTAAAGCCTGACATTTCTAAATTCTTAGTATAGTGGACATTTGCATCATTTGACCCACAATGCTAAGTAGCACACTTAAGAGAGCTGGACTTTCATTTCTTACAAGTAGGTGTTTTAAGTTGAAAATATTCTTTTTCTATTACCCAGTTTTATTAAAAAAAACAACAACAAAACCACATAAATGCTTAGAAGATAGAGAGAAGGAAAATGTTATCATCTACCAAGACCAAACATACAACAGAAAAAAATATTTCAGAAAGTGATCAGCAGGTTATATGATGAAAATAACAGTTTCCCTACTCCACAATTTGCGTAAAATATTCAGAAATAGTAAAACATTTTTATTTTCACTTAACATATAAGGTGAATAAAACACAAAAACCAAGAGCTCCTAGATACTGCTGCTAGAGCTGCTAGTCAAAACCACATCCTGCTAAAGTACTTACATACTACCTACATTGTAAAGAATTGTAATACACTTGGATTTTAATCTGAAACAGATCATTCGCAGCAGCTCGGAGATTTCCACCTATACCACAAATATTTGCAATATATATTAAAATTAATATTTAAACAAATCAGGTCAATAAAATAAGTGCATCTCACAAAATGGCACGTGCAGAAGAGTGGGCGTTCTCAGCTTTATTCTTGTGAGCTGTAAAACTGCAGCAGGCAAAGGAAGTTTGGCATAGACAAAAAAACCAAATCAACACTCCTGTACTGCAATAGTCTAAGAGAATCTTCATCTACAGAATTCGAATTTATGCTCACTTTAGGGTCTTTTATTTGTAACCACAGAGATCTTCAGAAGTTTTGCAGAAATCAAATAAAACACGAGAAGTCACATCTACAGCACTGCAAGAACTGCCCATCAGGAAACAAGTCCTGGACCCACCTCTTTCAGAAATTTGTTTTGTCACTCTTGGAAAGATACCTGACTTGTGTTGCTTGTTTCCTGCTGTTTCAAAAAAAACCCAACCCATATCTACACATCCCTGTAACATGATTTCACTCACACACCATATTTGAGTGCATGTAGCCACTCAGTAAGGCATTGCTTACGCTCACACCAGGGGTGTGTGTGTGCACCACACATTCTGCACTGTCCCATCTCCATGCACAGGAAAGATCTATAGATACTAATGAAAGCTCAAAAGCACCAGACTTTCTTTTTTCTTTCCTTATCTTTTTTTTTATGCTATTTATATAAAATGTTAAAAAAAATAATCACCACAAATATCTATTAAATATAATTTGTAATTAAAATTATAATGTTTTGTTCCATTTTCTTCAGGGTTTTTTTTCTGTTAATTTTAACTCTTTTCTCAGAAGCAGTTTGTCAAACAATCACAGTTATGCTTCAGTTTGTTACTGCTCTTGTTACTCTCCTGAGACTGATGACTAAGACTTCGACTCCCACATCAGAAGAAAACTGGTCTTGTGAGATATGCCAGCATGGCTGAGAGCCAACTGCTTTGCAGAGGGACTAATCTCCTACGGGCTCGGGAAGAGGAGAGGGTTCATGTTTTTTAATAGCACCGTTTTTCTCTCCATCTGGCCATCCTTATTCTTCCCATCCTTTCTTCATCTTTTCTCTCTAAACTGAAAAGCATGGGGAAAAAAAAAAAAAGGAAAAATATCACAGTAGTTTCCTGTTGCAGATAATGTGTCTTAGAAAGAGTGTTCCTCAAATGAACAATTCACTAGGTAGATAAAGGTAGGTAAAACCTCTTCTGAGACAGTATTTACCACTGTTTATCTCAAAATGGGTCCAGCCTTTCATTGCCAAAAAGGACTTACTGCTGCTTCGCTACTGAAGGTTTCTAGTTACCTGGAAAAGTTGCACTACTTAATGGAGTCAAAGAGTTCATTTCCTCAAAAAGTGTTCCAGAATGTCTGCTTGTTAAAATGGTGTTGTCTTCACCTTAGTCAACAGAGAGACATCAAGAAGGGAAAGAGTCTTAAACCCTTGTGCCACAAGTGCTTCACTTACAGGTGAAGGTAGATCCCTCATGGGATCAATTACCAATACCCACCTCGTGAGTGTGGGTGCCCATCACCTCACACCCAAAGAATAAAGCAGGGGTTGCTGTTGTACTTTTCTAGGAGTCAGGAGAGGAAATGCCTGCCTTTTATGAAACACTTCCTCAGACACAGGGCTAGAGATGTGCCAGCAAACCAGATGCTCCATATTCAGTTGGGACCTAGACCCTTCCTAGAGACCATTGTTGCAATGCTCTCTAGGACTGTTTTGCTTCCTAGCTTGAAGACCTGCAGTTGTAATATCTTGTATCACTCTGTTCTATATAGCTGGTGTTAAGGTGGCAGTTTGTCCATCGGGACTGTAAAAACTAGGCAACGATGAAGTGGTATGAGCACAGAGCCTGCCCTCTCCTCCTTTGCTCTTAAAACATGCCTTGGGAAAAACACTGGGTCAAAGAGGGAGAAGAATAATTACTCTGTGGCCTAATGTCTACAAATCACATCTGAAAGGGGCAAAACAGAATTTGCTCCCTGAAAAAGCATGGAACAGGTTTATGTCTTCCCTGTTCAAGCAAATGCAGCAGGTCTTGCCACTAGCCACTATAGAAAAGGAGAACCATTGCCTCTGCTAACATTCTTATGACTCATTTTCTCATTGACAGTGTGATCTGCACAGTGGCACTGGGTGTCCTCCAAGAAATCTTATCAGATCAAGACCCACAACAGGCTCAGCTGTAATCAGGCTGTGATGAGATGCCTGATCAGGCAAGTGATAAACTGCTCAGCCCTGACAATACTTAGGCTCTAGAGGCAAACCTGACCACCCTGCAGGTCACTTCCAGTCCGTGTTAGACTGCTGGTATAAAAAATAATTGTTAATTTGTTCTAAAAATCACATGAAAGAAGGAGTTTATCCAACTTGGGCAGCTGGGAAGGGTGTCCTTAAGTTCCCCAATTAAGTTTTTTCTCTATTTTTACATGACAGTTTTTTGACAGTAAGTATCTTAAATTAGAAATTGGCATTTAAACATCAAGATCTAGTAATTGCAAGTGCTGACAACAATTAGCATGTTCCTCAGTAAAAAGCATTAACATTAATGTTTCCTTTTACCAAATGTTTTGACAGATAATGGGTGTTAATAAGCTCCCCAAAGTAAAGTATTGCTGCTGGTGCCCACGGAAAGAGCAATCAATACCAAGGTCACACCTGTACAAAGGTTATTTTTAAATATGAATTCTATTTTTATGTGGTTCACTTCTCTGTTGGAACACCAGGGACAACAATAGGTGAATGTGCAAAAATAAACAGAGAAATGATATTTTGCTGCCTCAGCTACAAAACTCAGTCATATAAGTCTACGGCTGGAGCGATCTGGTAGATACTCTGCAGCAATAACAGTGCAGGTGAGTGCAGGTGCAGGCTGCCAAACAGCAGTGGTGCTCCTGCTCCAACTCATGCCATCCCAAAAAGCAAACATTCCCAGGAGACATTTCAACAAAATCGTCTACCCAGCTAACTCTGAGATGCTGAAAGAACAATAACACTATATAATCTGCAGAAGCCTCCAGATTAAACACGGTGCTTATGGCGCAGCATATTTACTGTAGTGAATGTAATTACAAACCATGCCCTTCTATAAATCCTTCCATTGATCTCCAACTTCCTGGCCAGAAAAGCCACAGCCATACTATCTGTGCTCTACCTGCTGCCTTGTGGTTGTGCACAAGGTGACCCTTTCTCCATGGTGACTACTAAGTTTTCATGGGGCAGATGTTTGTTGTTGCAAATCTTTGCTCCTTCTTGCATGTCTGATTAGGAATTTTACCATTGCTAGTTAAGATTCTTGTCAGTCAACAAATATGTGCACAAAGAGGCCAATAAAACTTGCAAGGGGCCCAATGGAGTTGTGACAATACGTTTCCTCCTTTCTCACAAATGCACCAAATCTCAAATTGAAGACTTGGGGCAACAGGATAGGGAGGGGGAAATGTTTTTAAAACTTGAAAAATGCATCAAGATATAGCTATTTTATATTCTTCTATTTTTTTCCTTTCTTCTCAGAGGCCCTCAGCATTATTTGTCAATTTAAGAACAGCTAACCTGTGGTTGTTATTACTAGAAATGTTCCTCCATAAAAAAAATAGTTTATCTATATCTATGCCTACAGAAATTTTATTATGATCAAAATGCTCTGTCATTCTTTTCCTGTATTTACTAAAAATTATTTTGATACCTGTAACATTATCATGTAATAATGAAATTGTCCACTAAGTCCTACTACTTTGTCCCTGCTGTTAAACTATGTATAAACCAGATGGGTTGGTGCTGTCTGGGCTCTCCTCCAAGAAGTTATCAGTTTTGTTTCTTGTTGACCAAGCATATCACCTCCAATTTATAATCACTATCCTCTAACCCAAGGACATCAGGACTCTTCCTAAGTTCTGTCTCCTTATTGAGTTTCTGCCAGTCCCCCAACAAGGATGGGATCTGTGTTCTCAAATACGTTATTCTTGGACAACCTTTGTGCTATGTTACAGCCACAGGATGTGCACCTGTTCCCACATACAAATAATTTTTAAGAATTAGTAAATATGGGAACATTTACACTTGTATGATCTTTAAAAAGTGTAATACAGTACAGTTAAAAAGATAAAATAGCCCAAATACCAGGTTTTATCAGAAATAAAAATAAATAAAAAATCACAAAACCCCAACATTGGCAGGGGCAGATCAGTGCTTATTTTTGACAGTGTAATTAGGACAGGTGGTTAGAGGTGTTACACTGGCAGGGTTTGGTTTCAGTTACAGACACCTCAGCACACTTTTTTTTTTGGTGACAAACACACTAAAAGATGCATGATTAAGTTTGCATGACTTAGTATATAACAATAGAATAAAAATCAAAACATGACAGAGTATTTTAATATCAAGCAGCACAAACTTAGTCAAAACTTATCAAAGTCCCTTTTTCAGAGAGAACAACTCTTAAAATCTTTTATCTTATCAAGCAGTTCTTTTACTGAGGAAGAAAGAGCCAACTCTGTTGACTAATTCCTGGTTATGACTGAAAGGTGCTTTTTCTGCTTTTGATATAGAAGTGGGTTTGAAATCTAGGCATTCTGGTAAGTAAAAAGATAATCTATCTGGTTTGGCCAGGCCAGATGAACTGGTCTTTTTGTGTGTTAAGAAATTTGTCGCTCCCCATCCCATGAGATGCTGTTGCCCTGGGCAGGTGGATCTCAGGAGCCTGTGAAAAGAGTGGGAGAGAGAGGAGCAATGAGCAGAGAGTGGGAGATGGAGGCACTGTCGTTGTGTGCCTCTGGCAGGGTTCCCTCCTGCACAGCCTCCAGCATGCTGACATCTGATGGCAAAGGGATGACGACAGACATAATGACAGCAACTGTTGGTGAGCAGAAGTGACAGGGAGCACCTGCGTGAAGCAAAGCAGAGGCACAGCCTCTTCCCCTCCCTTCCACCAGCAGCTCTGTTGATTCACAGTGAACTCTGTCATCTATTTAGCGGGTTTCTGGAAGGCAGGGAGGATGGGATTACCTGTAATCTCCCTTCTTTATTCACTGGATTTAACTTCAGTGGGCCAGAAATCAGTATGTCCTCTTTCCACCTTTTTCTTCTCTCCCAAAGAGGAGCTTAACAGCTCTAGATCCATGTCATCAGGCATTTGTTAGGCTTATTTTAATTTCTAGCTCTTCCTTTTTGTACTTTTGGCATCAGCATTTTGGTTACAGCTACTGCAACAATAGTAATTACCTATTTAATTTCCAATTAATTATTTTTAGAAAAGAGACTAATTTAGAATTAATGGCCACCAATTGGCAAAACAAATATGAAATGCTGGTAGCAGTCATTAATGCCATAGGCCACAGGGGATGTCAGTAAAGCATGTCACAGATAAAGGAACCCTGTGAGAATGGACTTTACAAAGAAATCTCTGGGGGTGGATAATAAATCCGTTGAGTATTGTCAACCTCCAGGTCAGCAACTGGATGGTCTTTGTCTGCTTTGTGCCTTAGCCTTCACATCAGCTATTTTCCCTGCCCGCTCTCCCTAGATTAAATCTTTTAATTCTCATCAAACATTCACTATGGAGGAGAGATCAGAAAACTGGTATGACATTCCAAACTGCCTCAGCAATTTGGCAAAAAATTTATTTTGCAAGCGTTCCGAAAATATTGTCTGACAAGAGCCAACAGCTGAGCTTGCTGTATTTTTAAACTGTTGTGCACGATGTCTTAGTACAGGTGTGTGCTAACATACTATATGAAAACCTCCCTGCACAGTGTGCCAGTTTCCTGCATCCAACTTCATAGCTTTGGGTATAAATGTTCAAGGCTCATTCTGAAGTCTACGCAATATAAAAGGGAATCTGTAGAATTTTTTCATTTAAAATTTGTCGCCTGCAGGTAATGTACAAAGCTTGCTTACTGTGTAGCCCGAAGTGCACCACAACCACTTAGTAGCAGGATAAATACATTAGTTTGACAATTCTGTGGCATGTGTATATTTGAAAATCGCTGAAGTGTAGTGTGCGTTAAATTCTGAGGACAAATGTGTATGCAGAAGCACTTCTGCTTCACACTGCACTCATCAGCTGCAAAACTGCTGCAAAACTGCAACATTTTTTATCCTGCCAGCCTTGTTATTCTGTCCCTGTTACTGCCCTGCAGTCACAAACTGATTTGGTGTTACCTGGTAAATGTTGGTACCCCACTAAGTGAATGTGTAATAATGCCCAATGAAGAATCACCAGAGTAAAACGCATAACAAACCAGACTCCAAGTAAATGGTAGAAATAGATCACACCTTGATGGAATGAATAAACGGGACAATATTGAAATGAGCTTTGAAGGAAAACAAAATAAAATAAAATACATTTTTCTTCGCTGTGCCATTTCTTGGATGTGAAAGTCCAAAGCATCACAGAAGGATCTAATTTCAGATCTCTAATACTTCAGGAAAAAAACAGACTCAGAACCAGGAGAAAACAGACTCATGAGAAAGGTCTTTCCATAAGTCAGCTCTCTTCCAAGTATAAAAGCAAGGAATGGCCATGCATTTGTAATGCACACATCAGCTGAAAACCTTGAAGAGAGGCCACAGCCCAGAGTACCTCAGCTGTGACTAAATAGTTTTAATAATTAGTGTTCAGTAATCAATTTATACTTATGGGGTGTTTATTTTGCTTGCCAGAATGAAGTATCTTTCTCTAATTCTTTATTTCACACCCACATTAAAAATTACAACTAGAATTTGAGAGAAAAACTATAATGTGCATGGTTTGTTTGAGAGTGTGTATGGACTTTTCTCAGTGGTGCCCAGGGACAGGACAAGAGGAAATGGGCACAAAGTTGAGTAGAAGAAGTTCCACCTAAACATGAGGAGGAACTTCTTTCCTGTGAGAGTGGTAGAGCACTGGAAGAGGCTGCCCAGGGAGGTGGTGGAGTCTCCTTCTCTGGAGACATTCAAAACCAGCCTGGACAAGTTCCTGTGCAACCTGCTCTGTGTGGACCTGCTCTGGCAGGGGGGTTGGGATAGATGATTTCCAGAGGTCCCTTCCAACCCCACGTGATTCTTTGATTCTGTGACTCCTTTCCCAGCCAGGCCACCATCTACTCTCTGTGTCTTTTACTAGTCCAAATCTCCGAGGGAAATTTGAAAAAATGGCATGACACACTTTCAAAACATTTATGTCGTTTATTCCATGGTATTTATTGCCAGATGAAATTCAAGTAACAAAAAGTAACTATTATTTTTATATGTTTATTGAGTACTATGTAAACTTTACAGTGTCCCTATTAGCTTATCTCAAGGCTTGTGCAATATATTGCTGTCACTGCCAAAGTTTTACCGCACCACGTTTGTATTTGCTCAGTTGTGTTTTGGAATGAGGGGGAGTTAAGCTATGTTTTACAATACTGGAAGAGATTTTATTACATTTATTACTTATTGTTGTAGCTTATGGACGGAAGAACAGCAGAAGAGAATACTATTCTTTTGAGGAAATATTTCAAAGGACAAACATGTATATCACATGAAAATGTATAGGGATAATATGGCACCAGTGAGACAATAAACTCAGAATGTTGCTGAAAATTCCAAATACTCTTTGAAAAATATTTACAGTGAGTTTTGTACATGTTTACAAGAGATATAGAAATAAATTTATAACAACAAAATGTTCTATTTTTGGTCTAATATTTGAAGTCCAGGCTGCCCTGTCATCCATTCCAGCATAGGGAGCTATTGCCCTTCAGTTTTGCAGGATCTCATTGGGGACCATTCTGGTTACCAATTCATGTGAAATAATGTTATTTATATGCTTCAAAGCTACCTTGGCTGGCCTCTGCTTTCTTAAATGAACACGTTTACTGTTCATACAAAAAAAGGAATGATACATCCTCCAATGTGACATGTACCAGGAGAAGTGCCAGCGCTAGCACTAACCTGCTCCCGTTACCTATAAGCAGTCCTCCCTGGTCCTCTTTGTCCCTCTTCCTCCACTCTTCACTGACTCACCATGTCCTCTGAAGCCAGGTGCACCATCCTGCCACTCTGACTTGTAAAAGCAACCACATACTGATGTATACTGCTTATAACCAAATCATCCCAGAACTACAGAAAATAAAAGGGAAGGGCCTCCAAGGCACAGGCTGCCATTTGCAGATGCTGGGAAGAGGCTCTGAGGACAGGATCTTAAAACTGAAATGGAAAATGTATTATATTTGGTACCATGGCAACTGCACAAAGAACAGTAATTGCCTGATCCTCTTCTCACCTCCCAGATTCACTGCACTTGGGCTGGCTTGTTTTTGAGGATTGGACCTTTAACTATCTCTCGGTGCTTGGCAAATATAACACGAGGGAGAAAAATGGGAACAAAAAGAATAATCAGAAAAAAAAAAGGACAAAAGAAGATACCTTCAGAAAACTCTGGGCAGTCTTAGCAAGAGAGAGTTCCTGGACTGAAAAGGAGAAGGACAGGGCTTCACCAGAACTTAAAAAGAGTAAGAACAAGCAAGAAAATGAAAAGATCATGATCAGGCATATTGTTTTACTTGAAAATGTGCTGCAGTCACAGTTCTCTCTAAAGCACCTGAGCATAAAACACTATTTTGTAGCTTGTCAGGCAACAGACAAAGCTGAGAGATTGAAGTTATACCCGGTGGTAAACTGATAGTACAAAAAAAGGTTTCACGCTGCACTGTTAGGCAAGAATAGGGCAGTCATGACTTTTTGGTGATAGGCTTTAAAACACTGTTCTAATGTAGTGAGCTAAGTTTCTACATTTTTCTTGTTTCCAACTCAAATATCAAATAGCACAGCTCAAGATAAATTCAATTCTTATTTAAAAAAAAAATAAAATAAGTCTTGAGGAACTGTGACTAAATTATCTAAAATCAGATTGAGGAAAAGTGTGATTTCATGAAAAGCACACTTAAATGTGGGAGTTCCCAAAAATAAATATAGTGTAATTTAATAAAGATTTCATAAAATACCATAATATTTCATGAGTTTTCTGAATGTTGTATGAAATATTGCAGAATTCTATGAATTATAATGAAATATTAAATCCTATTTATGTTTAATTTAATATCACAAAGTTGTTGTACTGCTGACTGCCTGTACATAACATTAGATGCAACTTCCATTAACTTAAATTTATTTCAGTTACAGGCATAAAAGCTTTTAGTCTTGATATAGACATGCAAAACTAACCTGTCAGCTGAATGCATTTTTTGCTCATGATGTTTTAGCATCTAGTCTCATTGTTCAGAAAATGTCGGCACACTTCCCATCTCAGTCAGATGATTTTAGATATTGTGGAAAATAGCATGCATTTGTAAAATAAGACAGTCCCTTAGCCTTATCATAAAGCCAAAACATCTTTCTAAGCCAAAGTGTAGTATCCTAGATAAGCAAGGACCCCCAGAACAAGAAGAAATTTCAGCTCTGTTGAAATTCATGTTCAGTGTTTATAAAAGGTTTATAAACCTTATGTAAATTCTCTATCTGCTTGATATTTAAATAGATTTTAAATTCCCAAGTTCCACAAGTATCTCAAGTCTTTTCAGACCTTCATGTCTTACAAATGACATGTAAGACCTTTCCACCTATGCAATGGAAGGCCCACTGCAGGAGGACTGAAAAAGGACCCATTCCACACAAAATCCTCACCTAACCATCATCTCTTCACACGAAACTTAATTTTAATAGCAAAGCTCACCTCCAACTAATCACCTGGGTAAACAATCTGAGTAAAAAGCCCCTCTGCTACCAAAATGCCACCGAGCCAAGCTCTGCACACATCCCCAGAAAAGCATCACTTGCCATCAGGATGTTGTGCAGCCAGTACTGTTCCAGCAAAGACCTCTACCTCAATCCTTTCTCCTTAGTCAGCATGTGTTGCAGAAGCCCAGAACCAGCTTTCCACAGTACAAATCTGATCCAAGGAAACGTCAATCCACATTGTCCCTTTTCTTCTTCCATTCCTGCTGCTACTGTCAGGGCAGGTGCTTGTGCTACTCGCCAAATATCAGCAAAAGCTGGCCAACAGTGTACCCAATGACCTGCAAAGCTGGCATAAGGTGATGGCACTTTTACAAGGCTCTCTGTTTCTGATGGCCGGAGCAGAGCTATGTCATCTAGCAACATAACCTAAAATTCTGGTATCAGAAATCTGGCTTACACAAAACGGATCATAGGATACTAGAGGAAGAATTTGCAGACTTTGCCCAGCTTTGGATGACTGCCCCAAGGAAGCCCATAATGCACTGAGGGCAAAAATCCCATAATAGATATAGCCAGCAGTGAGACAAACTTGGTGGCACGAATGCACAAGCTGCTGTGTGAGGCAGAGAGCTGTTAGATACATCTCGCCATGTGGACAGAACACTCACACACCAACCCCACTGCAAATACCGTCTCCACTGCAATAGTTTGCCACAGACCACTGCAAAATAAGATCCCTATGTAGACAAAATTTCAGTTACGTATTTGGAAAAGAGCCCAAACATTTTTTTCTTAATGCTAACACATTATTACCTGAGAGTTCTCCCTTTCTATTACAAAAAGGTAATTTTTTGTTTTAAATAGTAACAGGAGTAAAATCGTTTATTTGAGTAGCAAGAGATTTCCTACAATGCAAAGAAAACCATAGCAGACATTATTTTGCTATTGTTCATACCCAATGTGCAACCCAAAAGTAACACATTCTTACAAATAATAACATAGTCTTGTCAAGTTTGTTACTGCAAACTGCTGTGAAACACCATACTGTAACCTTTTGTGTATTTTGTGTTTTGTTTTCTTGATGTGCTCTATACCACAGTTTGATTTGCATAGCAGGTAAAATTTGAGAGCAATCTTTAAGTCAGTTACGCAATCTTCATATCATATATGTAACACAAATAAAATAGATCACTGATAGGAAACCCAAGTGACACAAGTGGCAAGGATGCTTCTGCATTCAGCTATAGACAGAATGTTTACAAAGACTGAAAAGAAAGGCTTTTAGAAAGAGATTTTGATTAGCTTCTCTCTTAGATGCTAATGTTTCTTGGCACTGTGCTTCTTGCATGCCTTTTTCCCTCCATTCCTTCCTTACTAAAGTTCTCCTGGTACTAATAACATACCGTTCAGCACCAGTTTCCTCCTTCTCCTTCTTCTTGGTATAGGAGTATGGTATTATCTATTGCTTGCGTGACAGCAAGCACTCAGGGACTGCAAATGGCCAGGTGTTTGAAAGAAAGACTCTTCAGGGAGGGAGAGCACTTCCTCACCTACCTATTAAACAAAAAGGTGGAAGAAAAGCAGCACCCTCTTCTCCCTTCTGAAATAAAGCTGAAACAGAAAGTCATCAAAACCTGGATTTCAAAGACACTGAACAAAACACAATGGATGATGAGCTGAGGCTTCTGCCAGATTTTCTGCAGCTAGGTCGGGAGATGCAATGCAGGAAATCCTACAGGTAACACATGTATCACCTTTCCCAGCTGTACTCACTGTGGATCACATCTACATCAAGAACAGAGCAGCGACAGAGAAGAGGAAGGACATTTTGCCTCTAGCATGGTACCACATTAGTCCCTTTACACCAGTTTTGGAAGCCAAACCCAGTTCTCTTTGTTGTATCACAGCGTGTCATGAGCTGATGTGACTTCTCAGCCTGTGACTGTATATCAGAGGCAGATACACCACACTCCACTCCTGCAACATAAAAAAACTTTTAATAAATGTCACCTGATGTCAGTGAACTTTTGAAGTCAGTAAACCCTTTCCCAGCTCAGTGGGAATTGTCCAAATTTTTTTCAGGGGAAAAAATGTCCCTTGCAGTTGAACAGTTCCTCAGTGTAAGGAACCTTTCATCACATATTCAAAAGCTACCTAATCTGTGTAGAAAAAGAAAGCTTTTTTCCCCTAAGGCCTTTAAAAACTGACTGTTGTTAATGCAAGGGGCTTTGGAAAATTACTTCTTCCTTGTCTTTTCTCCAGTAAGGAGTATTAAAGAAATGATGTGTAATTTGTTAACTCTCCATTCTTTGTAATCTGTATGTCTCATCTTTCATCAACCTGTTAAAAATACTGCATTCAGCATATTTTGCTTGCTACCTATTTGAGAAACAACACCCTTGTGGGTACAATCTAAAATTGTGGAAATTTGCATACTGGTGACTATTAAGGAATTTGTAAGAAAAACAGTTTAGTATAATTGTTAGGAACTGCTATTAGGTCTTTCTCAAATTTCTCTCTCAACTTGATTAGTTCCGTTAACTGGCTTTTTTCCACGCTCCGCTCTGAGCTGCTTCTTTCTGTTCTTGTTTTGCATTTGTTTGTTTGTTTTACCGTCAGGACAAATGATTTTATCCCAGACATAGAGCTAAGCACTCTCAGAATAACTGAATCATTTAGTAGTGCTTGGCTTCATGTGTTTGTCAGCTGCAGATGACATTTAGCACAGGTTTTATCTCAGTTGTGGTAATTACTATACTGACATGAGCTCTCATACACAGCACAGATTGTTTTCAGCAGATGTAACCAAGCAACTCTGCCTTCTCTGTAATAGTTTATCTGCCTTTCAGAGTGTGACAGTATTCAGATACATACACACACACACACATACACCCTTATATACATAGGGACACATATAAAAAGCAGCCCGGTACCAGTTTTAAAGCAGTGTCTGCTCTTTCTTCTTTCTGAGTCAATTCAATTACCCCATGCAAGGATAGTATAGAATCTCTCAGTTGTACACCCCTCCTGCATTACATGCTGGCTGTGGACCTTATTATAGATGAAGGTTATTGTTATTGTAATGTATCTCAGTGGTATACCAAATGTTACTTTAATGATGTAATTAATATGCTTAGATTTACCATCTGATGTTCTTAGGCACCACTTGTGTTAGTATGTGATGCTACCAATTTCAAAGATACTTGGAAACAGCAGCTTTTTGTTAAAGGAGTTGGCAGAGAAAGAAAAAGGATTAATAATATAAGTCATGTTCTCCAACAACACTCTAAAAACATTTGTGTCAGATGTGTTCAGCTGACATGACATCTTGGAGTGATGCTGCCTCTGAAGGTTGTACAATATGCATCATTTATATATAGCTGAGTTCTTTTTTATTATCATTATTCTATAGACTATAACAGGTTTTAGCAGAAACAAATTAATGTTAGAGTTTGAACTTTGCAATCAGTTGAACACCTTTTGGAATGGACTGTTTTCAGTATTAAAAAAAGTTAACACTGGCTTTTTTGATGAACAATGTGTACAGGCAAGCAAATGATTTTTTTCTTTTCAAAGTACACTTTTTTCTTCTAGCAAAGATAATGTACACCAATGATGCACAGTTACTATAGTAGTAACAGGGATGGTGCCTAAAAGTGAAGTGCAGGTACATAAACACAGTAGGAGACCAAAGCAGATTTTGAATTATTCTTCACCAACATAACTATCACTTATTACTTGCTGGCTATGGATCACCTTTTTAGCTGAAAATCAATTACAAGCTTAAATTAAATTTAAGAATATCCAAGAATACAGCATTAAAACCCCCAAATTTAAAAGATTTATCTTAATCTTTCTTTTCCACCAGAGAGATACCTTGTGTTCTTGATATGACAGAACAGCTTCTTTTTTGGTGTGATTTCCAGTTTTCTACTAGGTCATCGTAGAAAAATCCTAATAATACTTTCCCATATTCCATTCAGAAAACACACATTTGTCAAGGAAATAAAAAGATAAAAAAATCTTGCTACTCAGTTTTAAAATATACACAACTTGAGAAACTAGAAAAATAAATCAAAGGAGCAAAAAGATGAATGAATTTTTTAAAAAGCATAAATCCAAACACATTGAAATGTGTTTTCTTTCATTTGGTAGGTGTAGATAGCTGCTACTACACTGACAAATATTTGAGACGAACCTGCACAAAATAAATCTTTTAGTTAAATAATATTTTAATTTGAAAGCATAATGTCAAGGATTTTAATTGTCAAATACAGGGCTCATTAATAACATCACACTGCTGTTAATGGGAAAAGTTATCTATGGAGGGATCGGTTCTTGTGCAAAACTCCGTATTGAGTTAAATGCACTTGCCAATCAACAACAAAACATGTACAGTACAAGAAGTATACTATAAATGTCTGGATGCCAAATAAATCATTTTGATATTTTTTTTCAGCTTGTGAATTCTCCGTCAGGACGGTCCATTTCTTGTGACTATGCTTGCTGCTTTGACAGCCAAGTGTCTTTAAACAAGTAGTACTGAAATTAGATATCTAGACATTTCAAGTACACTCTTCAAAGAAATATAAAATGCACTCTGGACAGAAAGTGTTTTTTAATCTCTGCCATTATCAATATTTGATTCTGAAACCACTGCTGTCTTAAAGCAAAGAGACACATATGAATGCATCACACTGCAGGAGGAAGCCAGAAATGGCCTTTTGAACTCTCTCCTGTGGTGAATGTTTTGCCTGTGGATTGGTGCCAACTGACACATTCTCATGGTGTGAATAACTTGAGACTGAGCACTTGGAACAAGGGACTCTTTAGGTGAAGCATCTATAGTGCTGAAGAAACAGATTTCAAATATTAGATTTCAGCAGTAAACCTCTCCAAGTGACATTTTAGTACCCTTGCTTTCCTCCCCCCTCCCCATACACATCTTCATAAAAAAAGTATTTATTAAAACGGCTGAGTCCTGTGAGAAGCCCAGCACCTGGAACTCTAATTAAAATCAATTGGACTAGCAAGGTTTTGCAGCTGCTTACACAACTCAGCATTTAAACCAAGACAAAGACTAGTGGTGTGAAAGCAGATGAATTTCCTTTCCGTAGCACATCCAGCAAGCCTCCCACATACTGCACTTAATCCCTGACATGAAGAGAGACCACCCTGATGGTGGAAGGACCAATTCGACCTGAAAACTCATGATAATCAAAATTTTTAAAGACTTATTTATGTAATATCCAAACACAAGCTAGTTTCTATAACCTCAGTATGACATAATCATGCAAAAGCATCAGCTGTGTGAATTCTTAGTTACACAATTGCCTTAAAAGGATAAATCATTTTAGAAGGCATCTCTCAGGTCAAGAAGCACTGACATTTCTCCTAGTCACATAGAAACAGCCTGCGTATGAAAGAAAAAAGCTTACTCAGAATAGATGTAGAGGACGAAAGTGTTTTCTTATGAGAAATAAATCATCTTCAGGCTTATACTTCATAACCAGGGAGTTGCTGGAATCCCACTTAAATAAACCAGTCCAACTAACAAATAACAATGAGATGTCAAACACATGGAGGATAAAGTTATAGACCAACTTCAATTTGCTGAAAACACTCAGCACTTCAGAAACTTTTAACTATACATAATTCTAGTGTTGGATATAAAGTACCCTTTGTCCCTTAAGTCATATTTTTATTGTTTATAGAAATGCTAAATATCAGTAGATGAATGTAGTAGTCACAGTAGTAGTAGTAGTAGTAGTAGTAGCAGTAGTAGCAGTAGTAGAAGAAGTAGTAGTAGTAATAATAATAATAATAGTTTTCCCTGTAGAAATTAAAGAGTAACAAGAATGTTGTGGTAAGATTTAAGACGCTAAATTTCCATTATTTTAATTTTTTTTAAAAAAGCTCAAAGGCAGCTATGTTACAATTATTCACTAGAGAAAATAGACAGAGCACTGCTTTTCTAATATTAAAGAATACCTAGTATTTCAGCAAGCGTTCTTTCTTTCAAGGTACTTTATGTTTGATGCAGAAGAAAAAAGCTAGAAAACAAAGCACAAATATCTATTATTCCTTCTAACGTATCTATTTATCCAGGAGCCACCAAGATAACTTAGTAATATGTAGAAAGGTTTTTCAATGAAATCCTGTAACAGGCCATCAAAAAAAAAAAAAGGAAAAGACACTTAAGTCCAGGTTTTAGTTGGTTATATCTTTATTTTTTCCTCTAAAGTTCTCTATTTTTCTTTTACAGTCACTGCTTATAGAAGGTAAGGGTTGATGATGACTTAATCTCCCTTTCAAAGAGACAAAGCAGCTGAAGTAGCCTAGTTAAGAACTACAAAATTTTCCTTGCTGTTTCTTTTGCCTCAGGAGGGAAATAGTCTGCTTTTGTCAATGTAAATGTAGGCTAGTGGTTGATTATTCCTCTTTATCGCTCCTTCCTTATGTGCCAACTCAGCAGTACTGTGAGGTGTGCAAGCCGTCAAGGATGAGAGAGATATTTTATTCTGAACATTTTATTCTGTATTACAATACAGAAAACTAGCATTAAGTGGCAAATTCATTTAGGGACCAATCTTCCTTCTCCCATGTGGAAATCAATGGCTGTTTTGCTACTGACTTCACTAAGAACTAGATTGGATGTTTCATGCTTTGGTAAAAAAAGTTTGAATATATTCTCATAGTAAAACACAAATCCCTGAGATCACAATATTCTCAAAGATATGCAAAGTGTTGCTGAGATTCTCAATATGCTCCAAATCCAGATTTGATTTTTAATTTATTTATGAATGTGCAGTAAGAAAAGCAGCTTCATAGACATATTCTCTACTTCCCGCTTCTCTGCTTGTCTCTCTCGTCAAGGGCTTCATTGCCCTTTAAAATTAGGGGATAATTTTTGCTGTAAAAACATGGTATAAGAATTCAATAGAATAAAATTTTAGGGAATTTATATGTTTTGGAAATAATTTAATGATGGTTTTATAAGTGGTGAGTTTTCATAGAAAGCAATAACCAAATTTTCTTCCTTAGGAAACATTTTATTAGAGAGCCACTGAATTTATTTCCAATTTATAAATTTTAAAAATATTTAACACCAAAACTATTGAGGATGGTAGAAGAAGTAAGATGACACAGTTTAAAAGACAGTAAGTGTAAGACTGACATGATAACACTAATGCTAAATTCTTGTATTTGCACAGGACGAAGAGGGGAAGAAGGAAGCTGAGGACAGATGAACAGCACAGTAAGCACACAGAGCTCTGTCCTGAATGGCTTTTCTTTAGACTTTGCTGTCATATCAGGAGTCATTTTGCTTTTTCCTTTTTTAATGGAGGAAATCACAAATTAAAAAGAAACATACACGAAAATCTATTGGTGGCAGCCATTAAAGGAATTACCTTGCCCATTGAATACCATTTAGCTTGGAATCAGTGCTAGTACTATTAATTTCTACCTTTTTAATGCACACTTTAGCTAGCACATGACCCATACTGTGTAACAGCAGTTACACTCCAGGGACTAGAGATTAACAGCATGTGCTATGAGTGGTTTATTTTACAATTGCTGTGAAATAAAAGCTGATGGAAATGAGCCACTGGTGAATTACTTTGCCAGCAAAATCAACAATATTTTTATCGTCATGGAAAAGCTCACTTCTTGTGTCTTGATTTTTTCCTAAGATTGGTTTTGTAGAAGAACACAATGGTTGGGGGAGGGGAAAAACAGGAAAACAAGATATTACACACAATCCTGCCATTTTCGTTGTTTGTTGCAGCTCATCTGAATAAATTTTACCAGCTAAATCTTTGTGTCACAGCTAATTAAAACACAGTTTGTGCATAAAAAGCAACAGTCAAATGAAATGAAAATTATTTTTCGATAAACTCCAGTCAGTCAGCTTTTCCTTCTCATTAAAGGAACATTAATGCAGCTGCTATGCCCGTATATTTTTGGAGTGCTAGGGAAGAAGAAAATAAATCTCACAGCAGGGTATCATGGAGGTTTGGTTTTGTTGTTTTTTAACCCATAATGAGTGAAAAAGAGTGCACAAAAAAATAATTCTACTTCTTTCCACAGCCTTTATACTGACCAGTAAATTTATTCCAATTTAAAATAGAAGACTAATGTAAAACAGTTCACATTTATAACAAGCACTTAGAGAGTGTATGTGCTCTAACTGTTAGGGACAACCTGCACTGAACTGCATTGGTTTCAAATCATGCAAGGAAGTTCCCCCTGCCCCAACACACTTTCCCTGATAAGAAACTTCTATCGCAGATAGGATAAATCTCATCAGCTCTTACTCTTCTAGTGATAAAGCAAACTGAATTCTCCCTTTAAAACTGCATCTTATTAAAAGGATTATCTGGAAGAGTAATGGAGAAGACTAATGTTAAAGGCAGGCACCAGAAGAAGGGGAAAACATACCAGTCAGTCATATACATATTTTACCTACCATTAACTGGATTTTTCCCACTTTGTTGAGATTTTATTCTTCCCCTTTTTACACTTTTGTCTGCATTTAACTTCAAGCAAACCATTTTTCATCTTTTGTATTAGGCAAATTTGGAATTTTTACTTATTTCCTGGCTGTTAGTCTGTAACACATAGCAGTTATTGCTAAGAGATACAGCTGGATGCCTTATCCGATCTTTTAGTATCCCAGCAGCCATGCATACCTTACTCAAGGCTATCAGATAATGGTTTGTGGCATGATTTACATGTGCAAAATTGATAATTCATTGTGAACCTATTTATAACTACAGGGCATTCATGAGAAAAAGATGATTTAATAGATACTATAAGGATCCTTTGACAAGGCACATTAATACCATCAGTTTTTCTACACTGTTCTGAGCGGTGGTAAAAAGATGCAACTCCACATACTTATTTGTATTTGGAAATGTTTTTTTATCTGTAAATTTGTATGTAATGAGTGTACTTCATCTTAGACATTTCTTCATCACAGAGGACCTGTCATTTAAATCTCCATCCAAAATTTTACTGATATGTTTAGTTGTTGGAACACAGCTATGTACAAAAAATCCCTGGAATGAATGCAAGAGTAATCATTTTCTAGTTAAGTGCCTTGTCCTTTACTAAAGCATTTTAAAAAACGCAGCTCCAGCTTTTCTGCCTCTCTTCATTGTCATGTGGAAGAAATGTCTCAATATCATAATTTAAAACAACCAACCCCTTCTTACTCAAAAAGCAGGGTTTTACTCAATCACCCAGCCTACATAACATATTCTATTACCACCCTGTGGAATTTGGATGTGCACTCATAAGACTGCTGAACTTTCTTACATAGCCATTTCTCTATAAATCTTCCCACCAAGTCCTTAGGTGCACACAGAACAAAAATCACACTTAACAATTCATCCAGTAATAGTGTGAATTCACTGTAGGGTGGGTAAGAGCATAACAGAGTATGTCACCAAGGATGGATGCCTCTGTTAATAAAGTTTCTGGTTTATGAGGATTTAAAAAAGTAAGCACCTGGAAGTTGAGCACATTCTAGGCTATTTCTTTTTATTTTTACATGTATGACCATGCTGGCCAAGATGGCTAAGGCTCATACGTCATTTCCTGGTGAATAAATGTTTAATTGTATTTGCGTTTTCTGCTTACTTTGTTGCTTCAATGTGGCAGCAGACTCAAGTACAAGCAAATCTAACCAAAGGGCTTACAGAGATCTCAAACAAGGTCAGTGCAGGTTCCTCTTTTTCCTCATGAGTTTACACAGCAGGATCTCAAATGCTATGATGTGAGCCTGGCATATGAGATAGGTGATGCAGATAAAAAGTCAGATTTCAGCACCAGTGACTCCAATCTGCAGTAATGAGGACAGGTGTACGTGATAAACAAAACAGAAAGATAGACCAAGGTTTGAATGATGAAACAAAAGTGATGGGTAAGCATGCATTTGCCTGAGTACTAGAGTCCTTGATATAATAGAGGCACATGGAAGCTCAAACCACAGACCGTTAATAACCCAAAGAATAGGTTATTTTTTTTCCAAAGAAATCAAGTGTTTAAATTGAAGGGAATGGGGGCAGTAAGATAATAAACAAAGTAAACAATAAAAAAAGTCTAGTATCTGGGTGCACCACTGAGCCTTGTTAAAACACACAACACTGTCGTTTTGCTGTTGCCTGTTTCTCATTATGTTCTGCTTGTATACATCTGAACATCATTATTTAATTTCAGAAATACTGTGGCGACATGGATAAACACAAAAGCATGCAGGGTCATGGTAATTTTATTCTCTACAGGCACTGACAAGGTAAAGCCAAGCTTCCTTATGTTGTTTCTTAGATGGTGTATTTCCAAAACAGTATGACTTTGTTAAAAAGAGATAGATGTATTCCTAGAAAAGGCAGATAATGCCAGCTTTTCTAAGTGGCTGAGTAAAGCAACAATCTACCTGGAGAATTTCTCAAAAGTCAGGCAAACTGTATGTCATAGTTTAAGAAATAAAACTTTTACAATGTATCATACTGGTGATGACTGAATAGTGTCCAGTTAGCTTTCATCACGTTGAGGATACATTGGATGAACTGCAAGATTATATTCTTTCAGTAAATGCGGGGAAAAAAAAACCCACAGAAAAAAGAATTCACTGTCTTCAGGTAATAAAAATTGAACCTGTTATGGTATGCAATTCTGAAGAACACTTTAGTAATCCAAGCTCAATGGCTTCTACCAAATTTAATGAAAAGTGCTGTGTGTAAGAAAACTGAAATTTTAACAACAAAAATATCAAAATACACAGAACCGGAGAAAGATAATTAAATTTCTCAATTCCCCTAAAAATGCATCTTGGGAAGAGACCACATAGGCTACAGGTTACACAACCAGGCAAGGAGTATTCCAAAGGGAAAACCAGCTAGGGCATAAAAGATTACAGGTTTCGTGGTTTTATGGTTTCATTCACAGGTGACTCAATTTTATGCTCAGTCAATTAATGCCAGTATTGATAAAAGTTGTCAAATAATCAGTTTTAGACCTGTGATTGTCACAGAACACACATAAGAGAGATACATGTGCTTTTTTACACAACACAGTTGACACTGATAAAGATGCCTGAAATGATTGTCCCTTTTCCTGTTTGGCATTCAATTATTGATACATCTGTACTTTGTCAATGAATGTTATCTGGCATGGTGGACTTACTGGGCATGAAACATGAATAAAAAACATTGTGATGTTGCCATTAGACAACCAATGTGAAATAACATTTGCAAAGTAAAGGATCTGAAAGTGAATTTTTAAAATATATTCCTAGGTGACATTATCAGCTCTAAGATGTTATTGAAGGCTTACACATTGATCAGCTCCAGCAGGCAGCTAGAGATAAGAAACCTTGGGATGCAAAGAAATCCAAAGCTCCGTTGCACTAACAAAGGTCCTTAAGATGAAATCCTTGTTGACGTAAATGAACTATGTAAACAATTGCATGGTAGAGCCTTAAATACATACATTCTCCACTTGCCCGCTATATAGGCAGTATTCCTCAATCCAGTACCCAGGTGGTCATCCCTCAGAATCCCCTTTCCCTTGCAAATTTCAGTATTTGAAGTTTACAATCATAAAAAATACATTTCTAGACACTTAAAAAAAGATTAGGAAAAGTACGGGGATTCCTCTTACCTGAAGAGTTACATACTCCACAGATATTCTGCGGGTGCTTTCGCACAAGGACTGATTTCCCGGGGAAGAGCTAAAAGTCATTTCTTAGAAAACTGTACCTTTTGCAAAAATCTATTTTATACCCATTCTACTTTAAACATCAGGACTCAAATTTGTCTTTTAAGAGTAAAGAATGTTGTCACAAGAATCTTATTAACTAGTAATTAGGGGGTTCGTAGTGAATAGCACAAAATATACACAATATACAGCTAAACAAATATTTAGAAATGTCCTGTCAGAGTAATTTATACAAGTCTGGTATTGAAGATAATCTATTCTGTAAACCAAAATATCAAAATGTGGAAATTTGACACTATCACCTCATATTAAAACCTATTTTTATTCACAAGATTGCATTGCATTTTTCAATACATACATTATAAGTAATTGTATAATTCATGCAGTCCTTGATAAGTGTATATTACACATCTTCTAATGGAAGATTTTTAAAATGCATCTTGTAGTCCTGATTTAAAGAGAAAACTGAAACATAATGAATATTTAAATGTAATTGCTGCAGCAAACAATGTACAAACTAAGGCTCATAGGATGCTCATACAAATTAAGTTCATCATTACTGCAATTTTATAAGGGAGCCTGGCTTCCCTCTATTACTGCCTCTCCTCCTTATTTTCTTCCCTTTTCTTCCCCTAGTTTTTCTTGTAAGCACAGAGGCAGTTAATGATCTTTTTCCCTGCTTTTTGACTGATATTATATCAGTCAAATCTATCTAGCTGGCCTGAGATTGAGACTAAATGTAGACTGGTTTACCCTGTATTTGCACTCCTACCTTCACCATTCTAACATCCATTTTCTACTTTTCCAGTTTCATGTTTGCCACTGTTTATTGACATATGTTTTCTGGTAAGGTTTAAGAACAAAATGAGGATAAGATTTCCACTAGACCCTGCATTACATTCATGTGACCAGTACATAAAACAAGGATTGAATTCAAACACTTCTAGCACTTAACTTACACAGCTGATTGGAGCCTTCCCTTACATCATTGTTGTAATGAGCAGAAAATAAAATATCCTCAAGAAAAAACAAAACAAATCAAAACAAACAAAAACCAAACAAATTATATGGACCAGATTCTCCTAAAAACACAGATAAGCTTGTCTTTTCATCCCTGACTAAATGAAAAAGAGAAATTCCTGGGGGCTAACAGAGGACTGGAAAAGGATTAATTTTAACTGCCCTCAGTATACTGAAACTAGATTTCCTTTGAATCACACAGATCTAAAGTAGGCTTTTGATGATCCAGAACTGATAAAGGACATTAATTAAAGTTCTTTGATGTGGTGTATATTTTAGAAATCCGATGAAAGCAACGTTCTGCCTGCCACAGGTAAAGGGGCTTGTTAAAACTATGTGGCACAATAACCCTAAATTAAATAACACCATTAAACTTCTTGTTACAGCATATGGGTTGGAGGGGAAAACAATCAGTCATGCACTTGCAGAATCATTGAGGTTTTATTTCCTAGTAAATCACCTTCTGGAAAAAATTATTCACACAGTATGCTTCACAAAGAAATAAAACAAAACAAAACAAACAAACAAAAATTAAACTTGTTTCAATATCTTTATTTCACTAAAAGTTGATTAAAAAAACAAAACAAAACAAAACACCACACCAAAAAACTCCCTAATGAATTTTCAATTTTTCCAACAATTACATGATAATATATTCTTTCTTCAAAAGATTTACGTTGTTTTCCTGAAGGAGCTTTGTTTGAAAGGCAGTGGCTATCACAATATTGCTTTGCGTGCCAGAACCCTGGAGGCAAAATTCCAATTAAAGCCTGCTTTCAAATACCACTTGCAAGGAACTTATCCTATTCCAAAGTAGTTATACATTTTGTGTCTGCAGCAAAAATTTTGGACCAACTTCCCTCTGTCAGAGAAACTTTTCATTGGATTTGAAAATTCTAGGGGAAAAATGAACCACTGCAGTCATAAAAATAAAGTCTTACACCCTCAATGCACCAACAGAAATAGAACAAACAAGAATTTCTCTCTATATATCTTTCCCCTCTTCATAATCATCATCCTTTTTCTTTTTCTTGTCTCTGTTTTCCACCCAACTCAACAAGGTATGGTCTGCAATAATTTTCTGAATGTTGTTAGGACTCTTTTTGGACTCTGCTTTCTGTAAAAGGTTCATGGGAAAACTAAATATTTTTACTTCACCTATCTAAAGTCCAAGCTTCTGCATTTAGATGATTTCTCTGAAAGATGGGGAACCTGATAGGTTACACCCAGTAAAATGGTCCCAAAAGGGTTGGAAAATAGTAGGTTTTAACAGGAAGAAATTTATCTTGGTTTGAGGATTTTCTTTGTTCACGTCTTCAACCCATTTCAAGTCTGTTAGGCCATGGAGGAAGAGTTTCAGGCATTAGAATGAAGTTCAAACCTGTACATTCACACTAAGCATCTGAGATGGTCTGCAAAAACTTAAGCAAACAGCTTCGTTATTTTGTGACTTAGTATCACAGTTCTAAAAGTAGGAGAAATTTATCCCAGCTCTAGCTGATTTGTTTGCAAACTTTTGGGGATATGAGCTGCTACCTTTTGTGAAAGCACCAAGCACAAAGTAGAATGAATTTTAAGCCTGACACTGCGGGGAAAAAATGAAATCCTGCATCAGTATTTGAAGTAAAACACAAGTTAGGCTTTTAGACAACCCCAAATGGTTAGCTGGCTAGTTTTAATTTAAAGTTCAACTTTCTGCTATCTTCTGCACTACACAAAGATAACCAGATTTAATGTGTGATGAGTTTTTAAGCTCAACAATGATTCCACTGCATCTTATTAGTCCTGTTGAAAGATGCCACAGTACGTGTACAGTCACAAACTTCACCCCATGTTTCAGTGCTTGTGGATAGTTGTATTGTCCTCGGCCTTCTCATGAATTTCCATCTTGCCATTTACAGAATTAAATAATCACATGGGGTTGGAAGGGACCTCTGGAAATCATCTATACCACCCCCCCTGCCAGAGCAGGTCCACACAAAGTAGGTTGCACAGGAACTTGTCCAGGTGGGTTTTGAATGTCTCCAGAGAAGGAGACTCCACAACCTCTCTGGGCAGCCTCTTCCAGTGCTCTGCCACACTCTGCCAAGTAAAGAAGTTCCTCCTCATGTTTAAGTGGAACTTCTTATATTCAAGTTTGTGCCCATTTCCTCTTTTCCTGTCTCTGGGGACCACTGAAAAAAGACTGGCCTCATGTTCTTGACACCCACCCTTTAAGAATTTCTAAGCATTGATCAGATCTCCCCGAAGTCTTCTCTTCTCAAGACTAAAAGGACCCAAGTCCCTCAGCCTCTCCTCATAAGGGAGATACTCTGGACTCTTTGTAGCTCTCTTCTGTACCCTCTCCAGCAGTTCCCTGTCCTTCTTGAACTGGGGAGCCCAGAACTGGACACATTACTCCAGATGGGGCCTCACGAGGGCAGAGTAGAGGGGCAGGACGACCTCTCTTGACCTGCTGGTCACTTTTCTTGATGCACCCCAGGATGCCACTGGCCTTGCTGGCTCATGGTCATCCTATTATCCACCAGGACTTCCAGGTCTTTCTCCTCAGAGCTGCTCTCCAGCAAGTCAGCCCCCAACTTGTACAGGCACATGGGGTTATTTCTCCCCAGGTGCAGCACCCTACACTTGACTTTATTGAAGTTTATCAGGTTCATTCACGTCACATTTAACTATACCACCCCAGAAACTTCAGCAGAAGCTATAGTTCCTCACACAGATTACATCCATTTTGTTACTACTCATTATTACATGTTTAAATATATCACTACATTCACGTACCTAATTTAAGAGCATTGGTCCTTCAGCTGCTCATGGGAAGAAAAAAATACCACCAACTGCATGAATTAGGTGGTAAATTTTAAATCTAGGTATTCTCTGCACTGACTATATTGTAAGCCTTTGATCCTAGATTAGCTGCTTGAGGTAGCAAAAAAAAAATCTGTTGCATCCCAGATGTGTCTACACTTTGGTTATGAAGAATAATGATAAATAACAATAATTGTATAATCCAGAGAAAGCTTTTTTCTGTTTGTAACTGTGTGAAAGATTTCTAACCTCTGTAAAATCACTGACCACTTCTTCATAAAGTCAAAAGAAGGACTCTGATGTAGATAAAAAATATATATTCTCTCCATTGAGAAAAATTCTAGGGAAAATTTTCTTCCAAAATACTTATACATAAAATATGGAAGCTATAACAAATGTAGGGAAGTGTTCTTTCAGTTTTATCAAAGAAAGAGAAATAAAAGGATTTATAAAAGCAAAATTTTCTAAAAGCTGTTACAAGCTTCTTGCAGTACTTTTCAATAATCACATCATTTTAAGCAACATAGTTTCATCCTATTTGTCTTTGATTTACTTTTTTTGTTTAAGTTACTTTGACAACACGGCAGATAGATAAATAAACCTTCATTTGTAATAGACACATACAGCTGTTCATAAGATGTGGAAGAACAGAAAATATTGTCAGCATACATTCACTTGGAAAAAAAATGCATTGAATTTTTAGCATTGAGACTTTTCCCAGGACTCAGGAGAGACTCAACCCAACTATATTTTTCATCATTCTACCCAGAACACCCACCCTCTTAACACTGCCAACTCATTTATTGTTCATGAAAAGAAAATTTGGACTTGCTCTTTGAAGATCATGACAGAGATAAAACTGAGAGGATATTTTTCATATGGCTGTGAAAGCAAAAAAAAAGGATTCATGTAATAGGGAATATAGCAAGTAATCATAGAAGCCTACAATGCAAAAATGTTATGGAACTTGTATCATATATTGTAAGGTACTACATGCTGCACAGTGACAGATGATGCTAATGTATAACTAGAAGCATGAAAGTAATCTCATTCTGAAGACAAAAAATATCTTACTTGTAGGAGTTTTTAAAGTATGTTCCCAATATGTCTATTAAATAATCTTAATGAGGTAACTTGTTAAAAAACATTATACTTGACTTCTACAGACTGCTGTTTTTCAGTACTGCCCTTAAATTCATTGGTGTGCTATTGATCTAAATTAACTGCTCACTCATTCATGTGTGCAGCTGTAAAATGAAATTATAACCTTCTGTTCAGTTCTAAGACTTATTTCCAAGACATTTCAATTTGTTACAACAAGATTTCCTAGTTGCTGAAAAGTCAATGATTTCAGAGTACAGTTTCATTGGGTATTTCATTACCTGGCCCATGCTGTAAAATTCTAGAATGGTTTTCAAACAGAAAAAGTATGCAGAAAACCCTACTAAAGCAGTCTTTGCTCTCTCCCAGGCCACAGCTATCCAGTCAGCCACTGCCCAGTGACAACAGCAATGGAGAAGATGCAGCCTGAAAAGTATTTCCCTTTCTTCATCTTTGTCATGCTGTGAGGATGAAGTAGCCTCTTCCTTGTGCCTTCCCCACACACTCACAGGAACAACAGAAACACATGAAAGGAAAAAGAGCTTGCAGTACTTCCCAGTTGCTTCTGACCGTGGCATGAGGATTGGGAGATTGTTCTCACAACCTGATGATGCCTTACAATGCCTGGCTTCATCAAGTCTCTACTCCAGCTGCAAAAACAAGCACTACAATAAACACATAGAAGTGAACCCACAACAGGTCACCAAAGCAGACATAGATACTCATAGACATAAGACAGTAGACTTTCCTGGGAAAAATTATATTGCTCGTGCATTTTCAACATCAGTTAAAAGAGCATCCTTTATTTACATTTACCATCTATTGTTTTCTACAAGAGGCTGACATAGGAGGAGACGCGATTTTTCCCACTCAAACAAAAACATATTAATTTCAAACCCATATTTTGACCTGTTTTAAAAGTGTATTTACTTGATAATAACGTATTGTTCATAGTGATGCTAAAAATACAGGACGGTTTCCTCGCTATTGAAGTCCTTCTCAAAGTCACTATGGCTCTGGAAGTACTTTCATAAAATAATAGCAAAAATTTTGTAAGGATAATGATGTTGAAAGTTTTCATTGACATTACTACAACTATTTAAAGTGATATCATATAGTTTCCCAAAGGTATTTTGGAATATATAAAACCCCATCATAAGCAGCAAATGAGAATGCCAAGAATTACTTCATTGAGGGTTAGCATTTAGTGTTAGTCCCAAAGATCTACAAAACTCAGATAACACAAAAAACTTTCCTCAAATGTAGAATGAGGTTGTTCCTCAGGGGAAGATGGGAGAAGAGGAATATAACTTCCTCACATTTAAAGGAGCTTTACCATGGCATAATAGTGAACAACATTTAACAAGCTCCATGGAAATCCCTTTTTTTCAGACACTTCATTACTTTAGTGAATGCTTATAGAGTAATACGTTTGCAACATAAAAATATGCCAGAAACTCTGACCTGTGTTTTTTGACCACTCAACACAAAGATAAATAGTGTACAAAATAATACAAGGCTTGAACTAATGAGTTTCTGAGACTTACTTTACTTAGTCTCAAGGCACTTTGACAGTTAATGTCATAATAATCACAAGAAAAAAATTAAAATAATATTTTTAAACAATTTAAAAATATTAATAATAGTAATTTAATTTGTCCCTCATAGTAATTGCAGTACATAAGAACAAATGAGGGGAAATGAGGGCAATGCTTATCTTATGCTGATGACAACACCTTCACTTCAAGCAGTCATCTGTTTGAAACATCATGAGTTACAGTTTGCATCCAGATTATAGTGCTTCAGTGACGAATTTTTTGAAAAACAATTTCACTTTGGTTTGGTTTGTGTCTCCTTCAGAGTCACTTCACTGGATGCATACCTGTTATAATGTGAAAAACAGTGAACAATAGCTTCCCGTTCACTCTGACCATACCATGTGTGATTACATGGCCATCTATCAAAATCACCTTCATCTATCTGCTCTCTTACAGTGAGAGGACTTAGTCTTTCACTTTCTGCTCTGTTCTGTCCCTAGGTCTGTTAACTCTTTTTAAGGTGGAATTTCTTGCTGTCATGATCAATCAAAAATATCCGTGGATTCTGGGCTAGTTGCATGGTACCACGATGTTTTGTTCGGCTATCATCTTATTTCCCTTTTTCCCTACTGCAGGGGACTGAAATGAACGTTTCAGAGCACTGTTCACGGTCATTTCAAATATTGACTAAGGAATGAGGCAAGACTAATTTAAAGCCAGTTATTGTGTCTATGGTCAAGATTGTCTTGCCATCTGCATTGCTTCATATTTATTGACATTAAATATTAGCTGACTCCCTTTATTACCCATTCATTACTCCCTTGCTCATTGACAACCTTCTGCAGCTCTTTCCTACCTTGAGTAGTTTTCTAATGTCAAAGCATTGACATATTGCTATTCACCCCATTTCTAGATGTTTTCCGAAGATCAGTGTCAAATAGGACTTTTGCCTTCAGAGGCAATCAGGAAACGCCACTGACAGCGTATATTCTTCATGAAAACTTACCACTCTTTTCTTTATTTTAGTCTGTAATTAACCACCATTTTCTTCAAATCCAGCTGGCCTGGCCTGTGTTTGCTAGTGCGACTTTCAGAGCTCCAGGATCACAGGTTCACAAGACGTAACTTACCACACTTACTTCCCAGTTGCCAAACTCCATTCTTTCTTTTAGTTTCTGCCAATATAAATGATATAGATGTAACATGTAATGGCCTTTAGATCCCCAGATATCCTTTGGAGCTCTTTTTGAAAACCTGTTCTCATTTGCTTCCTTACTCTTTTCTAGATTCAAGCAACAGGTTTTATATCTTATAGTTGGTAGCAATTCACTCTAGACCTCTTGGTTAAAACCTTTTGCTCTGACAAGTCATTACTCTTACACTTTGCTCTAAAATTCTTTCCAGTGATGTGCCTATTTAAAGCTAATGAATACAAAATAAAGAATTTAGTTTTCATCTCTGTTGCCTTGAATGCTCATGGTTATATGCTAGCCATATAACAATTGTGGAATCCATAACAGGCTTTCAGATTCAGCTGTTTGAAAACATTTTTTTAACTCATTTTTATGCTTTAGAATTTACTCTTCAAAAATCTTCATTGCCTTCCTGATTAGATATGATTTCAAATTTAACTTACTGTAATATATTCTTTCTATTCTTTTGACAAAATTTTCAATTTTCTGAAAGACTTTTTACTCAGCTGTTATAACTATGACACTATAAAGCAACTATATCAGAACATGACTGCACCACATAAGTGGGTTGTTTCCAAATAATGTAGACAATTTCCAAATGTTTGTGGAGCTCTCTTCCCCAATAAATCTGTAAAGTTCAAATCCAAATCATAACTTTAGTCCAAAAGCAGACATTCAAATACCAAATCAAGCTGTACTGTACCAAAAATCAGACACAAATTTGAGAATTTCCAAGTTGAAATTAATTTCTCCATAATGCAATTATAGTCAGAATTTATATGTACAAGGCAAACAAATGCAAGAGATAAATAGAATGGGGAACGGTCCCTTCTTTTCATTCAGATCTTGAAAAACTCTTTGGCCACAGCATACTGAACCTTATTCCTTCTTTTGATCCAGCAGAGCCAGGCAACAGGCAATCAAAATGTCAGCTTATGTGGAAGAATAGAAATAAGATGTATTTTTCATCTCGACACCTTTTAGAAGTGTTACATCTAATGTCATTTTTTACTGTTCTGGGACAGTAATTACACAGAAAACACATAATAAACCCCCACTAATGAGATAAAGCAACAAGAAATCTGCCCCTCACTAATGCAATCCAAGGAGTATATCACTGAAGTAGGCACACTTGATAGGACTTATGAAAAAAAAAGTGTCAGGACGTAAAACATAGTGAAATGTATTGATGTGTTTTATACATGCTGTACTGTTGATGCAGTCTTGTTATTTATACAAATTTCCCACTAGACAGTGAGGTACTATGCTGACCGAAGAAACAGCTTAGGTTCCACTGAGTCATTTGACCACATATGTTGAGCAAATTTGATTTATAAATATGCCAGGCTATGAACATACTCCTAGTATCCTATATTTTGACGAAAGTAACATTCACATATATACATGAGTCAATACACAGAAGTGATCAAATCTAACCTGTTATTTATATTGCTTATTAGATTTATTACAACTCAAATCAAGGAAGCTGAATTGACTTGAAGTTAATTTATGGAGCAGTATTTGGAGACATGGAATCCATTATTCTTCACTAAATCAGTCAATTCCAAAAAAGGATTCTTAAAAGCAAGAAATAGCAAAGTCTTGAAAAACTGAAACATCAACTGTTTCACATATGAAACTAATTTTATAGCCAAATGATAGGAAAAAAAAATACATAACTTGGAGAAAAGAAAAAATCTGAGGGAGTCTTACCATTTTGCAGTTATTCTGCCTCCTGAATATATTCTATATATTCTTCAGGGAATACATTTCAGAACAAGACTGCAGTTTTCTAGCTGAAATACATCTCATGTCATGGATCCTTATCTAGTAAACACCACTGGCTCTCAGTCTTCATGAAGTAAACACACTGGGGATCGAATTAATGACAGGTATACGGAAGAACACCTCTGTTTCATCATTTGCGTAGATCCAGCTCAACCAGCAACTGTCTCGACTACATTTGTTGTAACCTCCGTGCGCAGCCCACAGAGACAAGAAAGCATCTCCGGATGGCACTTTTATCCTAGAAAGCAATGTCCTTTCTATCGCCTGCTGAAAAAGGCTCAGAAAGGTTGCTCTTAATTTTGGAGCCTTAGTGAAGAATTTCAAGTCAGGTAGGAGGAATTCAGCATTTCATTCGCAGTTACAACTAGGCACTGATTTCTTTCTTCTGTAAGAATATGCTAAAGCTGCCTGGACACACAGAAGTAACTGAATAAATCCTTGTTCAAGGGATTTTTTAGTTCAAATCTGATTTGCATTTTTCTTTCACCATTTGCTGGCAATTAGCAAGAATTGGGCACTTACTGTCAAACCTCATCACAACTGTAGCTTATACTGTTGTCTCCACAAAGCAAATGTTACCCCATGATTCTTGTTTAGGTATTGCTTTTCATGAGACTTGGAGCCTGGTTTGAAAAACTGCTTGTTAACAATGTGAAAAGAGAAATACACAGGTTTATCTTTCTTGTTCCAAGCGCTTTTCTTTGTGTTTCTCCTTAATCTACTGCAATATTACAGAGGTATAAGTGCCTAATTTCAGTTCTTTTTAAACAATTACTAGGACACTGTACTTCTGAGAGACCTTCTGTATATTTCTGTACGGAAATATTTGAAAAACCTCCATCAAAGAAAATAAAGCTTTCAAAATTGGTCTCCCAATGTTACAAAAACACACTTTAAGAAGCAAACTATGAAAAACTCAGTCAAGAATAATTTGAAACCAAAGCATAGTCTGGATTTTTAGTTTAACTATGGTAAGGAAAATATTGTTTTAACATCCAATGACTAAGACCCTAAAATGCAAACCCAGAGATTTGACTGATGATGTAGAAAGCAAACAAAACAATAGAAAAATCTTGACATTTACATAAGTAATGGATTTACTTGACTGTAACTTACTTATTGATCCAAAAGTTTTAGGGGTAACAATGGTAAGCACAATAATGTGTGGCAAGAATTAGATTTTTGTTACTGCAGTGTTTCCTTTTGTGACAAAATAAATCAGGAAAGCACCAGGAAAGCCTTTTTCAAAAAACATAATACATTTCAGCAAACACATGACAGTCAAAAATAAAAGAAATAAGACAATTTGCAAGTGGAAACTTTTCATAATTCAGACTAGTTCAATGTGCAGGAGCAAAATAAATGAAGGAGAGATATCAAATGAGACAGGAGCCAAAGATTTAGTTCTGGAAGGCGTTTTACACCTTCAAAAGATGTACTGAACCACACATCTTTGTATTGAATTCTGTGGAGTGGCTGAATGCTTATTTTGTTAAATGCAACAGAAAAAGTAGTCTTATTAGCAGCATGACACCTGGATGAACATATATTTGTGTTTACTTCTTAAAGTGACTGTCCTGGTTTCAGCCAGGAAAGAGCTAATTATCTATCTACTGATTGCTGTGAAAGAAATATCTACAATATGTATTGTTTTAGCTTTGTTCCTAAGTGATGTTTACACTTTTCAAGGACTCTTTTCAGCTTCCCATAGAAGCTGAGAGGGAGAGCAGACAGAACAATAGAATGGCCAATGGAATATTCCATACCATAGACATCAGACTCAGTATATAAATAGGGAGTGGTTGGGGGAGTGAGAAAACCACAAAAACAATTCACCAAGTGGTGAAAATGACTCATGTCATTATTATTGTTGTTATTATTATTTTTCTTTTCCTTTACTGCTATTGTTTCTATTAAACTGTTTTTATCTCAACCCGTGAGGTTTTTTTCCTTTTCCTTTCTTCTCTTTTTCTCCCTCTTCTCCTCACCCTTCTTAGGGAAGAGGAAGTACTGTGTGAGTGGCTGCATGTTCCTAGCTGTCAGCTGGGGTTAAACCATACAGTGACTCTAGCCTATAAACCAGGTCCGGCTACTCAGAACTCTTGGCAAGAAAGAAGAAAAAATTTAATGTTCTTAAGCATGAATTACTTGGAGTATATACATGAAGCATTACCAAATCCCCATCTTCTGTGAGTTTCCATTCATGGTCAAATCCAGAATTTCAGAAGAATTTTAGCTGACGCTACACATGAGGTTGTTAGGAAGAAAATGGTGAAAACCTGCATTCATTGCATTCAGTTTCAATGGTCCTATTGAGTTCAGGACAGACCATATTTTCTCACGTAGTATATCTTTAAGATTCATTCAGGTACAACAGATGGGAAGAGAAACTGCCTTAAGTCCTTAGCAGTGGATACCATATGGCATCAGGGGAAGGTATTGGTTTACTTACTAAATAAAATATTGCCAAAGTGAGTAGTTAAAGAAGTTCTACTCTCTCAGATGGTATTTCAATATTGAAAAGTCACAGTTTGTCTTGAATTCAATACTACCGCAATGTCTAACAGACTGGGGACTCGGATGCAGGAACACATCAATAGAGATGTGTTCTATCACAAAATCTCTTCAACATAAATCAGTCACTAATAAGCCCAGCTTACTCAAGGAAATAGTACTTTGGGGTATTTGCAGAAGAGAATGCAAGATTTGTTCTGAAGGGAATGAAAGGGCAAGTAGATTACAGCCTATATTGAGGGCAGCTCCTTGGACATACAGATATATGCTTCCTGTCCACAGTCTAGGGCCTACTGATGCATCCTAAATTAAATTGCAAGATGGGGATGTCTTTCTCTGTTATAAAACAGGATGTTTATGTAGGTTTATGTGACTTTCATGATTTTACTTGCTTGTCTCATTGTTAGATGACCTAATCCTATGTAAAGGGTCAATAATATACACAATCCATTATTTTTATTCTTAATTTACTTGTATGACTACGCTATAACACCATAGAGAGATTCTGAATTGGAATGAAATCAGTTCTGTAGAGGGTGAAATCTGATTGAAAATCCAAGATCAACATTACAGTGTTGTCCTATTTTGAGGCAGGAAAAAGACTTCAGGTGTCATGGACCTTTTTATGACCTTTGCTTTCGGGCATAAAATCCTTAGTAGTTACACATTCAGTTTCTAAAACTACTTTGCAGCTGACAATAAGAATTTCTCCAAGAGTAAACTGCTAAAGCATTCAGATAAGCAGACCTAACAAGAACATCTCTAGGAAAGGCCTTGCCATTGCCAGCAAAGGTTACTTTTGCAGTGTATATTGCAAGCCAATACAGTCTTGTTCTTGCTTAAATGCTGGGCAGAAACAAGCTTGATCTGCCTAGGTGCAGGTTTGAGAAACAGAAAGCCAAATGACTGCATTCATATGATGTCAAGTCCAAAATAATCTGTAAAATATCATCTCCCACTGATATGCAGGAGCTTTTAGTGGATCTAATTTAGCACTACATTAGCACTTCTTTACTTATTCCCACCCTTACCACTTTTGAATACTATGGATCCCAGGAGACTGTCAGTCTCCGTTGAACGTCAAACTGATGCTCAGTTAAAGTCAGGTGATGCTCTCATCGTTACACTTTTCCCCCAAATATATATACATTATTCTAAAGAAAGAAAAAATACATTTTAATATTTCTTCTGCACTAAAGAAAAATCTGTTCTGATAGGCAGCTTTCAAAAGAAGAGTTCTGCAAAGATACTAAGGTCAAAGGAGAGAAGGAACCATAGTTTCTAACTATAAT
Organism: Gallinago jamesoni; assembly: GCA_025769975.1. Taxonomy (NCBI): domain Eukaryota; kingdom Metazoa; phylum Chordata; class Aves; order Charadriiformes; family Scolopacidae; genus Gallinago; species Gallinago jamesoni. The sequence goes on along the minus strand of JAOQGH010000019.1, from coordinate 60,572,279 downwards.
GCCACCTCCAATATAGCTAATTTCTGCAGGTCGCTATTGAAAAGTAGATTGGGTATGGGCAGGATTCAGGATCTTTGTGGCTCACACCCCTGTGGCACAGGCATTTTTCTTCCTGCAGTGATCTCCAAAGCTACATAGCTAGCTCTGGATGGATAAAATATGTCAAAATTTTTGCTGTCATCTAAACTTGTAAGTTTTCTGTCAATTAAAACATTACAATAAAAGGATAAGACACTAGGTAAATAAAAGGTTCGGTGTGAAGATTCTTTTAAATCAAAATGTAGATGTTTAGTGCCATTACAGATGTACCAATATAATTTTATCAGCCTTCAACTACCAACCAGAAAAGTATGCTTCTCCATAGGTCCAGTGTCCTATATGTCATCCACATGCTGGTGTCTCAGTTTCCTATTGACATCTCAAATGGTAGTAAGTACCTACAAACAAGCAAATAAACAGAATTCAGCATGTCTGAATATAATTTTTCAGAACTGAACATTCTCACATAATGTCATTCAAGGGGATCATTTACATGGAGGTACTTCAAGAAAACTTCATTGTCATAGAGTCTGGAAAACATCTTCCTGAGTCAACCTCTATGCTTTTTCTTCTCAATAATATATGCCTATTTCTTTACACAACATATATTTTTAATGGAAAATGGTGATTACTGAAAAGGAACAATCCTTAGTTTTCAAATAAAAGTACATTCTTTACTTTATCTTTTGAAGTTCACCAAAATATCAATGCAAGTGAGCCCAAGAGTAATGAAACAAATTCAGTTGGCTGCCTTTACCCAGCCAATCACCATCTTCCTGTCACCTATCTCAATTGGTTGGAAAACTTTCATATCAAAACCCTGCAATTCTTAAAATATTCAGTACTTTGGTTCATTAAAGGCTTCAAAAATAACATGTGAGCTAAAATTAAAGCTGTCTGAAGCACTTAAACAATACTGTGCAACACAGCTACATTATATAAGCTACAAGGGAATTCTGGGGAGCTTTCTACTCTAGCACCAAGCAAAAGTGAAATGAGCAAGAATGGATGAAACAGAAAAAGAAGAGGCCTTGTAAATAACAGGAAAGTTAGATATAATCACTGTTATGACCACACCGTTAATATGAGAAAACTATTTGTAATCTAAGTTAAAAAATATAAACATTATATATCAGGTAAGAAAAACACCTACCTTACAGTCAGTCATGCCCCATTAGCCACATTCCTAAATGTCAACCAGCCTAACACAGAGACTAGCACAAACAAGAAATACTAAGTTATCAGGATCCCGCTGCTTCCTAATTGACCAAGCAGTAATCAATAACAATTTTGTCTATCCACATATAGTAAATGTCAGAAGACTGAAAGACCTTGTGATGGATCATGAAGTGTCAATATAATTTTCCCTTCTCAATACTCAGACACCCACATGAGAAAAAAAAGCCTATGCTCCAGGTCAGTTGTTTTTAATCCAGGTTAGTGAAGCTGTTCAGGAAGTAGTTGTGTAATATAATACTTAGGAAATACATTACTTCATCTAAAATAAAAAGCTTTTGTGAAAGCATTCAGCTGTGAGTAAGTTCCCATTGGAAAAGCTTAATTCATATGCAAAATGACATTTCAGAACAGAAGGGTCAGGCATCTCGAGAAAGGCACTGCTATCAGGACAGCTATTGCAAGAGTCGTTTCATGCACTTCTAGTAACTACTAAATTATCAGTAATTGGTGAATTTGACATTTTCTTTCTATGTCTCCCTTTCTTACTTTTACTCCTTTTTATTTCCAATACTTCAGTTTCCTCAGTTGCCCAGGCTTCATAACTGTTTCATAGGAAAATATGTGGAAAGAACATAACAATAGCTTCTAACAATGGTACACCCCCTCAGAATATGTGATCCTTTTAACGTTATTTATGTAGCAAAACACATAGGAATCTGATGAGATTTAGAAGATTTTTCTTCTACCAAAAGATTTTTCAGTTCATTAATCTGCTTTCTTTAAGAGAAAATTCTTGTTACTGGAGGAATTTTTGGATGACAGATAAATTTGTTCAGTATCAAATGCATAGATAAGTTTGATTCATGGATGGAAAATCCTGTTTACAAGACAGAGTGGTAACACTGTTCACCACCACTCAGCTTCCTTGTTGATGACAGAAGGAGGTTCTCAAAAAAATAACAAGCATCTAGTAAAAGGTGGGCAAATTTGAGTTATTCTGGCTAAAAAAAACCCAACAAAACAAAACAAAAAAAAAACAACAAACCTCTTCTGAAAAGAATACTCACCAGGTAAACACAGGGAACTTCCTATAAAAGAAGAAACCTGTCTCTTGTTTGTAATAGCTCAACTATATTTAAATCAAAACTTAGACACTACTGTTCTAAAGTGGAAAAGAACATATCACAGCCCCTTTAGAAAACTTACTCTTGGTCAACACTAATTGCCACTATTTCATGAGGGACACACTCTTTATAATGCATCTACTTGGGTACAGTTTGATAAACACATCTATCAAAGCATTTCATTTCTGTCCCCAACAACAGTGCACATTTTTCCCTGAAAGAAAAATATCATGCTTATACAATGAAGGCAGACTTGTCTTCTGGAAAACCAGCAACAGAGAACTGCAAGAGTATCTATTTCAGTGCTGCAGCCCTCTGAATCACATTAGCCAGCTTATTTGTCCTAAACTCTGGGCAAGTAGCATTTTGCACCAGCAAATTTCTTCGAAAAGAGAATTCCTTGAAAGAGAATTCCTTGAAAGAGAAACACTTTCATTATTGAGCCTCCCTGCACTCCAAACAAGAATTTTGCCGAACTCTCTTCTACCTACTTCCCCACATCACAAATTATTAATGTCTAATTTTTGATTTAGAGAAAATAGCTATAGAAATACCCTTGTTCTTAACAGCTCTTTCTTATGAAGACACTCAGTAGTACTTCCTTTACTCAAAAACAAAGAGGAAGAAAAACATCAGGCAACATCCTCCTCCTAAGTCCTTGAGTTCTGTGAAAATCCTGATTAAACAAACTCATCCCTTGAAAGAAGCTTTCTACGCTCTAAAGATATCCCAGAAACTGCTATTGTTAAAAAAAATACTTGAGCATTACCATATGCCTAGTTTAGAAAGGATCATAAATATCCCTAGAAAAATCAAATATGTACATAACCCTTTTGAGAGAAAAAAAGTGGAGAAGTAAAAGGAAGTAAAACATCTCTAAAGTAAAGTTCCTAACTAGGGACTTTGGAGACCCTGAATTCACAAATCTTGCTTTCACCTTTCACATATGGAAATAATACTTGCCAATCTCATACCAGTATTTCTGAAAATGGTCACTGAAAATACTGTGGGAAGCTCAGGCATCATGTCAGTAGGGATCTCAAAGGGAAACTGCAGGAACAGAAGAGTGGTAAGCAGAGGCATAAGGAATTTTCAACAGACACCATTTCATTCATATTAGCAATAATTATACTGAGCACAGAAGGAGAGATACCTTTCAAAAGGGATCAAAATATTAAAAACAAAAGGAGAATGAAAGCTAAAAGACTAACCTAAAAACACAGAGAAAGAAAGTGCTTACTGTGGGGTTCCTAATAGTTCAGCAAAGACAAAACCGTTACAAGAACTGCTTTTAGAAGGAAGATTACTAAATTTAAGAGACACATGAAAAACTAAGAGGTTTTGTGTGTTAATACTTCCAGACTTAAGATTATTTTTCCACTGTACTGTATTAAATTAACACTTGTATTGCAATGACTTTAGGAAAAAACTTCAAAGAACAGAAAACCTCAAAGATCAAAGACTGTCATTTCCCAAGTTTACATGCTACTTCCAAAAGTGTGTACCTAGCAAGTTTCATCAGCCTTGTGACAAAATATTTGCACAAAGTCATATTTAATTAAACAGCCAAAGACTGTAATTGCCTAATTATATCACTATCCTTAGTCCTGCACTGATTCATTGGAAAGGGAATCAGACAGCAGCCAACAGGGAGTTACTGGCTCTGTCCTGAGAAATGTGAACACTTACTCCATTATTTGTTTCTCTTAGCAAATTAATTTGTAGAGATCAATCATAGCACCGAGTACTTGCTAGCTAGCAAAACCACACACTCCTACACAGACCAATGCTCTTACATTTGAAAGAACATTCATGTATTTAAAGATTTCATCAGCTGGCTCTTACAGCCATATGAATCTCATTTGTTTTGGTTCACTTTGAGTTCAGTGATCTCTGCTTTATTCATTTTCTCCCAAGTCTGTTTTGAATTTCAGATATGAACAAATGAAACCAGCTATCTTTCCATCCTGTGTGACTTCATCCCATTCCTCCTTGAATTAATCCTCCTGCCTTCATATATGTACTCTGATTATAGCCACATTCTGTCTCCATATGACTCTTGGGCTCATTCTCCTCTGCTGTTAGAAGGCTCTGTGAATTACAGGAAAATCAGGGTCAAGCTAAAACTGCATATATTGGACTATTTTACTAAAAATCAGCTACGTTCTTCAGAGTGACCTTTTTGCTTTGACCTTACAATATCTACTACAGCAGTTCTGATCCACACAAGCAGGTGCAGTAGCTGGTGCTGAGCCCCTGGCATCTACACTGCATACTTTTTGAAGTGTTTAGCTCAGATTAGATTTACTCTAGTCCCCTAAATAGGCAACTGCCACCTGACATATGCTCCAAAGCTCTGCAAAGAGACAATTATTGTTTGGAATCTCACTAGAGATTGAGGTGCCCTCAGTAAGTATCTGGCCCAGAGCTCCCAGTTTAGCCATCTCAGAGAAATGGACCAATTCATTGTGCTGCCTAAAACACCGCAACAGGGTGACTTTCTTCAGAACCTCACTACAAAAAGACTGCCACCATCTCAGCCTAACTAACACAATAACAAGAAAAAGGAATAAATCTGAACCCAACTTTGATTATACAGCGAATCCCACAACCAAACATCTCAGTGGCAGAGGTCACAGCAAAAATTGTGTACAGCTCCTGAACTGAGCACCAGGAAGCAGCCTCTTCAATAACGTCGCAAATCCAGCAGTGAGGCAGCCCACAAATCCAGGTTCTCTACAAAACCAGCCAGCAAACTGTCTTGTCCTCACAAAATACTTTTCAGGAGTGTGTATCAGTCACATTGCAAGAGCAATGAAAACTTATCGGAACATGTCATTCAACCATGGTCTGTTTTTAACATTTTTGAAATTGTAACATTGCTGTTGAAATAGTTTCTCTGATGTTTCCCAGACCATATTTTTTAGTTTTCATTTAATGATAAAATATCAACTTTTTTTTTAATTATTATTTCATCCAGATTGCCACAAGATCTGAGTACAGATAATTTCCCTTTCCATATTTTATCTCAGAAGCCAAGTGTGAACCATATTGTTGGTAAGCATTTTGTTTTTTTCCACAAAAAGATTCCAATGTTTGCTTCTCAAAGTTACCCAAACATAGGCTTTGGTAAAGCCGGTTGAACAAAATCTTCCAAGCTGCCCACAGTGGAAAAATATTGTCCAGAGGAATATTATCTGTCGTGCAGAGCAGAGCTCATTCCAGGCTGCAGCATCAGCACCACGAAACACAGAGAACAGGGCTCCAGTTTGGTTTTAAGCCTGCAGCACAGCTGTTGTAGGAAACCTGCCTAAGTACTCAGCAGTCACTTGTCAGGAGAAGTCAACCATTTGTTCAAGGTACCTGATACCCTGAGAAAATGAAAGTAATGAAAGTAAACTAAGTGTGCACTTCTGAAGGCTTTTTTAATGACTTAAGGTCAGAGGACTTCTCCATCTATACACGGCAGCCAGCAGAAGAAAAATCCAAATTCAAATGGTAATTCAGAACTGTAATTTCCTGGACTGCAACTAATGCCGTTCTAATGGAAGCAGAAGGTCTTGGTTTCCTGGCTTGGTTACAATTGTAATTATCACACTCTCTCCTATACCAGCAAACCTACAACTAAGAAGCACAGCTGGGGGAATGAAGGTCCTTCACTCCTTACTGCCAAGGAGATATACTGCTACAAGGCCTGAGTAAAAGGGGATTAAGACATTTTCATTTGAAAGAATAAAGTGTATTAAAGAAGGAACTAGACTTACTGAGCAAATACACTGCTGCTCCAACAGAAGTGTAATTTAATTGAGGATACACAAAACCAACCTGGAAAATAGGAAATAGACAAGACATTGATGGAGTTTGGGTTATAGAGTTATTCTGAGAAGGGAAGTGTTCACTGTTTGATGGTTGTGGTTTTCTAAATAGATTTTAGGCACATACACTGAGGACTTTCACATGGATATTTTTTTCCTTACAGCCAATATAAATTGTTATTTCCTAAAATACATGTAAAATAAGAAATATTGGTAGGACAGATGTTATAACATTATTGATAAAACACAGATCTATGGGGCAGAAAAGTAATACTAAATCTACGGAGGGAGAAGTTTATGTTTAAAGACTATTAGTAGAAGTTCCAGGTGTTAAATTTGAGCAATCATAGAATCATAGAATCATTTGGGTTGGAAAGGGACCTTAAAGATCATCGAGTTCCAACCCCCCTGCCATGGGC
>JAOQGH010000019.1:60553251-60565603 GCA_025769975.1 Gallinago jamesoni | reverse complement strand
TTCTGTAGGCTCCCTTCAGATATTGATAAGCTGCTATGAGGTCTCCCCAGAGCCTTCTCTTCTCCAGGCTGAACAACCCCACCTCTCAGCCTTTGTTCATAGGAGAGGTGCTCCATCCCTCTGATTATCTTCATGGCCCTCCACTGGACCCGCTCCAACAGGTCCATGTCCTTCCTGTGTTGAGGACTCCAAAACTGGACACATTACTCCATGTGGGGTCTCAGGAGTGCAGAGTAGAGGGGTAGAATCACCTCCCAAGACCTGCTGGTCACACTTCTCTTGATGCAGCCCAGGACACGGTTGGCTCCCTGGGCTGCCAGCATGCACTGCCAGCTCATGTTGAGCTTCTCATCCACCAGCACTCCCAAGTCCTTCTCCTCAGGCCTGCTTTCCAGTCATTCTCCGCCCAACCTGTATTTGTGCCTGGGATTGCCACGTCCCAGGTGCAGGACCCTGCACTTGGCCTGGTTGAACTTCACGCAATTTGTACAAGCCCACCTCTCCAGCCTGTCCAGGTCCCTCTGGATGGCATTCCTTCCCTCCAGCGTGTCAACTGCACCACGAAGCTTGGTGTCATCAGCAAACTTGCTGAGGGTGCACTCTATCCCATTGTCCATGTCACCGACAAAGATGTTAAATAGTACTGGTTCCAGTACAGACCCCTGAGGAACACCACTCGTTACTGGCCGCCGTTGACTGCAACCCTTCGACATAGAGCCATTGACTGCAACCCTTCAAGTGTGGCCATCCAGCCAGTTCCTTATCCACTGAGTGGTCCATCCATCGAATCCATGACATTCCAATTTTGAGACCAGGATGTCGTGCGGGACACTGTCAAATGTTTTGCATAAGTTCAGGCAGATGATATCTGTTGCTCTGCCCTTGTCTACCAAGTCTGTGGCAGTATTGTAAAAGGCCACCAAATTTGTCAGGCACGATCTGCCTTTGGTGAAGCCATTGTAATTTTAATGGGAATTTTCATTTAAACATTCAAAGTGATTTAGGAAACTAGACAGTCTGTGTAGGATATAATGCAGCTCTTCAAGTATAAAAAGAATCAGAGTTTAAAAATATTATCTTCTTATTTAAGAAAATATATACGTTACCTATTTCAGTAGAAAATCTTTTTTAGTTTGAGTGAAAGTTTTCTCATTTCTGACAACTTCTGATAATTCTCTTTTCTGTATTCCTCACATGCACAAACCTTTTTCTTTTTTTCGTCAAAAATTGTTAGCCACTGAATATGAGAGTACAGGTTAGACAAAAAAAAAAAAAAAGGCATTTAAAAGGAAGTAGAAACAACAAAGTTTTTGTGAACACAGGTGGCATATATTCCCTGGAAAGCCTGGCCCTAATTTGTTACTAAAAATACATAGTTTGTTCTGTACCTGAAGACATTCCACCAGCTTGCAATTGTCAAAATAATCTCTCATCTTTTCTCATTCATGACAGAATTTCCAAGAAAAGTGTAAGACTTTATTTGCCCTCCTGCTGAAATCTGAAGTTGTTTGCTTTACTTCTGATGGCACTGGACTTAGACTTGTAACACCAGGCTACAGAATTAAAGTATATTATTGTGTCCTTAACAATGAACTGCATAGGGCAACTGCTGAATCAGGAATATAACTTCCTGCTAACCAGGAAGCACTGTTAATGATTTTCAGTCACTTAAACAGAGCACACTTATTACTCTATTGTGTTGGTATGGAAACTATTCAGTAACTATTTCCTTGCTATAAAAGGAGCATGAACTAACTTTTATGCTATGCTCACACACAAACGTACATCATTTTTTTCCCCACAGAAGCTACAGAGTGCTAAGTCATCTCTCTCACATTTGTTTTCAGTTTTCTTGGAACAAAGTGCAGATTACTAGCATTGCAAACACATGTTCTTTAATCCAGCGAGCAGCCTTATGAAAAACATAAGCTATCAGAAAGGAAGTATATCATTGAGAAAGTGTAGTTGAATTCCTTTAATTACTTTAAGCAAATAAAGTTATTGAAAAATATACAGGTGTTTTTCTTGCCTGATTCACCAAAAGAATTCTTTCTACCACTAAAAGGAAAATGGTATGAGCCAAAGGCACATATTTGAGTTTTATATCCTTCAGTGGAGGAAGAGGAAAGTAAAAAAGAGCCTGAAGGGAGAGTAGGAAATGTATGGATGCTTGCTAAATTTCATGTGAGAAGGAGATGAACAAGTTGGAATCAGAAATATCCTGAAAAAGATAAAAGGTGAACTCATTTAACACTTGAACTCAAAAAGCTGTTTTCTTGTTGTTACTCTGGCAAATAGACTCAAAGTGAACCACAGAAAACACTAATTGGGAATGAATCACTCAAGTATTTATTTACTTGGGCAACAAAATTCCCTTTGTAGAGAATTCCTGTGTTTATAAAAGAGCTGAAAATTAACATTTCCTGCTTTTGTCAAATGGAAGCATGTTTCAACAGGACTCTGAAAACATCTGAAGCATTCTTGCATCCTGAGATCATCTGACTATTATGTTTTGAAGTGCTTTTTCTTCACAAACTGTGAGACAAGCATAGAATAAGTGACTGCAGATTCTTTACAATATAATAAAAAGTTCATGAAAAACTTTTTATCATACTTAGTGATTTCTGTCAAATAAAAGTGGCACGAATTGTCTGCTGAGACGTTTGCTGTGAGCTGCCCATTACCACCACACCTGTTCACACATCCCTATCTGCTTAAATTAATGTCACCACAGTTTTAACCCGAGAAAGGTAATAGCCTGAAATGGCATTAAGTATTCTCTGCTGCTTAAACATGGGAAAGGTGTACTATCAACCTCTGCACTTTTCCTCATCAATGTGTCTCCAGCCAGTTGTGAAGGAATCATCTGTCGGAACAAGTGTTCACTCTGACTGCTTATTTAGTACTTGGCCTTCAGGTTGAAATTGCCAGCAAATTCATCAACTGGGGCCATACCAGAATGCAGAATGATTCCTTGGATTTAAAAAAACGATTTATCAGCTTATTCCATGCTAATCATAAAACTATTAAATCTTCAATTAATAAAAAAAAAGGGGGGAGGGGTGATTCACCAGAAACCGTTAATTAAATTTCCCACAATGGACAGGTGCAATTTTATCCAGTTACATAGAATCATAGAATCATAGAATCATTTCAGTTGGAGAAGACCCTTGGGATCATTGAGTCCAACCATCAACCCTACTCTTCAAAGTTCTCCCCTACACCATATCCCCCAACACCACATCTAAATGACTCTTCAATGTGTCCAGGGATGGTGACTCAACCACCTCCCTGGGCAGCCTATTCCAATGTCCAACCACTCTTTATGTGAAAAATTCTTTCCTAATGTTCGGTCTAAACCCACCCTGGTGGAGCTTGAAACCATTCCCTCTCGTTCTGTCACTAATTACCTGCGAGAAGAGACCAGCACCAACCTCTCCACAATGTCCTTTCAAATAGTTGTAGAGAGTGATGAAGTCTCCCCTCAGTCTCCTCTTCCTCAAATTAAACAGCCCCAGCTCCTTCAACTGCTCTTCATAAGATTTATGCTCCAGGCCCTTCACCAGCTTCGTTGCCCTCCTCTGCACTCACTCCAGATACCTCGATATCTCTCTTGTATTGAAGTGCCCAGAACTGGACACAATACTCGAGGTGTGGCCTCACCAGTGCTGACTACAGGGGGACAATCACCTCCCTTACTTCTGCTCGTCACACTATTTCTATTACAAGCCAGGATGCCATTGGCTTTCTTGCCCACCTGGGAACACTGCCGGCTCTTATTCAGCCGCCTGTCAATTAGAATTGGCAGCTTTCCAGCCACACTTCCCCAAGCCTGTAGTGATGCATGGGGTCATTGTGGCCCAAGTGCAGGACCTGGCACTTGGCCTTGTTGAAGCTCATACCATTAATGTTGGCCCAATGATCTAATGTATCTAATTGTATCAATGTATCTAATTGTATCAATGTATCTCTGTAGAGCTTCCCTGTCCTCATGCAGATCAACACTCCTGCTTAACTTGGAGTCATCTGCGAACTTGCTGATGATACACCCTATGTCCTTATCAAGATCGTCAATAAAGATGTTAAACAGAAATGGTCCCAACACTGAGCCCTGAGGCACACCACTTGTGACTGGCCTCCAGCTGGATTTAATCCATTGAGCACCTCTCTTTGGCACCTTCCAGACAGCCAGTGCTTGATCCAGCAGGTCGTATGCTCATCCAGGCCGTGTGCAGCCAGTTTTTCCACAAGTATTCTATGGGAGACAGTACAGAATGCTTTTCGAAACTCCAGATACACAATATCCACAGCCTTTCCCTCATTCAATAATTGGGTCATCTTGTCATAGAAGGAGACCAGGAAATGTCAAATATAGCAACTTACTTGTTTGCTTAACAAAGTACATCTTTTCAGGTCTGATTCAATATCAAAAACTCAAAACCCAGGAGACTGAGCAAACACTATTTTAAAAATACAATGAAACAGAAAGACCAGAACTGGAGATGATCCAGAAGATGGGAGGAGGAATGGAGGAAATCAGATCCAAGAGGGGCACACACCAAAGATTAATATAGTTCACATAATAAAAATAAACAATATATAATGGGAGGTCCAGAGGCATCCTTGCCTTTAGGCTTTGACTTTTCAGGCTTTCCATTTTAAACATAACAAACCCAAAAGACTTCATACTTCAGTTCCCAAACTGCAGCTTTTAGAATCACTTTACCTGTTGGCAGGACATTTTCTTTTCTCTGTCAATCATTTTGTAGGAAGTAGATCTTAAGGACAGTACAGGAGATGCCCTTCTGTTGTGCAAGGTACCAACTGCAGAAAATTGGTAGAGGGAAAACGTGATGCATTCAAGAACAGCATCACAGAAGGCCACTGTTTTCTAAACAATAATTCTGTGGGATTTGTCATGCCATATTGAAGGCAGGACACTGCAAGAGTTCTGGAGATGTGCCAGTGCCGTTATGGGAGGGAGGGTGGGATGGCGGAAGGAAGGAAGCAAGTAGGGAAGGAATGAAGTACTGATGCTGAAGAGCTCTCTGAAAAACATGTTTTGAGAAATCACAAGTAACTCAACTTCAATAAAACACTAGAGAACCCAGAGGTAGTCGCAGAAAATGGCTTTACCATGTCACTGTCACTTCCTACTACAAAACATGCAAAAATATGCAAATGTTGCTGATAGTTCTAACTATGATTTTAAAGGTACAGCTACATAACCACATATAGCCTAGCATGAGGCCATCCTTATATTAATTTATTCACAAGAACAATATCGCATGCTCACAACAAGATTGTCAACTCAGAACAATGGTATAGTTATAGAGAAGCCTTAGAGAAGAGGCATGAGATATCTGGCCTCATGGGTCAAAGCATAGCTATGTTATCTTCCAAAAAGGGAATGATGCATGAAGTCAGGTTCAAAGTCCAGTCTTCCAGAAATTACAAAGATAATGCCATCAGATTGTGGATAGATGGCTTATCTGAGCCAACAGCATTTCATCAGCACCAGAAAAAATTAAGTATGTTCAGAGTCATTCAGGAGAAATACTCACCACCAACACATAGAGAAAAAAACAAACAAACAAACAAAAAACAAAAACAAACAAAAAAAAACAAACGGGGAAAAATGTGTTCATATTATTCACGTTCAGCAGAATACTTTCTTCCATGTAGGTAACACACCATTCGAAGTAGGGAACCACTGCAAAAAACATTTATCTAATTTCAGCTGAAATATTTTAAAGAGAATGTCTTGTTGTTTTTTTTCTAATTCTTGCTAGTAAAGCTAAAGCAAGTATAATTAAAAATAACAGCTTTGATATTAAAATATATATGAACATAGCTATTTTGACTTTAGATAAGTCACTCTGATTTATATTAATAAGGAATACATATTCCTGGCCCTAGTTTATAAAACAGCACCTATCAATATTTACAAGAAATAATTTCTTGCTTTAGAATGTAGAGATGGTTTGTGGAGAGTTCAGTCAGGCCACTGAGTTAACTAAGGAAAAAAATATTCTTTCAAGTAACTTTATTTGTGTGCAATTTCTTTTTCCAGGTGCAAAGTTCATTGCGACTGATGCTGGCTGAAAATGCAGTTCTGATACAGTTTCACATAGCACAAGTGATTATTTCAAGAAAGCTTTCTTTGACTATGCACACTGTGAGGCTTTAGGTAATATAGGAAAAATATTACCTGCAAGTCTTCAGAATCTTACTTGGCAAGTAAACTCATATAAATTATTCTTTATGAGAGTACTTATTGATTTATACTAGCCTACAGTGCATAAGCATTTACCAGCCTGTCTTTTTCCAATATAAATTATCTCACTAAATCTAAAACAACAACAACAAAAAAATTAATTAGTTATCACAGTACCCATATAGTACATACAATGCTTAGTGAATGATGGATGTTGTTTTATAGGACATTTTATTCCCAAATAGACAAAAAATTTGAATTGATTCTTCAAAAAAATAATACATTTCTTATTGCTACAACTTGCTTGAGTTACTTCATGATTCACAAAATTTTCCACTTCGTAAAGAAAAGGTATTATCTTTTAGCTCTGTGCAAGCCACATACAGACTACAAATACACCACAGCGTTGTGGAATAATATTGCAAATAAAATACTATATTGCAGTTACTTCACCACATGCACAGCCTCTGCTTTAAATATGTTGCTGTACATTACATATAGTTACTACACCTTTCTACTTTTCCTTAGTAATTTCAACTTGGTAAGTTTTATTTCAATTAAAATATTCAGAGATTCCAGTATGCTACTGGTAGTATCTATCTACTGGTAGATAAACATAGTACTCCCACTAAATATTTATAGCTGAATATCCATGTTTTATGGATATAAACATGCAAAACAAATTACTTAGGCAGTGGGGGATATTGTCATTCTATTCTCTACACCAAACCAAATTTACAAGCCATTTGTACAGAAACTGTACAATTTAGTTCAGAGACAAAGGAAACTACACAGTAGAAAAGCAAGTAGAATTCAGTTTCTTCTTGCAGAAGAAATACAATGAAAAAATACTACTCACAGTGGCCTCTCATTCCATTTGCAAATAATTTGGCTTTTATTAAAATTACATCACTCACTCTTCTTTCTTTACGTCAATCCTAATATTAAATGATGCCCTTACTAATATATCATTATAAGGTAATCAGGTATTGCAAGTGCTAGTAGCAATTAGCTGTGGTTTTTCCCCTCCGGGCATGATTCTAGGTAAACTTGTTTGAAATTGGTAAATTGATGCTATTAAAAATGAAAGCAAAATATCTTATGTCTACAAGCAGGTATACTGCTAAATGGAAAACAAATTAAACTAAACAGGGTCATCATCTTTCAAGAACACTAAAGCACAGAAGTATCTTGACTGGCTTAAACAGGCTCAGATACAGTGGTAGTTTCTGCTGCAATATGATGTTTATCATGATAAAACTATTTCTTTTTACCACTTAACCACTTGACTTTGAAAGTAATTGCTCATACATTCTGTTGGGTGTAGAGTGAATTCTGTTTTGGTAAAGCTCCAGGCTGAAACCCACAGAAGAAGTAGTACTACACAGTGCTGAGCACTGAGATTCCTAGCTCCTAAATGCCCTGATTTTAGACATGGCAAACCCTATCTCAACATAAAAACCCTTTTCAACATAAAAATGGTTCGGTAGTCACTAAAGGCGGACTCATGAAAAGAAATATCCCCATCAGGGTCTGGACTGAAATGACCACAGTGAAGCATTATGGAATGGGGGACCTGCATCTGAAATGCAGCTCTTCAGTACTTTTCTTAGATTTTTAAGAAGAACATTCCTCTGCCTTAGATTCATAGTAACAAACATTCTTCCCATTAGGCAACCATGTGCAGTACCACCAAAGGGAGACGGGTATGTTTATGCAGTAACTCAATGATTCAAATTAATTCATTAAGATGTAAGGAGCCATTCATACTCTGCCTATCAGTGGGTATGTCATTTACTGAGATGGTGCCAGGCAACCAAAACTGTGACAAAATATTATGGACTTGCATTATGCTACTGCATTTGACTGCTATTTTCACTGATGATGTGGAAGAAATCATTACTTTCAGCAATTACCGAGCAAGCATATTTAATGAAGTCACCGTATTTTGTGCCTACCTCACATCTCCCTGTTTGATCTCACCCTGGTAATGTGTTTATTTTTTTTTTATTATCTTCCTTTAAAATAAACTCTTTTAAAAATATTTATTTGATAAAGAACAAACAGACAAAATACTGACCTCAGAAGGTTCATTGGAAGCTTTTTCTCGCCTTCTGACATAGTGTCCTAAACTTATGACACCAATAATTCAAACATTCCTGAATGAGTGTTTCTCTAGCAGCAAGAAAGGGTCATTTTTATATCACTGCTGCAGCTAATAGTAATCACAGATATTTTCTTCCATGTAATACACGCAGTAAGCATATGCATTAATTAAAGAAATTAAATCCCCTAAATTCCAGAAAAAAAAACTGCTGTAAACATGGATCAAATTCAAAACCAAGAGTGAGGTGAAGTCATCTGTTTTCAAATTCTGCTCATTCCTCTCCATCCAGTGGTAAAACCTTTCTGCCTTATGACCACTTTCAGAGAACACAGAAAACGGTCTTTTCTTCTCCAGATAAAGTATTTTAGAGACAAAGACTGACAAAATCTGTTCAGTTAGAAAATTTACTTGACTCTTTAAAAAGATCCTTTTAGCAAAGAAGGCATGACACCTTATGGAATAATATTTGTCCTTCATTAACCAAAGCAAGGAGGAGACAGAAGGAAGAGAGCAGGGTAGAGGGAGTGGCCTCATTAAAGTCACTCCGTAAAACATGATAGAATCAGCAACACCATGAAACATAATGTGGTTCCAAACAGAAAAAGCCTGTTTGCATGCTAAATTCATTGCAGGAGAAAGCCTAACCTGTTACTGTGACAGCATGCTTTGACTATGACATTCATAGAGGATAAATAATTTCCATTTAGTCTGCCCAGTTGCTTTGCTATTAAAACTGACAAGGAAGCAACAGTGTGCATCACTAGAGAAATCATGGCAATATACATCTGTCATATCATAATATGGCAGGATCAGAGATCATCCAGGGGTGTCATAATTGTAATTTCAGAAAACCAAATTCTGTTTATGTGATAACACCCACCTGTATCTCTTTAGCTTGTATTTCTAATTTGCTGCCTGTTTGCATCTATTTAGAAATGAGGTATTGCATGTCATTAAATACAGCATAAATAAGTTAGGCCTGACTATGAAAGATCAGCATGAAATGAGGAGCTACAAGGTGAGCTGCAGTGGTTACAATAAAAGTCCTTTGATGCATGTGGTCTGTGAAGCATAGTTACAATACAATATAATTTGAGAGTATAAGCTTTATAGAAGTTTAGAGGATGTGATTTCTTTTCTCTCTTTGTCTAGTTCCGCACAGAAGAACCCTCTACCAATAGAACAAGGAAAACCCAGAAGAGCTGATAAATCAAGATTTCAATAGCAGGTTATATGTCCCAAAAATTAAGCAATGAGTGTTTAGACTCAAATTTCTAGGGTCACATCCAGATCTTCAGGCAGGAAAGAAGAGTGGATCACAACAATTCTAAATGTCTTATTATGGAAAAGGCTGCTTCTACAGCAATTTGCACATTAGCAAGTAAAATGCAGACAAAAGATTTACTTTGCACAGCTCTTAATTTTTGAGGTACTTTCCTGGAGTAGTATCCTACAGAATATTTCTGACATCATTGTTTATTTCTGTTCAAAATTCCTGCTGAACAAATCCCTGGAGCATTTTAGCATATTGCTAAAGTATTAGACAAGCTCTCTTAATTCTACAGTTCTCCACTGGTACAGTTTACTTCTATATTTTTCAAGTTATATCTTTTTGTTCAGAGGTCATGAGCTAAACATGTTGCTAGATCAGCTTTTGGGATACTCTGCACCTCCTTCTGGATGCATGACGTGGATTATCACAGCAAACCTACTTGCAAAGAAATTTCACAGAAAAGACATAAATTTACCCCATATTAGTGATGCATTGGAACAAAATATTCAAATTCACTTAATTTTTCACCTACACCATTGTGTAAAGTTAATATGCGTGAAAATTCTTTTCTAAGTGGACACACAGAGGAACCTTAATATTCCTTGAGATTCAGGGATGAAAAAACAAAAAAGGCAAAGCTCCATTCAGTCTAATTAAGCTGCAAGAAAGTTCTGGTTGCCCTGCAAATGCCTGCAGGAGAC
Source organism: Gallinago jamesoni (assembly GCA_025769975.1). Classification (NCBI taxonomy): domain Eukaryota; kingdom Metazoa; phylum Chordata; class Aves; order Charadriiformes; family Scolopacidae; genus Gallinago; species Gallinago jamesoni. The sequence continues at coordinate 60,555,305 of JAOQGH010000019.1, read as the reverse complement.
AGCTAACAGACAGCAGTCAGCAAGTTATTTCTGTGAGGCGACTGTCAGCAAAATGCAAAGCCAAGACAACGACCAAGTGCCACCTTAAACTGATACAAACTCTCCCAGCCAGTGCTGCCTCAGTATGAGTTTCAGAATGCGGCTGACAAAGACGTCTTCCTTCTCTTCAGTTTTTCTTTCCTTCTACGAAACATTTCTGCTCCAAGGTTGTTTTACAATAATATAGTTAGCCTCAGGATATTTACATATGGCTGTTGCAAAGTTTCCATTGTCATGCATACTTTTTTTTTTTTTTTTAAATAATTAAAGCCAGCTTTAGGTACCTAGCACAAGAAATTCAGAGTGGAACACAATGACTTTTTTAGAAGCCGATCAGTGTTTGCTATTGTGTAAAAATCAGAAGATATATGAAATTACAACCACTGCAATAAGAAATTCCAAGAGCATAGAGTAGTATTTATATTATTCTGGTAACCAAGCTTGGGTGTAGTTCTTCTAAAACAGCTCTGAGGTTAGGGAAACCAACACAACACCTTTGCAAGGAAAGGAGACTGCAAGGTTAATATATTCCAAATGCTGGAAATGCAAGATGTTTTCACTGTGGCAATATCCTGCCTTGTATTGTGTTATTTTTAGCCTGTCCTAAAATATGACATGATGGATAAAGGAAATTACTATTTTTATGGCCAAAGCTTGTGTGCAAAGATAAATTGTGATGAATTAGCCACTGCAAAAGAAGTAAAAGGTCTTTGTTTAATCTGCCTTTAAAAAAATAAAGAAGTTGGTTTGATCTTTTTCTTTAATTTCTCTTTTCTCCTTTTTTTTTCCCTGATGGCAAAATACATCTAGTCCCTCTGAAAAAAAAAAAAAAAAGGTAAATTCAACTTCAAACCCTGACTAAATCTCCAGTTTCATGTAAGACACAAAACATACTGCAAATCAAATTATTTCCCCCTTTAATACTAAATATAGTTTGGACTTGGCAAACAAAATAATCCTGGTTAAAATTATACATGATCAAACAAAGTAATAAATTGCTATAAAAAGTTGTAGCTATTCCTTCAACTGTTATTTTTTTTCTATGTTTTGAAGTCTTGTGTATACATTAATATTTTACATTCTTTTTAACACACAGCAGACATCCAGTTTCAGTCTGAAATACCTATTTATTTTGTCACAAGTTCACAAGGATTCTCTTGTTCTCTGGCAGTCAGACTCACATAAATCAGACACATCCAGAAAATAATAACATTCCATTGCCAGCAGTGAATAGAGAGCACACTAACAGCACACTAACTTGCATTTATTTAAACACACAAAGACCTGTACTGTGCATCCATAATGCCTTTTAAGTCTACGAATGAATTTCTTTCTAACAGGTTTACCTGGCTCCTCTATTATCCTGTATCCACTAACACCTTTTCTTTTCCACTTGCATATTTTGTCAGACTTTAACAGCTATTCTTCAAAAGTCTCAGTGCTAGGAAACTACACTCGTTCAGAAGAATGTGAAAGGATTATGTTATAAAGCACAAAAAGGTTGAACAAGTGTAAGAATGTATATTTACATGACCCTCAGACTAATGTTTCCTAATACCTGACCACATGACTTTGTGGTTAAAACATTCTTTTTCTGTATGTGCCTTATTTTGAGTTGACTAAGGTGGAAACCATCCTTATAATAGCAAACTATCTAATAATGATATAATGTATTTACATAGGAAGTTCAATATAGTGTGAAATTTTCAAAATCACAATAAGCCTTATGGTTCTCTGCTTCTCCACTCTTCGAACACTGGTGAGGGAAAGGGCAGGAGGAGAGAACACCACCACAACACAATTGCTGTAGGACTTCCACACCTCTGAGGAAAGAGCCCAAATTGCATATTCTAAGACAATTATAGTTGTAAATCTCAGTTAGATGGTTAGATGATAAATTTCAGTTAGAGGATATTTTTAATAAACTGGGGGGGGGTGGGGAGGTGGGGGGGGGGGGGGGGCCCGGGAGGGTGGAAAGGAACAAGGTAAGGAATTTAAAGAACCTGGGTTGTAAA
>JAOQGH010000019.1:60533458-60553151 GCA_025769975.1 Gallinago jamesoni | reverse complement strand
ACAGGGAGGGAGGAAAGGAACAAGGTAAGGAAGTTTCAGAACGAGGGTTGTAAATGATACAAAGATTCCCCCTTACCTGATCACCTATCTGCACAACGTAAGATCCACTTTACAGAAGACTAAGACAAATAAGCAAGCCTCTCCAAAATAATTTAGGAGGAACAAGTTCTCAATATATTTTGCACACTTTTTCCATAGAGAATCAATGGCAGATTTTAAAAGCATTGCTACTAAGATGCATATAAACAAATCAAGCAGATTGCTGTCAAATCTATTTCCTGCACCAAGTTTACATTTCTAAAATCCCATCCTCATGAAAATACAAAAGAACCCTCCCAACCCTCCCACATTTACATACCATCATCCCCACACAGAAATGTACATAAACAACTAATGTATACAAAAGTGTTGAATGGGCACAATGTAAAGGTCAAAAGGGCCATTTTCAAACTTTAGATGGGGGACAAAGAGCAAAGAGACTGAAGTCAACAAACCATGAACTTTTAAATTAATAGAGTACGTCATGTCGAACATACTGCTTTATTAAATTTTCGGTTGTTCATCAATTTGTTACCACAGAAATAAATAAAAAAAATGGAAATAAATAAAACCTGGAAGTTTTATTTGGGTTTACATAGAGATAATGAGCACCATTAAAGGAGCTTTTTCACATGTGGATGCTTTTTTAAACATGTGTTTTTCATGTATTTTCATTTGACTGTTTGATGTTCCATTGAGTTTGACAAATGGTTGAATTAAAGGTCTGAGCTGTTTCAAATGATGTAGGTTCAAAAGAATCCAGAACTAATCAGGACTGCCCTCAGACATTTGCAAACTAAGGAAAAATCCTTTTATTTTGCAATTGCTCACTCTCTCCCATGCAAAACATGAACTCATACAAGAACAGATCTCCTAGCTAATGGTGGAAACAGATGTAGCATTTACTGCATGCTTACCTTATGTGATATACTGAGGAAAATAACAGCAAAGTTAACCTTGTATTAGAAAAAATTGAAATGGTAAATAGATATCAATTCAGTTCCAGTCTAAATCACCAATTAACATTATCTCAATTTTCCTCCCAGTAAGAGAAAAAAAGTCATAAGCAAATGTTCATTTATCTCATGGCAGCTGTACAAGGGCCACTAATCTAACTAATATAATAAATAAATTTATGGCAGTGTGAAGGAAACACACTCCCAGTGGAAGATATCAAACTCCTGCCTTCTCTTTGGATACCTCCAGCTCCAACTACATACAGACTACCACGAATATTTTATGTCCTTTGTGCTGAGTATTATGTGTTTATTAATATCTCCAGTATATTCATCTGCACTAGGCTGGCATTAAGACAGCGTAAACCTAATAAATGTAAATCCTGACAGAAGTAAGCATGCCACAAAGCTGGATGAATTAAAGTGCCTAAATCACAAAAAAAAAAAAAAAAAAAACATGGAAGGAATTATGTATACTGATCAGTTTTTTCTATTTGTACCATTTTATAATATGCTAAAATGTTATTTCTTGCAATTTATATTTGGGAGCCCTCCATGCTCTCCAAATCTTGCTTCCTTACACTACTCAAACACCAATAGAATAGAATAGAATAGAATAGAATAGAATAGAATAGAATAGAATAGAATAGTTTCAGTTGGAAGGGACCTACAGCAGTCACCTAGTCCAACTGCTTGATCAATTCAGGGCTGACCAAGTTAAAGCAGACGTTTTCACTCAGCCGTAAGAGCAGAATTTACGTTTGGAAGAGACACTCTTGTGTTCTCTAAGGAAAAGGTATTCTGTCACAAGCAGAGTAACTTGTAACAATCTGGGTAAATCAGACCCTGTGCTTTGGCTGAACAGCATGAACAAATGGACCAGATAAAGCAATACTCGGAAGTTTCAGAGGTGGTGGTGGGTTTTATAGTTGTTTTTAAAAAGAACATATTGATGGCTTTTACTTAACAGTATCATGCCATCATCAGAAAACAGTATTTTGAGTCAGCTTTGATTTTAAACTTGATGTTGTGATGGAACTGAGTTAAAAATTTCTATCTCAGTTCCCTGAATTCAGTTTGAAAAACTGAAACCTGTTCCCAAGCCTCTCAACTCATTCTTAATTTACATTTAATATAGTTTAATATTCAAGGTCAGAAGGAGATCAAGAGATAAAACGGAACTTGGAGCTCTAAGTTGCCTTTCAGTGAGGAAGCTAGCAACAAATGTTGGACATGATGGATAAATATAATGTTGAAATCACACAATTGGCAGGGAATGATTTGTGTCCCTTTCTGAAACACACAGTCTGTCACGTGCTTTATGGTTTGAATTGTTTTGAAAACTTCTCTGCACTGTTTTAATTCTTTTAAATGATTAGCCATTTTCAAGAGAAACTGAGAAACCTAAAACCTGTAAGCATTCAATTTTTCATTTTTAAGATGATACATAAATGTATTTTGATCACTTTGAAAAGAAAATCCAAATATATCTCTGCATAGATGCAATTTAATACAGGCATGTAGATGTTGTTAGTAGCTTCATTGTATGGAAATTAAAACTAATGAGTCACATTAATAGTATGCAAAGAATAATTCAAAAGTCTAAGCTGATCCATTATGGGCTGCAGCCGCTGGTGTTAATTCCACTATCCCTAGAGTAGTCAACAAAGAGAGATTAATTAGGTTCAATCATTCCCAATTTAAGTAACTACTTTTGACCTATTGTCTTCTGCAGGAGTCTAGATTTGTACTGACATTTTGGAGAATGAATGCATCACAGTGATTTTTTCAAAAAAAAAAAAAACACAAAAATCTTGCCAAAATCACAGATAAGGTTTTACTGCAGTCAAGGTCCAAACATATTGCCTGCACTAAACAGAAGAGCTACTCAATGCTTATTAGATCCAATCCATTATGATTTTCATTTAATGGCAAATAAAATCTCTTTCTCCAGAAATTTATAATTAATTTTCAGGAACTATTATACACTGACTGATTTTTGGGTCTGATTTTTTTCCTCCAACCATAGAGTATGGGAAAAACAATGTGGTTCAGTTACTTTTCCAAGTCTATTTGTTGGAAAACTTTCATACCAAAAGTGCCTTTCCAACTGGGGTTTTACATCATCTTAATTTCATAGCTGTGGTAGATCATACTCTATAACCTCAAATGAGATGAGAATAATTTAAATATATGAAAAGCAGATTACTAATCCGTAAAGCAAATAAAATTCCATTTTGGTAGACTTTTCTCCCTTCTTTCTCCACCCCTTCTCAATCTATCCTGTTTTCCTGTTTTCCATGTACTAATTTCATTCTGGTTGTCACGCACGAACATATCAAGTTCAAGACAAAATACCAGCATTTCTCAAAAAAGTTTATGATTACAAATATTAAGCCAGAACAGCTGTGTTGACTTGAAATTCCTCTTTAGCCAACAAAACTGACAGAATCTTACAATATGCTCTTGCTTCTTTAAGAGTTTAAAAAGAACACATCTCTCCAATCAAACACAAACTTTTTTTGTTGTTGACATTTTTATTGATTTAAAAAAACCCTACAGGCACAAAGGGACAAAAACACACTCACATATCCATATTTCATCTTAGTGCCTGCATTTCTGGCATTTCATTATTGAGAAGTTCTGGTGTACTTTCAACAATAGATCTGTGATGTGGGCAAGTCATTTGGGGCTAGGGTGACATTTGCTTTTCCCTTTAAGCTAAGAAAAGAGGGATAAATTCTGAAAAGAAATAACTCCTATAGCAAAGCATGTTTTGGATTAGACAAAGGAAAGTTTAATTTATTTATTTTAAGAGGCCACTAATAAGTGGAGCTCTGACTGTTGCAATCAAAATTCCTCATGAATGCCTGGCTTCCTCAAGATCTTGCAGAATAAGGAGATATGCAAGGGAAGACTAAGTGCAGTGCAACCGAAGCACTGCAGAAGCAGAAAATGCAGTGCAACAGATGTAGAAGAAATTCCAGATTCTCCATGGAAGAAGGCAGACGTGTCTCATCCTTTCAAGAAAGATCAAACACCATCTGCATTAGGAATTTAAATAGAAAATCTGTAGCCAAAAAAAAAAAAAAAGGAAATAACATAAATAGACCAAATAGTATTGAGTCAACTGCCTATCTAATTATCCTACCAGCACTGCAGGAAGATTGGAAAACTGGAGACTACCTTGGGAGTTTACATTAAAAAATGCATTCTTCTTATGGATATGACTGTCCTAATCTATATTTCATAATACAATTAGTAAATCCATGAGAACAGAACATCTTCACTTGTTCTGTTCTCACAGAACATCTTTTTTTGCTCTGTTCTCCCAGGCATCAAATACCACTTGCACTTCTTTTCCTATCAGTGAAGAAGTGAAAAAACTTTACTCCAGTGCTGACTGCATTTTCTTCCTCCATTGTGAATGGCTGCTTAGATCCTTAAATGTCCATGTGATATCTAGTACTTAATAATTAAAGAGAAAAATGTGGATATTGGCTTGTAATTTGCATTAAAATTCTTGTATATTTTTCTACTAAGTTACTCAATAGCAATAGCTTGGCAAAAGATAAGGAGTTAAGCTGGTTATGGGTAGTTTCACTGTTTGTTTTACTTGTTAAAATTATTTTATTAGAGCCTTTAGGTTCTGATGTTTATATAGAAATTGCTCATATTTTTTTTCAAAGTTGAACTTCAGAACATAATTTTATCTTCATACATTAAGTGGGTTTTGGCAAATGTATTTATGTTCCCTGAGGATGTGTGCTGTCAGAAAAATTACCAAGTTTTTTCCTCGATGCCCAGAGGCTTTACTCAACTGATTCTTGATATTTCCAGGTCAAGAAAAGAACTCTGTAATAAACTGTGTTACCAGCTCTGCTTTAAAAAATGCTGGTTCTGCATAACAGATTCAGTTTTCTTAGCAGCCCCCTGACACTAGAGGAAAACACTTCCCAACGTTGAACACCTTTATCAGCTGTGCTCCTGCAAGAAAAGAAAACATGTCCTGGCAGCCTTGAGAAATGTAGACAAGTAAGAATAAAGTTACATTTTGACAGGCAGGTGTCTATTGTTAAAGACACGTTTTTTCACAATCTCTGTTTTGACAACACCTCAGTTAAGACAGAGCATTTCTATCTCATGATTTTATACTATTATGAAAGAAAGGCAGAAAGACCAGGAGGATAAGACAGACTGTGCAGGGAGTCTTACTGTCAGGGGATCTCAGAGTGGAAGGAAAGCAGAGCTCCAAGCAAGGTATCCAAACACCACTCCAGTGTGGATCTCATAACCACATTTAAGGGAATTTGAGCCACTAGAAAAAACCCAAAGTCTCTTCTCTTCACTGCATGACAAAAATGACCCTGCATCTTCCACCTCCTGGGAAAACATCTTCACCACCAAGATAAAGACACTCTGGAGACAGATAAACACACAAAAAAACCCCACAACAGTTAAAACTCTTTCATTTTACATTGAATAGTTGTACAATGCCTGGTCTGGGATGCCAGTGGGACTTTAGCATGAATGCCAAGCTGCAACATGCTGGCAGGAGCAAGTCACATCTGGGCACATGCACAGGGCCAGAAGTGCTGTGGCAGGGGAAATTAACATCTGAAAAAAATGGTAATTACAAAGCTTGGCTCTACCCAATTGGCTGCTTTGAGACCTGAATTACTAAGCATAGGCAGCTGAAATTTGTTAGAAACATTTTTTGATACACAATACTTTTCGTGAGCTAGTCCTAACCACACATGCCATCAACACACAGGAAGCTTCTGGACGAGCAAAGAAATGAAGCCAATTTAGTACCCTTGCCACTAGACCCCCCTACAAAGACATTAGTAGATTAATACTTCTTTACCAGAAATAATTATTTTCAAGTAAACCAAAGCCATGAAGAACCTGTTGACCTTCACCGATAAATCTTAAGCCAACAGCTTTTCAACAAATAACTAAAACCAGTCTAAACATACCTTGTAGAATCTCACTTAAGACTATTTTCTATGTAAGTCACTTAGTTCAAGCACAACTCATATGACCCATTTCTGTTCTTTGATCAAGCAAATAAACTTAAATGTTTTGCACTGCACCTGCAATTACAGACTGCTTCTCCAGTTTATCCCTGATACAAGTTTCCTTCTCTAGTCTATCCATGATATCTGTTTAGAATTCAGTATGATGGAAAACTTCCCTACTTTCAAATTTGAGCTTGGAACTTTTGGGACATTTATGGGAAAAATAACGCAATCACATTTCTTTCTCCTTTTATAGTAAGTTCATTTTGAAATCTGAACATATCTTTGTGAAAAATTGTTGCCAGATGCCCAGCTCTGCATAATTTTGATTATAACACCTCTGCTATTCTTGTGTCCACAAGATTGAATGCAATGTTCAGATTTCAAATAGCACACAAGTCAACCACAGGAAAGATGAAGTTGGGTTTAGCAGATAAAAACAAAGAACAAATGGGAGGCCAGATTAGATTGCTGCCTGTCAGCAGACCTTATGAGCCAATTGGCTGGCAGCTTTGGTAATGCTAACTACAAACAGCTTGCAATACTAAACCATTACATATCTTCCTTGCCAAGACTGGCTGTCAGCTGTACGACTGGCCATTTCCTGCCAACATAGTTGACATTCTCTCCTCATTTATTAGTGAGGGCCCTATACTTGCTGACGTGGAAAGTCAACAACTATCAGTCTCTCATCTTATGCTACCTACTGAATCAAGTTTTCTAAATACTCATTAGAAGGAATGTATACTATTTTCATCCAGTCACAAAACAATACAATTTTTTTCCCAATATTCAGGCTACTCTGTTTGTGGGCTAGTGGATATGTATGTCCTGGAAGCCTTTTTTTCTGCATCCTTCTTTCTAATTTATTAAAATAACATTATGTTGTCATTTCTTATTTATTGCTAGAGTCAGCTTGCATTAACAGAAGTACAGAAATACAGAAAAAAAAGTAATACCTTTTGTTTCCAGAAAGCAGAATGTTCAGCAGACTAACAAAAGTAATTATCTTGCCATATTTTCTGAAAAGCACATCTAGTTCCAGTACAAGTAGTTGTGACAGAGAAACCTCAAATGATTGCTTGGACACCCATGGGTATTAATGCAACTATTTGATCATTTGTTTGATTGTCTCCTCATTGTGGTCTATAAGTCCTTGATTTCAGCACTCTTTCTTATCTAAACAACAACTTGGTGGGTCAATAAAGACAACAAGGGTTTTTAAGTGAAGAATTTGTAGAATTACTTGTCCTAAGGAGTTTCCAGCAACCTGCCCTTAGAAAACATGCAGACTTTTGCCAGTTTTGCTCAGCTTGTCTGACTGCCAGCACCGAGACAGACCACAAGGCAGCCTTCCCTGGAGTTGCCTAACCTACACTTTCCTGTTTAGAGATTAATTTTAACATGTTATTTTTAAACCCTAAACCCAAAGCAGCCCAGATATCAAAATGCAGAAATCTATGCATTGAGTTTATCTTTCTTTTGCATGGTAATGTTTGGAGCGTTGGAGTCTTTTTTTCCCCTCCATACCTAACAGTTCCCTATCCTACTGACTACTGACTATTTGCCACAATGTCTGAACAAATGTTCTGGGCAATAATTTACCATCAGCAGAGGCTCAGTATGCCCAGATACCCCTTAGCACTTTTTCCTAGGTACATTTCTGATAGTGTCCAACACTGGTCCAAGATCCAGACCCACTTACTGCAGCTCCAGTTATATCTTTGGAGGCTAATACAAGAACTGGAAATAAAGTATTCACTGGGTTCAGCCTAAAATACCATTTTTTTACTATCTCTGTCTTCATGTCAATTGGCAGTTTAGTAGAGAGACCAGTCGAAAAACTAGAGAAAATAAGAATGAAGAATGAGGACATCTGATTGATGTATGCTCTAGGAGTCCTAGCCTTTAAACATATTTCCACCCATTACAGATACACTGTGTGACTTTGGTAAATCATTAAACATCTTGGTGCTTCAAAATCTGTCTATAAAATGGGAAGTCGGTAATTCCCAACTTCGTGGAGTGGACTACAGGGTAGGAACTGTACAGTGATAACGATTGTAAAAGTACTCAGAACAAAGTTAGGAAAGGATTTGAACTAATAGCACTCAGAAAAAAAACAAAGCCACAACCCAAGAAAATCTGAACACCAAACACGCTGGGATGGCATGGAAGGTAAACTAACAGAAGCCAAACCATCACATTTCCTTCCATCTACTTTGTTCAGGCTATGATTGATGAACAACTCAGTTCTCAATAACTTTTTTGCCTCAGTCTTCACTGGCAATCCCTTTCCTCCTAGCTCTCATGTTGATGGCACACAGGTTGGAGACCGTGGTGACAAAGTCTCTCCCACTGTAAGTGAAGACAAGGTATGTGATCAACTCAGGAGACTGAAGATATACAAGTCTACGGGACCTGATGAGATACATCCCAGAGTCCTGAAGGAACTGGCTGACATAGTTTCCAAACCACTTTGCATGATATTTGGCAGTCAGGTAGAAAGAAAGGGTAGAAAGGAGGACCCTGGGAACTAGCGACCTGTCAGCCCCACCGCTGTACCTGGGATGATAGTGGAACAGATCCTTCTAGATGCCATGCTTGGGCACATCGAGGACAGGGGGATGATTCAGGACAGCCAACATGGCTTTACTAGGGGCAAATTCTGCTTGCTCTGGGGAGACCTAATAGCAGCCTTCCAGTACCTGAGAGGGGCCTACAGGAAGGCTGGGGAGATTCTGTTTACAAAGGCCTGCAGTGACAGGACAAGGGGCAATGGCTTTAAGCTGGAAGGGAACAGATTTAGATTGAGATTAGGAGAAAGTTCTTTACTATGAAAGTGGTGGAGCACTGGAATGCGTTGCCCAGGGAGGTGGTTGAGGCCCCATCCCTGGAGATATTCAAGGTGAGGTTTGACAAGGCCCTGGGCAACCTGGTCTAGTTGGGGGTGTCCCTGTGACTGCAGGGTGGGGGGTAGGGGGGTGGGGGGGTTTGACTAGATGACCTTTGGAGGTCCCTTCCAGCCTGAATAATTCTATGATTCTATGATTCTATAATTCACCTGCATGGCATTTACACCATGTAGGTTTAGATGTCACCTGAAGAAGGAAGAAAACACAAAAAAGTATAACTACACAGAAGTTTTCTAAAGATCTTAATTCTCTAGTATTGTATCAGCTAAGGTCAAATCGTCATTTATAATTCATGTAATTTGAATGAACTTGTATTTCAGACTTAGTCAGAACATCTGCATCAGTCTTCACCATCAGAAACTATATGTAAAGGTAACCCTCTTATATTTCCAAAGCCTACTAGGATGTAGTAATGCAGACACTGTAACTCCCATTCACCCGTGGAAAATGGCCCTCTATTTTCTATTGCACTATATCTTAAAAGGCAGCAAATCCACACAATTCTCAGAAGTAAAATTTGAGGAGTTCTGAAAACAGCCCAAAAATGCCTCACAACCACTTAATGCTATTTTAGGCCTTTTAATAGTTTGCTGTGAGCACCAGACCCAAAATAATTTTCAACCTATCCAAATAACTGTGGTATTACGGTTCCATGTTCCAGATTATGAGTCAACTCCCATCTCAATGCGTAATGTTCTTGGCAGACTTTGACTTACCCAAAAAGATTTACTTTCTGAATACAGATTTCTACAAGCCTCCCAGGCAGCATGAGAACAGGCAACTTCTGTTTATATTTAAAAGCTCCCCTTCCTTTCACTAAACCCTGTAAAGAAAGTTATTATAGGTCAAATCTAGATAATGACACCATGTTTTTTTCTTTTAAGATAGAAACTAAACTATATGTATATATTTCTCTAGTAAAACAGGCGGATTGGCCAATATCAAAACACTTGAAAAAAAATTGAAATTACTTAGAAAACGGACAGTATAACCAAGCACAATATAGCCAAGCTCATAGATTTCTCTTCACTTCAAAACAGTTTAAAAAAAAAAAAAACACACAAAAAAAGAAACAGAATAAAATTTACAGTTTTGTTTCTAAAAAGAGTCTGGGGAAAAAATAAAACTGAAGTAAAGAATTTGATCTAAACAATCTTAACATAAACCACTTGATTTTCCTCTTTTTTGAATGTCACTTTCTTCTGAAACTCAGTTACAATATTTTATATTTAGAAATGTTCAGAAACTTCCCTTTATATTTGGAGAAAACAGACTAGTAAGGGTCAGTAAAATCAACGAATACCTTCCTAAACATGCAATTACTTTATGGTGTATGAATTTTCTTTATCCTCAAAGTAATAGAATTGTTCTCCTTGTTCTGCAGACAGACATACATACTTTTAGATCAAACTCCACTTTTCAATGCCCAGTGGATTCTCCAGTTTACCAACTCTGTTATTTCTATTAGAAGTGAAACTTTCTTTTTCTTGATAACATGATTTGGTGGATCATGACCTATATATATGAAAACAGAACTCAGCAACGGCTCACATATTAAATTTTGCATGCCCAAAAATGAGATGCTAACAAGTAATCTGTAGTTATTTGCAGAAATTATTCAACAAGTGATCTGAAGTTTTGAACACCATAACAGAAACATTCCATAACCTGGTGGTTTTTTAATGGTTTTTAAAGCTAAGAAGATGGTAGCTGGTGCTTAGGATATACAGTTCAATTCCTGCTCTTTGTGTATGGAAAAAAGTCTTCCCCTGACAACTGTCTACAAAAACAGCTGAGCAATCAGCAATCTGCTTACTAATAATAAAAGAAGTAAAATTCAGAATGTAAGTAAGTTATATTCAGTTCGTTCAAGCCCAATGCTTGGAAATACATTTAAATATTTTTATTCATTAAAGTGAAAGAAGCAATTGCTGTATTTTCCCCTCTTTATATTGAGGATATATTATTTACATAAGGATAATTATATTATATTTGCCATCTAGTTAATTTCTTTATCCTTCCAGCTCTTTCGGCCCTTCTACTCCAATACAGACACATTTCAGACTCAATAGCTACTTAATTAAACAAATAGTTTTTTACAGAATTATTCATTTATTGTGCAATGCCTGGTTAGAGCAGACATCCAATAAGAAAGATGAAATGAAGGAAGTGAGCACCTACAATTTAGTTGATATTCACTGTGAATTTCTATTGCTAATATTTTCTTTTTAATGTTTATGTTGAAGAACAGTTCAGTACTGATGAAAGTAAGACATGAGTAGACCTGTTCAGCTCCACTTTGCCGGAGACAGAGAGTTCAAGTTTCTCTGTGAAATTCATTTTATCATGCCATCCCATCTCATTCCGCTTGAAGACTCTAGTTCTTTACCCCTTAAGAGCAGGTTTCTAATCACTCACAAGGAATATTTCTTCTGAACACTCTACAGACAACATTCTGCTTGGCTGATCTAACCTGGGAGTGAGGTGCAAGAGAAGAGAGAAAATCAGTATCTCCTAGACATTTTAGAGAGGCTTCCAATAACTTCAAAAATTTACCTAGAAAACTTGTGTTTATTTTATTCAGCTAATATAACATTCAGTAGTTCTGCAGTGTGGAATTATTCTTCTGCTATTTCACACAGCCCACATTTCATCCAATTACAATTATTTTTACACAGGCAGAAATATGGAAACTTGACAGCTCAGTAATTTACAGGAGGTTGTGGGCAGATAGCACCCATTGTAAGGCATGCCAAAAGATAATTTAAAATCCCCAGTTTTTCTCAAAGATTCAATCCTGTTTTTTCTTTTTTCCCTTTGTAAAAAGTGTCATTGAAGAAACAGACAAGAGAAAAGCAGATTCGTAAATTTATCCCTCAGTCTCATTTAAGGGACTCAGATAAATTGGGGCCAGGACATGAATCATCTTTTAAAGAATCAAGCTCAATTGAGACTCTGCAAATCCATCGTTGGTTTGGATATCTTTGCTTGAAAAACCTGATGGATTGATGTGAGTAAATATTTTTTAAATTAGTAAAAGGCCAGACAATAAAGTTCCTGAAACATTTTGCCAGCCATAAATTGATGGGTTTTCTCTGTTTTCCAGCAATTCACAATACCACAATGCCTCAATTCAATTAGGTTGGTTAAAAGCCATTTTTCTTGCTATAAATGATACTCAATTGTGGAAATATCTGTAACTAAAACAAGATTACACATGATTGGTATTTATGGGGCAGTCTTGCTGTATTGGAAATTGAATTTCAAGGACCCAGACTTTCTTTCTTTTTTTTAAAGGTCTTTCTGTAGAAAAGGAGATTTGCTGACTGAAATAATTCTCAACCGACAGCTGTTTAGTAGCCCAAAGTCTCAGTCCATTCCCAGATGACAGACGCCTGCGTCTTGAAAACCAGCAACACTACCAATAGCAAGAGTAAAGACTTTATACAGAACGTCAAAACAAAAACCAGCATAAAGGATAATGTACCACAGCATCAACCCAAGTGTAGTCTTTTGGAAAGCACACACAATCAGTCAGTACAAGCCAGTCATAACTGTCTCATATATACCTTCCTCCAGGGTGATTCCTTGATGCTTCACTGTTTTTCTCCTGGATTTTCCCTTAGAACCCCAACTTTTATCATCATTGCAAGCAATAAAATTGACAATACAACACCAAGCTATAGAAATATCAAGTAGATTCCCTGTAAAAAAGAACTGAGATCATATTGTAAACTTCTGAGGTATGCCAAATCTAACACATCTAAGACAAACGGTAAATCTATTGTGGATGGATAATATGGTCCAAATTTTGATGTTTGGAGAGTGAAAAAGACTAATATGTCAGACTCAGTCAAACATACAAGAAATCTGGGGAGACTGGATAGGCAGAAATGCTGTACTAACAACAGTGGTGGACTTTCAGAGGAAGATATTGCCTGACCAATCATCACCCAAACCCAAATGTTTGGAAGAAGATATGCAAGCATGAAAAGATTTATCATCTTTGAACTATTTTTTCATACAAATGTATAATCTCTTGTTTTTAAAGTACGGCTACAGGAAGATTAGGTGAAAATAAATACCTTTATTGGCTATATTTTTAGAAGCACAGAATAGCTGTAGATCTGTATATTGGAAAACTCACACTTTCAAAGAGTTTACACATAAATATGCTAATTTACCAGACCAGAATGAGGTGGAAGACTTGAAAAATGAAATCTAAACTTGTGGGTCTGTATAAAGGCAAGCTAGTTTAGGAAGCATTCTTGGACTTTTTCCAGACTTGGAGTATTTAGACAAAATTAGCAGCTGAAATCAATGATTCTTCTTCCCTGAATATTCACTGCATAAGTCATCCCATCTGTGTGACAAATAGTGATAGCCGGATGCCTTTGTCTTGTCACAGTACATGTAGGACATGAAAATGTCAGACCCCAAAACACTTCCATTTGCATGACCTTATTTCCAAGAAGGCAAAAATGCACACAGTTCTTTATTTAAAAAAGCCTAATGAACAAGGTATATTTAGCATATTTAAAATTCTGATTATCAAATTAGCCAAGAAAAAAAAAAAATCACAAATTAAACATACATAGAAGTGATAGAGCAAATTCAAGTGACTGAAAACACCTGCTGAAGATGATTCCAGAGGAGGGGCACAAAAATGATCTTGGGGCTGGAACACCTCTCCTATGAGGACAGGCTGAGAGAATGTTCTTCAGCCTGGAGAAGAGAAGGCTTTGGGGAGACCTTATTGCAGCCTTTAAATATGTAAAGGGGACTTATAATAAAGATGGATATAAATATTTTAGAAGGCCCTGTTGCAATAGGACAAGGTGTAATGGTTTTAAGCTAAAGGACAGTAGATTTAGACTAGATATGAGGAAGAAATTTTTTACAATGAGGGTGGTGAAACACTGGGACAGGGTGCCCAGAGAAGTTGTGGATGCCCCATCTTTGGAAACATTCAAGGTCAGGTTGGATGGGGCTCTGAGCAGCTTGATGTAGTTGAATATGTCCCTGCTTATGGCAGTAGACCTTGGAGTAGGTGACCTTTAAAGATCACTTCCAATGCAAACTATTCTTTGATTCTATGATTCCAAACAGAAATAATTAAAAATTACTGTAAATATTTTAGATATTTCAGTATTTACACATAGAAATTATAGGGTTCTCTGAAATAAGAGTACACTTTTAATTTTATGACACTTCCAAATTGCCGTTGTCCTAGTTTGAGGTAAAACAGAACTAATATTCTATTCCGTGTAACTGCACTTTTTAGCTGAGCCTCTTCTAACTAAACTCTGAAATTAACAGCAAGTTGTGCAGAAAGTGTTCACTCTCAGAGTGATGAGACCTGGTTATGCCAAGGAATGGCATTCAGAGAGGCTCTTGCTTATATTTATTGCTATAACAACCAAGGTCAGCTAATTTATATTTTTTTTGCCTTGCTGGAGGGTCGGAAGTAGAAGAGCGTAGAGGTCACATCTTTGGGGAGGAGCGGACAGGACAAGTGACCCAAAACTGATCCATGGGGTATTCTATCCCATCTGTATCAGGCTCAGTATAAAAGCCGAGTGTTCAAAGGGTCATCCTCCTTCTTCAATGGCTGATGTCTGAGGAGGACTCTGTGTTCATCTGCCTTTGATCCCAATCTGAGCATTCTTGACTCCAGATCCGGAATCCAGCTCCCATCTGTCACTGAGTCTGGTAGGGGGCTTTCCCTGTGCCTGCTAGTGATGTGATTGTCATCCTGGGAGCTTGATATGGTTTTGTATATAGTATATATATATTATTATTTTCTTTTACTTATTATTTCATTAATTTATTAATATTTTCATTAAAGTAGCTTAGTGTTTTTCCAAACTCATAAATCTCTTTATCTGTCTTTCTCATCTCTTTGGAGAAAGAGAGGGGATGGTGGAATGTCTGTCATTCTCATTCACCAATGTGGCCCAAACCACAACAGGTGGATGTAAGGATGGATTTTTATTTAAGGATGGATTTTTAAAACTGTATTTCTGTCACTTTTCAATCTTAGTGTTGAGAAAGGCAGATACATACACACAGAAGGATACTTAATTGCACTTACCTATTTATTGGGCTACTCTTCTTTTAGGTAAAATCAGTATTTGGCAGCAAGACAGCAAAGATGTCCAATTAATGTTGATGCCCAATGATGAAATAATGAGCATATGGGCAACGTCTCATTCATTGGTCAGAAGAATAAAGGCAAAGCATTTACACCAGTTATCTCATCTTATATTTATTTTGTATGAACTGATATTTGTGAAGGATAGGTCCACTTGGTATTTGTGAGATACTTCACAGGTGCTTAAAAATTGACAGCTGAATTATATTCTTCTTAATTTCCATTAGAAATGAAATGTCACTGATTTTTGTTTGTCTGGACTGGCTGTGCAACATATGATTCATCTTTGCATCAAACAGATCACTGATACAAATTACCACATATCGCTGGATACAGATTTTCAGTACTTGGCATAAATATTCTGCATCTCAACAGAAAGAGAGACATGGGTTGGCTGAGGCATTTTACAGTGTATGTAACGTATTTTCATGTACTGGAGACTGTAATCCCAGAAAATGATTGCAACAAGTAGACTGGAGATCAAAAATATAGGAAAAAGCTACAGCTGCCGTCCAACTCTTAACAAAGACATTCAGGGCACATGCAATGATTCACGAAGAGAGCACACCAGAATGAAACACCACCTGAGCTCAGAAAATACTACCATTTACTGTCACTCAGATATGTATTTCTTTGGACAAAAAAAAAAAAATCCCTCGCATTAATATCTTCCTAAAATGCAAAATATCTCAAAAAACAGAGCAGATGGAGTATTTTTCATCCTCTCCACAAAAATGCTAGATAGGTAGGGGTGTCATTTTCACACCATTTTCTGATTAAGTATTATAAAAACCAACAATGAAGACCAATGTCAATGCATATAAAGGGATTTGTGCAGGTGAAAAAAATCATGTGACCTGTTAATCTCTGGATCTGCCTTAAGATGTATTTCATGTTAAGCTTCATACTTTAATATTCCCTCATATCTTATTTTAAATCCTGCAGAGCATGTACAGCATGCACTTTTATCTTCTACTTTCCTCATTCGTATGAACATATGTTTCTTTACATTTTGGCAGTTCTGCAAGTGGGATCATTTGAAAAAGGCTTACAATTAATGAATTTAACCTTCCAAAACAAAATATACTGCCTCTTCAAAATTTGGAACACTTTTCCTAACACCAACAACCACTTCTGTTAGCCAGACCACTCATTGATATAAATAATAATTTTTTTTAATTTAAAATAATAAAAAAAAATCCCTCCAAAACTGCCACACACATCTGGAATGCAAAGAGATATCATTCTTCTTAACAGAAGTTCTTCTTTATACTAAAAAGCAGCATCTTAGACCAGCTTTTGTCTTTACCTTCAACATTAATTCCCTCCAATATATTGCCATCATCTATCAGAAAAAGGAACAACACTAACAATAACTCAAATTCTGAGAGGCATTTAGCCAGTGACAAGCTTTATAAGACAAACATCTCCAAAGTACAAGTAGAAATGCAATTCTCACATAAATTCAAAGAGATTGATGTATGAAACAAAGGCAAGGAATCTTTTCTATACTGCATTCAAAAGAGTCTGGATCAAACAATTACCAGTTAAAACTAAAATAAGAATAAGGTCATATCAGTAGTTGTACCCCTTTTAACAGTAAAAAATAACTAGTTCCAAGTTTAAAAAGTTTGGATCTAGCTCTTCTAGTATTTTTTAAGAAACCCACTTAATTCTTGCAATGTATATGCAACAACAGTACACAATTACAGTGATGTTAAGTTGTAATTTTGCCCCCTATATTTCAAGGAAACATTAACATTTTGTCTTTCATTTAGGATCTTTCAGCCTTCATGTCAAACTGGGGCAGGAGAATTGCACTCAGACTAAAATAATACAGGCATGGAAGTTTTATTTCCGTCTTTACTGATGATGGTTTGGAATCAAGAGCTAGCGTAGCTTTTAAGATGAAAACTGGAAGTAGAACTCTTGCTGCAAGGAACAGTATTTCTCCTTTGACTTAACAAAAAAATGAAAAAGAAATTTATAGAGACATATTAGCCAATACCTCTGTTTCAACAAAGCTAGTGAAAAGGCTATTCTCCAACAGATTTGTGAGAGCAAGACATTTTGTCAGTGCTTAAAATACAAAGCAATTTATACTTACAGTCTACTGATGAGGAAAAGGAAAAAAAAAGTGTTCATAAGAGTAGTGAGAAACCAAGAGAAAACTCGGTCTCTTATCAGATGTTTGGCAACTGATTTTTAAATCACTGGCCCTGAACTCCTTTTCTTCCATCAATTGAAGTGGATTGGTGGCAAAAATGTAGCACAGATCTCCTCCTCATTATCATTTCATGTACACTTGCAAGTGTAAATATTCCTCTGTATTTTAGTTCTTGGAGACTAAAATGCATTGTCATTTATAAGGGTGCTACAAAGCAATGACTTATCCTCCCTCCCACAGCTGCCTCTCAAATGGTCTGCTAGTTACCTGATCTCTTTTTTCTCAGGCAGTATATTTTCAATAAAATCCTTCAAAGTTCAAAAGTCAACATACAAATAAAAGAAAACGGGCAGAGTCTTTAAGGTCTGAGTGAAACTGAGAGAAAGAAAGAAAGATCATTCAGCAGCACAATGATCACATTTACAAACCTGTGTAATGATTTTGTGAGTAGAATTTCATCTTTCTGAGTGCAAGATTGCTTAGACAATTTTCCACTGCACTCTGGATGACCTACTGCAGTCTACGGATAGAATAAACCCAAGCAGCATCCATCTGTCCTCATTTTCCTACATGTTTCTACCAGGAGATACAAAAATAATAAATGCCTAATAGAGTTTTAAATACATTTATTGAAACCGAAGCTGCTTCACATGCAGCATTTCACAGAGTCACCATTATCTCAACTCCTGGAAAAACACAGTAAGAGCTAGGCCTGGGGCTGAGTAGATGTAAATGGCAAGTTCTTGTAGTAACGCTTTTCCACAAGCCTTCCATTCATTCCTATTCCTATTACACAGCACCTGCTTTGAATCATCACCTCAAAGAATGTAATCTTTTCTTCATTTTTGCCTTCCTCATTTTGCCTCAGCAAAATAAATTCAAAACCAGACCCTGGAAATTATGGTGAAGAAGGAATATATTTCATTCTTATTTCCCAATAAACTGGGACACGGGGGTTGCTGCCCCTACTCAGAATCAGGCAGAGAGCACATTTGAAGTCTCCCACCCCTCAGAAAGTGCCTCTTTTATAGTGAAATTTATACTGTGACGTCCCTGGAAATGTAATCACTGCACTCCTCAATACACTGCAATCAGTTTTAAGGAGAGAGAGATAAATTTGAACTTATTCGAACCTATGTCTCTTGTGTCCAGACTAGAGTGGGCTACTGGACAAAAAATGAGAGCTGGTCCCATCACCTTTGTGAGGGTAATTCTTGCTTACTGTGGCATTTACATTCTATCTCTTTCACCATAATGTGTGTTTCAATTCATCCATCTGTCTGCTCCCCTTCACCCCCTTACATTATTTAGTAGTACAAATAATCACATTAAAAAAAATCCAAAAACTTTTTTTTCCCCCACAAGAGAGGGTTTTGGTGGATTTTTTTAAAAACTAAGTTTCTGTATTATTCAAGAAACTTAATTGTTATTTGGCATAATATTTTTCTGAAAAATGTTTTTCCTTCATCAGAAACCTTTTATTTTTTCTATATTCCCTCTCAAACTACAATAGGGGACAGAATGAAAACAGACCCAGAATTTATACACCTTTATGTACATACAATGAATTATTATATTAATACATTAGTTTAACATAACAATCTTTCCCTGAAACACTCAAAACTACTATTCTTCAAGTCAGACTAAAGCCCCAGTGTGTACCAACAAATGTAAATAAATTCACAGTTAGAAATATAAAAACCACCACAAATGTGAAAGGTAAAGCTAACATAAGATAAAACATACACTAGCAAAGAGCACAGGTGGTAGGAAGATCACAGAAACAAAATGGCATTCCTTAGCATAAATATAGCTATAGTACTTATACCTGGCCACCAATTTAGCTATGTAGGTGGGAGCTCTATAAACATAGCAAAAGGAAAAATGCTACTATAACAATGATAATTCCACAAGAGGCAACCAAAAGGAGGATGAAAATCAACATAAGAACATTGCAGATGAAGCTGCCAACCTAGAAATCAATCAAGCTATATAGACATTGTTCAAATAAATATTAAGACATCATTAAAACATGGTTTACTGAAATCCAGGGGAAGTTATTGAGACCTATGAAATTCCAATGGCAACCAAGCAGGAAAAAAACACTCTAAACTCTGAAATTTCTCAGCAGCCCCCTTCACTTCTGACATAAATTTATCAGGTCACACCCACAAATCCAAACTCCCTTTCAGTGTAGCTAGTGACATCTATATATGATGTATGACTGATGTCATATATCTCTATGTGATATATGAAAAGGCTTTTTTCTTAAAAAAAATACTGTATTGTATTCTGTAAAATACTGGAAGTCAGATTAAAATTACTCAAATCTCCCAGTCCTAAATTATGGAAGTTACAGAATCTCTCATGGGAGACTTCAACTTCCCTGACATCTGCTGGAAATACAACACAGCAGAGAGGCAACAGTCCTGGAGATTTTT